>JAPZDV010000002.1:6554286-6657161 GCA_029814665.1 Acanthurus lineatus | reverse complement strand
TATATATATATATATATATATATATATATATATATATTTGCATTTATATAAACTTCACATGAATCCTTCAACAATATGAGGACTCCTCTCTGCCCTGCCTACTGCTGTTATGCTCTTTGTGTTTGGCGATAAACCCTTCCATTGGAGAAAATTTGATGAAGTGCGGAGTGGGAGTCCTTAAAATGAAATAACATGATGCAGTGCCCTCTGAGGTTCCCTTCTAGCAGGAAATAACATTTTTGAATTTGCTTCTAGGGTACCCTTTCAGTGGAGAAAACCTGATGCAGTGTCCTCTACGGTGCTTTCCCAGTGTAGAATATGTGATAAGAGCAGAAAAAACTCTCAGATGGGTGTCATTTTTCAGGCAATGTCCAAATGTGGCCTGCAACAGACGAGGTAAGCTTTGTTTTCAGTGGCTAAACCTTTTGCTATAACCTCCCTGAAAAAGAAGTCCTAGGAAGAGTCAGCAGTCCATGAGTTCATTCACTAGTAACTTATTTTTTTTAATTTGAGTTTCTCTTGAAAATAAAAACACTTCAGGGAAAGTCTAATTTGTAATTAATAATGTTATTTCAACAATTACTTTTTCTGTATAGACAGAACACTCCATGGCTAAAAATAAAAAAGGTCACTACAGCGTTTCGATTATTTTAGCATTTATATACAGAGGAGTTCTAATTTAAGAAACCAGCCTCCAAAGGGAGACGTGATGCCTCGAAGTCAGTACCTTCCTGCAGCAGTACCTCTATATGAGCACTCAGTGTTACACAGCTGCTGAAGTCTATTCTCAGCTGGGTGCTGAGCATCCTAGACGTTGCAACAGGCAGCCACAACACTGATCCCAATCTCCAAAACACCAAAAGAAATTGACAATTATAAAAAAAAAGTTATGTAATTTCTCAACATAAATTGTAATCTATAAAATAACCAGAGTTTCAAATTAAATTTTAAACTTTTATTTTTCTTTTATTATTTTATGCTTTGTAAATTAAAAAAAGATTTAAAAATTATGTTGTACATGATAAAATATGGTCATTTTAATCCTACATTATTTTACAACTGTAGAAATGATGACAACACAAAACCAGTTTTTTCGCACAAACATGTCAACACTCAAATATGTGTAAGTGGGCTCTTTTCTCACCTTTGAACATGTCCCAAATAAGAAAACACTGGTGAATGTGAAAAGTGTTTTAATGGTGCAAGAAGAAATATGTTATAAGGAACAGTTAATTAATTAGTCTCAAAACAGACCAACCAGTAACTTTTTTTAAAACCACTTAAACCACAAACTTAAGTACAGGGGTGATTAGCTGCAGACAGATAAGCATTTGAACACTTGAATTTCTAATCATGTTTTGACTCATGTATCACTGTTTTACCACATTCATTCTGTAAGCAGTTGATTCTCAGACTTAAGGTGGGCAGCCTAAATCTGCCACTAGAAAAATCAGTTATACCTTACTAGTACTAACTAGATTAGTATGTGGATTGACCTCACATTTTGGTTTTTTTGTTTTTGTTTTATTTTTTTCCCAATGTAAATGAGCTGTTAGTTGTGGTCATTGAAGAGTTGCAATGGCACCATGGGCAACAGTCAAAGTTTACGACACTATCTTGATACGACGGTAAACAAAAATGTTTTACGGCAAGCATGTGTGTGTAGAAAGCTTGTTGTTAGCCGGATAAACCCAAGTGCTGAAGTGAACGCTGTCATTTATTTCCAAAGCGTGAACAAAACATTTTTACTAAGAGGTTTTTTTAACCCGGAGACATGGATGTTGGAGAGCTCCTAAGCTATCAGGTCGATATTTTATTTTGCTCAACAGTGTTAGGGAAGTCCTGCTCTGCTCATTCATTGGGTTACCTGCAATAGCATCGCTAGCAGTTACTGAGAAACATTAGCAAGAAGGCTAAGTAGTTTTGTGTTGTATTTACTTTGTTGTTTCTGTTTACGTTAGTAATTCAACCAACAGTGAACTGGAATAAGGTACCCTTGTTTAGCACTGCATGCCATGAGAACAACCTTACTCTAATTTTTTAAAATAAAATCATGACGCTAGCAGTTAGCGTGCTAACTAAACTGCTTGCCAGCTATGTGTCTGTATTAGAAGAAAGAGGGAGCTTACTGCTATAATTTAGAATAAAACTGACAGAATTGTGCACAGAAAAACTTAAAATGAACACAAATGCATTTGCAGGCTGGTTCGGATTGAGAGCATTATTTAGATAAAACAGACAGTTCGGTTGCAGCTCCTGTCTTTCTAAGCCAATGACCAATGCAAATTCTTCTAACTATTGCAGTCTTGTTTATCATACAAGACATACACACATTTTAACACATGACGAAATACATTTCACCAAATGTCAGTATTCATTTTCAAATTCGGCTTGCAGTTGACCCTCGAGTAACACATAACTGCTGCAAAATCTCAGCGTTTTGCAGTAGCAGGATGAATCGCCTTGTTGCAGCTTGTTTCAAAAGTTGTCATTTTCTGATAGTATCGGCTGTTGCTCTGAGGAGGACGTATCTCCCTGAAATGAGGACGTTTATCAAGTCCAGTCATGGAGGGTCCAGATTTTGTGTTCTCTAACCGAGGGATTATGTTCTGCCTCAGGTGTATTGAAGAGTATTGCTTTAGTCCATAACGTTATCATTGATGTCTAATCAATACTTACCCTAAAATGTCAGGCAGAATACCTTTCATTCAAAGTCCCACACCATTCAATGTACTGTATATACAACCCAGTAATTTTAAAAGTCCCTCAATACTTCTCAAAACAACTGTGTAAGCCACGTAATTAAATTGGACCATCTTCTTCTATCCCACAGCCTGATAGAGGAGCAAAGCGTCCCAGAGAGGAGGACGGAGGAGCACAGAGAGAAGAGGACGACTCAAGAGGTGGGAAGCAGCTTAAAGGGCTGGGTGCCAGGGATGTGGCCAGGTACCGGGAAACAGCAGCAGGACCAGGACTAGAAGGAGGTGAAATGAGGGAGATTGAAGAGCTGACAGGGGACAAGAAGAAGATCTTGGAGAAACTGATGGACCAGGATGAAGAAGAACCCGAGGTAGATGAAATTCTTTGTTATCACAGATATATTACAGAGTTGTTACATTTGCTTATATGTGAAACACTATGGTTGTTTAAAAAGAATTACTACTTAATATTACTTATTGTCACTATAAGGTCACAATAAAATAACAGATACATGCACATTTGTGTACATGATTTATTTCCACCCAGATTATTTCTTAAGGGTTTTCATAAAATCGGTTTTAGCGTGGCTTAAAGCATTAATAATAATGGTATTATCAAGATATTTGAAAAAAATTTAAAAAATTTGTTTTTAGTTAAATTCCTCTTAATCTTTGTACTGTGTGTTTTTGATGAACTTATTCCACTCAAATAACAGTGTAGGGAGGTGGAGAGAGAGTCTGTTACCTTAACTGCATGAAGCATACAAAAATAACACTTTTTAAAATGTTTTCTTGCACATGGTAACTATTGTTGTTAGGTGCATTACCATCACCTACTTTAACAAAGCAAAAATGCAAAGAATAAAATTTTTTTTAAAAAGCGTCGTATTTACATAATCTTATCATGTGTATTATTAACACAATATTGACTTTTTATTCTTAGATATCGTGGTAAGTGTCATTATGTATGTATTATGACACCTCTAGTCTCAAGAAGACATAATGTGTCCCCCTACAAATCGCAGTTGTGTTATTATAACTGGTTGTATATGTGTTTTCAGGTGTTGTTGCAAGTGTTTCATTGCAGATTTTTGACTTCTTGCTGCAATGAGATGTAGGAATAGGATATCATGAGGGTTGAATTGTAAACACTAACAGACTCATTATCCATCATCCACACAAACAGTTCATCTTATAAGAACAAATTGAAAAGAATAGTCATACTAGAGTGGTTTTATTTGTATGGTTGAGATGGCATGGCATAGGTGTTGCCTATCTCACATGTCTCTGTAGGTTTGAGGTATGTGTCTGTAGCTCAGTGAATACAGGATTGTGTTGCAATATTGCAGTCATGTTTCTGTTACACTTGTGAATGTGCATCTCTTTATTCTCTTGATGCATTGTACTCAGCACACTGCAAGCCTCTGCATTGTGTGGCTCACATTCAGGTTATGCAGAGAAACCTTAACACACCGAACATAATATTTAACCTTTCCTTATTCATGTTGTCCTTTTTATACTATCAAGTGCAGTATGCTCTTTGTTTTTGTTTGTGTGTGAAAACCACAAGTGTATTGCAAATGTAGAAGTGTGAACACCATGGTCTGTCCAGATTTCTATTTATTATTTCTTTACATTTTTATGGTCTGTGTGCCAATGGCCATTCATAAACCTCGGCTAAGCCATTTGAGCTCACTTGTTGCAAGTTGAGTCCAGAAGTCCTGAAACACCAGCACAATAAAATGTAGAAAAAAGTCAATTAAAAACATCTTTAACAGGAAAGTTTTTGTGTGATAGTTTTATGGTAAAAACAGAGAACTGGTCAGTGGTGCCAGTGTTGCCATATTTTGTAGTACCTCAGAAAACTGTACGTCTATTATCCCATTCTTATAACCCGACACTGCAGCCTTTTCAAGTATTCACTGTGTCAAGAGCCACTCCGAGCAAAGTGCTGCACTGTGCCATAATTTCAGACAATTGTAATTTCCTAACCTGTCATTATCCATCGAACACTTTACAGGCTTTTAAGCTAGCAGGAGGTCAAATGCTCAGATTCCACCTGATTGTTGAAAACTTCTGCCTACTCTGCTCCACTCACATAATCAGGGCGACCTTGAAGTTTCTTTAATATTATTGCAGCAGCTACCTTAATAAAAGATTTTTCTTTTTCTCTCTCTGTCCTTCTTTTTTTAATCTTTACCTCCCCTATCCTTCCCTTTGGTACCACTCAAACAGGCAGAACCTGTGGATGAGAGTTCAGTGAAGAAAATGATCCTGACCTTCGAGAAAAGGTCCTACAAAAATCAGGAACTGAGGATTAAGTTTCCGGACAATCCAGAGAAGTAAGCCCATTACTGACGGTTAACAGTGTTTTGCCATCTTGGTGAATTAAGCTAAATTTCATGTTGATACATCAAAGCTTATTACAGATTTTCTCAAACACTTGAGGACGTTATATGTGACTCACTTTAACTTGAATGAAATGTATTAAAAAGCACTTGCATTAATAGAGTTAATGAGTTTTCTCTCTTGGTGAATGGTAACACAAAATTCTAACATCCTAACCAAAATATTTTGTTCCCTAAACCAGGTTCATGGAGTCAGAGCTGGATTTAAATGACATTATCCAGGAAATGCATGTGATTGCCACAATGCCTGACCTCTACCACCTGCTGGTGGAGCTTAACGCTGTCCACTCGCTACTGGGCCTCCTCAGTCACGAAAACACTGATATCCTTTCACACCCTGTGGATGTTTTCTACAAGAATTCAGATTTTGGATATAGAACATATAGAGTTTAGCATTTTAAGTTAGTCTTTAAGGGATTAGTCTTGTGGTATCTTTTAAGACCAACCTTAAATACAAAGTATTGCCTATGTGGCCGATGTCTGATAGAGCTCTTTCCTCTTCAGCTTCAAGAACTATTAAAACACATCAATGAGCCAAATGTTCCTCAGTTGATGAATATCATAATTGGTTCTCAGAACACTTATCAAAAACTTAAGTGTCCGTCTCTTTTATAGAATTACTGAGCCTTAAAAAAAAAAACAAAAAAAAAAACGAAATTCTACAAACTAAACACAACATTGTTTTTCAAGAGTTTCCTCCTCAGTTGGACTGAATTGACTCGAGGCTGAGAGCCACAGACAGAGGTGGGAAGTCAGAAAGTTTCGAGAGAAGGACTAACATATTGGTTTTAGTCTTTTGGGATTGTGTAAAGATTTAAAAAGTATAACATATTTCCAGTTGTGTTGTTTGATTATTATGTAAAACTATATTTTCATTAAAACTTATTTATGTAGATTCTATGTTAATTTCTTAAATAATTTGAGCATCTTGTCAAGTATCTAAAAAAAGGGAATAGGTGAAACAAAAAAATAAAATTGAAACTGATGCATGCAACGTTAAAAAAAATCAATAAACTTTATAAATGAATAACTTTATATTTTAAAAATAAACAGTTAAAACGCAGAAATCATTACATCATTTTCTCTGTGTTCATCTGTAATGCAGACTAAGCAAGGCAAAAAGGACCCAGTCAGGATGCAGCTCACAGCTATTCATTAAAGGGGAACTTCACTGACTCTACACGTCCAAATCTGTTTACAGGTCTCGGGCCATACTGCTGCCTTTGTGAACAAACTTGTAGAAAGATTTGAGTGACTTCAGAGAGAGGAGGTGGTAAATTGCTTCAACTAATGACATGTTTTGGTCTACTAAAGACAAGACTGGAAATTAAAAGATATCTGGAGGAGCAGAGTTATACAGAACTGAAGTCACCAGACATGTGTGACCCACTCTTCATTTATTTATTTTATTCATCCTTTATTTATCCAGGAAAATCCCATTGAGATACAATATCTCCTCTGCCAGGGGGCTCCGTGTCAAGATGGCAGCAAAAAAATTTAAAAAAAGTTTTATATAGGAAATACATAGAGGGACAAATAATATCATAACAGTAAAACATGAGGACCATAACAAACATATATTAACACATATGTAGGTAGTAACATCCCTGCACATCTGAATCTCTGACACAACATTGTGGTCAAGTAGCATCATGAGTCATGTATCACAGCATCACAGGTTTGATTAGGAAGAACAGCGCTGCACTGATTGTAATCTTACAGTGCTAAATCAGAAGAGTTCTCATCAAACACTAGTTTTTTGTCCTTACCCTGAATCACATGTTGCCATAGCAGTGGTGGACCTGCTACAGGAGCTGACAGATATTGACACACTCCATGAGAGCGAGGAGGGTGCTGAGGTGCTCATAGATGCTCTGGTAAGTTCAGGAATTACTTTGTCCTTCATAACAATAATGAAACAGCTCTTTGTGGAGTCAGTACTCAAACTGTTGACTCTAATCTGCCAAGAATTGACTACTGTGATTATAATGTTATTAACCATTTAAAAGCAAGTCTTAAGTCCTACTTTATAAGTAACCAAACATCCTTCAGCTGAAAAACTGTGTAATTAGTGTAGCTAGTTTGCATTTCTGCTATATGTCGGTGTGAGTTGAAATAGCAATGAAATACAACTGAAATTTAATATACAAAATAACAAGAACCTAGTCAAGGGAGGAAAAATCATTTCAAAGTGGAATGTCAACCTTTTAATTAAAGCATCTCCTCGCACGCTGCTCTGACTCACCTAAAGCTTTTCTTAGTCACCTTCCAGCTGAGTCTGTTGGCTTCAGCTCTATGTTTCACATCGCCTCTTTTTGTCTCTGCCTCTCCTCTTCTTTTTGCCGTGGAGCCTGTCACGCTGTCAGTGAACCAGGGATGATTTTTGATGCCCCATTATGTGTGCTGACATTTAGAGCGACAGACAAAGGTCAAACTCCAATAATGTGCTGATATACCTATAATGGGGGACAGAACTGTGTGCCCCTGCATCCATCATGGCCGTCACTGTGAATTTTTTAAAGAATCTGTTCACTGGGATGTGCTTCATGTTAGTTTACATTTCCAGTGACACTCATTGGGGAAAATGGGACTTTGGATTCTCAGTACGATGAATTGGTGATTTTTTTTATGTTTTACTGCCTATTTTTCTCTTCTTAATTTAGTAGTTCAGTTTCAAAGACACAATAGCAATTAATGTCAAACCAAATATTATGATTCTATTAAAATCAAATAGTATGATTCTAATGTAATGAGGCATTTTATGTAGTGCTGTACTAATCTGATTCTGGTGCTGCCTTAAATGCTGAATCAGCGTGTGTAGAAGTCTACATGTAGATCCAATACAATATAATTAATTTATTAAAAACTGGACCCTGCTACTTCCTGCACACCCAGATACAACCGTACAGGTGTACCCTGCACATGTAGCCAGTATCCATAAGTGGCAATGAGCTTGGGAAACTTCAAGCACAATACTGGAAATGAGAAATGGTTAAAATAATAATTTTCTTCTTAAGAGCAGAATAGTTTCTCAAGAACATGTTTCTCATTTTAAAGCATTGTGATTTTTTTTGCTATTGTTGTTTTTGGTAGCTTACCGGTCAGCTTTTAACAGAAACAATTGGAGAGACGTTCTGACAGAGAAATTTGAGTGTGTGTGACCTGTGAATGAGCTTGTGAAGTGATAGTGGACGGAGTGGTAGCTCAGGTGGCAGCACTCTCAGGATAAATGCATCATATAAATGCAGTCCATTTACCATGCAATGGAGCGCCCATAAACCAACCTCTTCTTTACAGCTACTTCCAAGGAAAAACCGTTTCAGGGCAGCAAGGGTTGGTTGAATCCATTTGTCTCTCCTCTTTGCTATAATGCTTCCAGCTCCACTGTCCTTGTTGCCAGAAGGCCAGGTGGTATCCAGATAAGATGAATCAAAATGCTCCACGATGGTCTCTGATGGCTCATAAATCTGTGTTGACTGTCCGTCTTCTTTCATCTGTTATAGTACTTTTATCCAGCCAGGCGACCAGCACCCCGCCGGCTCTGTTTGGTTATGAGTCTCCGATCTTGACTTGACTGATAACACTTGGATGTTTTCAGAAAAGCTGAGACAGGAACCAAGTTTTCCCTGCCAAGCCTTAAAGGCTTAAAAGCAAACATTCACGTTGTCATCCTGCCCCTACAGTTTCCCTCTTAGTGAAATGAGTTTGTCAGTTTACTTTTTAAACATCATATCATAATGCAAAGGACCATTCATTTGACGGACTTCAACACATAGTTAAAATGTTGAAAGGTTGGAGGATTGAAAAGTGGCCTTCTCTTTTTGAAATAATATGAAACAGTAGTCGTGACAAGAGGGGAAAACATAGTTTTGGGTTGAGTGTGTATGTAAATTACTTTTTGATACAACAGAAGTTTTGTTCTTGCAAAAACTCAGTTTATGTTTGAAGCTCTACAGTAAGCCCTGGCGGTATTAAGGTATTACAGCATACTAGGATATTAAAAATCCTGAAAGTGGGATTTTTTAATACCGTCAGAAAAACATATGCTCCTCTTTCTTTATTAAAGAGATGCACAGATGCTGTATAGAAGTAACACACTGTAATGCGCAATGTGCACCAACATTAGTCAGTCTTCATTGGTGGAACAGGAAGCTGTGCTGAGAAAGATGGCGACTGTAGGTGGTGGAGATAAGTTGCAGGAACAGCAAAATAGAGAAATGTCTCTACCCTTGTTTGAGAGTATTTTGGGTTCCGTCCTGATAATAAAACAGCACCTTTTGCCTCAAGAAACTGTTGTCTCAAGGGTCTAACTTGTCAGTACTCCAGTGCTGAAACACATTTTAAGAATAATACAATCTGACTTAGTTGCTTATTTATCAATAAACTGAAAAAACTATATGGTTAGAAAATGAAAACTGTGGGAGGAAAACTCTGAAAATGTTTTAAAGAATTTATACCACTTGTAGGGGAATAAAGTAAATTTATTTTTGATGGGCTTAAATTTACCTCCTAATGTGGTAAAAATGTGTCCTAACTGACTTGAGCTTCATCTGTCTGTGTGTGTAGCTGGAGGGTCAGGTGGTGGCCCTGCTGGTGCAAAACATGGAGCGGCTGGATGAACAAGTGAAGGAGGAGGCTGATGGCATCTATAACACTCTGGGTAAGGAGACATACACCAACATCACAATGACACACTTAAGTTATTGTTATTTTTTCTCCTACAAAGCTACTGTCACCTGCCCACCATATACAAAATAATCTGAGTAAAACAGCCAAAAAATTGGACCTAGTACATTCAAACATCCATCACAACTTAAACTTTCCAGTTAAACTTCCCAACGAGGCAGGTGACAAAAAGAAGATATGAAACAGTTTTGCTCACAAAGTCTGTTGTTCTGCAGTTCTGCTGTTCTGTTGTTCAGTGGTGGGAACCTAAATTACATTACAGGTGCACCTGAGAAAATTAGAATATCAAAGAAAAGTTCTTTGTCTTTCTTTAAATTTAATTCAAAAAGGGAAACTTTCATATATTCTAGATTCATTACACATAAAGTGAAATATTTCAAGCCATTTTTGTTTTAATCTTGATGATTGTGGCTTACAGCTCATGAAAATAAAAAATCTAGTATCTCAAAATATTAAAATATTACATAAGACCAATCAAAAAAAGGATCTATAATACAGGAATGTTGACTTTTGCAAAATATGTTCATTTATGCACTCAATACTTGGCTGGGGCTCATTTTGCACAAATAACTGCATCAGTGTGTCATGGCATGAAGACACTCAGCCTGCAGCACTGCTGAGGTGTTATGGAAGCCCAAGTTGCTTTGATAGCAGCCCTAAAGTCTTGAACAGTGAAGAATCCAAGATACTTGAAGTCCAGTACGAAGTTTCCACTGTCTGTGATAATACGTACATGAAGTATCTTACTGTTTTTTTTTGCAGCATCATGTCTAATTTAATTACTTCTTGCAATATTTTCTCCTTTTGTACATTCAGTGCAAGGTTGGATTTGAATGTTAGAAACAAACACATATTTAACAAGGTTACATGACCCGATATGGCCACGTTCACCCCGTATATTAGATTAAGAAATGCTATTTTTAGAGCCAGTTTTCTTACAGCGTTAACTAGTTTACAGGTCACTTAGCTACTGTACTTTATGCTGCAGGTTGTTACCATGTTAAACAGTGCTATTCATGTCTGATTAATGAACCTCGACAGATGTATGAGGTGGTGTGAAAACAAGTCTAGAAGAAGTGTGCTTTAATGAACTTCCAACCTCTGTTATAATGCCATACTGTCACATAAATATACATTAGGAAAACATTAACACCAATTCAGTTATCATAAATATTAACAGTAACATGACCAGCTGATTCTGGCGCTCTGTGGGAAGAATGCATTAATTAGTCTGACTATGTAAATAGCAGTTGTTTGTCAGACTGCTGTGGAAGAAAGCACTTGGCTGAGGTACTGATCTATAGCTGCATGTTATATTAGAAAACCAGTCAGTAATGAGCATAAATGCAGCTGCAAGTTGAACACACGCAAAAGCAGCTAAACACATTTCTTACTTCTGGTCTATACAGGAAGTTAAAAGACAAAACAGCAGATTCAGAGCACTTCCTTGTTGCTAAAACATGTTGAGGTCAATAAACAAATTTACTCATGCATACATTTCGGCAAGAAAAACAAGCTGTTCCTTTGTGCATTGTAACAACTAAAGAGCTAGACTGGCTGCACAAGCTTTGTGTGTTCATTTGTATTCAAAACATATATCTGGGACAGATTTCACTGCACACGTAGGTGCTGCAGAGACTCTACAGAGGAAATATATACGGCTTACAGTAAAAAAAAAGAGGATTGGATAAAGATAGCAGCTCAACAACATTTGAATATTCAGAAAAGGTTTAATTGAATACCTTTGTCTTGTTTTGCTACTGAAACATGACAAGCACTTCCAGAGGGAGGTTTGCCTTTAAGGTGTGTATGAGCCACTGTTGGAGCTTTGGGCAGCACTGTGACAGCGAGTCCTCCTGGACTTGGGTTTGACATTACACAGAGGGCGCGGACTAACTTTATTTGTATTCCTGAAGCTTTAACAGTCCCCCCTGCTGCCAAGTGTCCCAGACTTTTTCAGTGACAGTGAAAGGAAGCTTACAAGTGAGTGAGAATCAGTGTTTGACGCATAGATTTAACAGCATTAAATGTAAACACATGGTCTGAGAGAGGGGCATGGGCCGGCTGATGAGAAGTCCTGGTCTCTGTATTTAGCCTCTCATGAATCCCACTTTTCTGCCTCTCAGCTCTTTTTGTGTTGAATGAGTCCACTGAGATGATTTTTCTCTTTGTTGCCAAATTGAGGCCGAGTGTCAGGAGGGCTGTTTAGGTGTGTGTGTCTGGCTCTGTGCGTGAATGTGGGTTACATTGAGGGAGCAGCGCTGGTGCATCTTCTATTCAAGTTTGTGCATGTGTGTGAAAGCAGATGTGTGTGTGTGTGTGTGTGTCTGTTTGTATGTGTGTGCATGTGTGTGCATGTGCGTGTGTGTATGTGTGTGTGTGTGTGTTATCAAGGGAGCTCTCCAAGCTTGAATAAGCCTTTTGTCTGCCTCGGATGCTCTGTGCTGTGAGCCTGCTGTCCTCCAGGATGCTGTCTGTCTGCTCTGTTTGAATCACTGATAAAGGCCCTTCTCTCTCTCCCTTGACATGCGTCCTCTTCATCTCTTCCTCTGTTTTTTTTTACTCAATATTTCTCTATCTTCAGCAGCCTCTGTCTCCAGATGTTGCTTTTTTGTATTTTGTCTTATTTTTTCATTGTACGTTTGTTATGCTGTGTGACAATTTACCCGGTCCTTGTGTCCCTCGTTCTGTCTGCTTTCCATCCCTCATATGTGACTTGTCTTCCAGCCCCTGTGCCTCCCATCTGCTTCCCCCTCTCCCTTTATCTGCTGCCCCTCGATCCCCATAGTTTTCCTCTTTTTCTCTTCTTTCATCATCATCATCATCCCGCAGTCTCTTTCTCTCTCTCCATGCACTGCTGTGACAGTCTGCTGAGATAAAGATATCATGTGACAGAGGCAGCTTTGATAATATTAGAAGTTGCTGGGACAGAACCCAGAAGAACTTCTATAAAAAGATGACTGTCATATTTCAAAGTTCCTCTTCTTCAAAACTTGTTTGACTATGTTAAAGAACTAATATGTATTTAAGCAGACACAACAACAGTCTGCTGTTTCACTATACCCTCAGGATCATTCTGAAAAAGCCACAATACAAACATCAATCCATTTTTCCATCTAACCACATGTGTATGTGTTTAGTCTAACCTGTAACCTGTAGTGTGTAGTACTTTCTAGTAAGGATGATTAAGTTAATTTTTCTATCCAATACTTCATCTCTCTCTCTTCATCTTACCTGTCTTTTCAACTCAATATCTCTCTATCTTTGGACTCCTCTGTTGCAAGATGTTGCTTTTTGTAATTTGTTGTTTTTCTTTTGTTGAGTTGTTTGAAGGTTTGCACTAATTTGATTACTTTGGCCACCACCAAGTTTAATAGATAGAATATAGATTTGTAATGTTGAGTTTGTCTTCCCTAGCTATCATAGAAAACATGGCAGAGTTCAGACCAGGTCTGTGCACCGAGGCAGCTCAACAGGGACTCATGCAGTGGCTGCTCAAGAGGATCAAGGTAAGAATATTGCCAAAGTTTGGGCTAAAGTTAAATCTAGAGCTGAAACCATTAATGGTTTGACCTATCAATAGAAATTAGTCTATTAATCTATGTTCTGATGAGACCAAACCACTAAACTAGAATTTTGCCATTGAATAGTCAATCAGGAAATAATCTTTAGTTGTAAAACTTGTTATCATCTTAACTTTACTGCCCTCTGTCCCACAGCTAATTGCATGTAGTATGAAGTCATATTTTCAGTTTAAGTACATTTTGTTTTAAAAGATAGCTTGTTTTTAAACCATTTAATACCAAAAAATAAAATATTTAAAATTTTGTTTTTGATGTACTTTACTACCAAACATAATTTACCAGGCAGAATCTCTATTTACAGTTAAAGTATACACAATTTGTTGCAGAAATATTGCCAGTTTTCTCGACTCTCTTGACTCTGGAGAACGGAAATCTTAAGATGAATGGCTAATTTGAATTTGGTTTCCTTTTCCCTTTCAGGCAAAGATGCCGTTTGATGCTAACAAGCTCTACTGCAGTGAAATTCTGGCTATCTTACTACAAAACAATGACAGTAAGTGTGCCAGTAAAGTGTTTATGACTACAAAATTATGTTAATTATGTTAACTTATCTTCTACTTTTCAGTCATCTCTCAGCTTCCTCTGACAGACAGAAAAATCAGGCCTCTTTTCCTGCACTGTTTTTCTTGCCTTCCTCTTTCTCTACCTCTCCTTATTACTCTTGTTCTCCTTCAGCCTCACTTATTCTTTTTTCTTCCATTATCCTTTTTATGTTCTCTCTATCTCTCCCTTGCCATTACTAGTGTCTCTCTTACTCCTGTCCTCTTTCTTTGTCATTTTCTTCCATTATCCTTGATTTCATTGTTACATTTGATGCTTTCATTTGTCTTCTTTCAATCTTTCTGTTCTTCCTTCCTCCACTCCCATTTCAGTCCTTCCATCTTACTTTTATTCTTCCTCTCTCCTTCTTTATTTGCTGCTTCAACCTTTACCTCTCTAACTAAAACCATGTAGAGCTCCAGGTAGCCACAGGTTCTCATTAATAGTTCAAGCCATATTGATATTCAGTGGTAGTCATATTTCATTTTACACTCATCATCCTTTTCTTCATCAGTACTGGCTCAATTAATCCTCTCCTTCCCATTCTCCAAAATGAAAAATGGTATTTTTCACAATTTGGAATAAAATACTCTTCTCTGCAGGGTTTATATGTGAGAATACTTGCTGCAACAAATGACACAGCATCTCATCTCATCTCTAGATTTATTTATTTTGACATTTTTTAGTGCCCTCATTTTTCTTCTTTTTATCTCTTTTGAGCTCCCTCATGGTCAGTGTGTTTCAGTGTTGATGCTTATCGTATGCCATCAGAGCACTTCTGTCATCTCCTTCCTCACTTTGCTTTTTTATCTTTTGCTTTCCTTCACCCATCCCCTAAAACCTTTTTTCTCACACTGTTAATTGTTTGTCCTTCAAAGTTGCTGCTGGTCAATAAAGGATGTAACTCCACACATGAGGAAAAATAACTTTGGTATTCATTAATTTAGTTATCATGAAATTACTCTGATGATGTTCTTTTGTGAAATGAGCAGATAAAATCTAATTTAGTTCACTCTGTAAGTGAAATGTATTCTAGTCAAAAATGAAATGTATGTTGAAAATGTTCCACACTGTCAAACATTAGTGACACAGGATGATACATGGTTAAATCATATTTGTATTTTTTACATTCTCTAACATTCCTTGTTTGTGGTGCTGCCTCAGAAAAAGGTGCCCCCCCCCAAGAAAAAGTTTCCGTTACCTCAGTGTCCTCCCTCCAGCTTCCTAAATGTCTGTTTTTGATCTTTTCCATTTTAATATTCATGTCACTCCATTTTCATCCCTTAGTCCTCATGTTTATTTTCTCCTCTTTCCCACAGATACCAGAGAGCTACTGGGAGAGATGGATGGCATTGACGTGTTACTGCAGCAACTATCTGTAAGATTTTTTCTTTTAACTCTCTATTTTTAGTTTGCTCTACAGCCACCCTTCTAACTTACCCATCATCCATTTCAGCCTGGCAGGGGTAAAGCGCAGTAATTCCTCAAAAATGAGCATCTGTTTATGGTGTTTATTGTGTGGTGGTGCTCTAACCTGTTAATAAACACCAAACTCAGTCCACCCCTTAGCCAATTTGTTCCCTTGTTTTCAGTCTTACTATTAACAAACCCATGAACTCATCCATAGATGAATTTTCTGGCCTTCTGTGACATTTTGTGGTTGTTAGCATTTCCCACCCTGTCCCTTTTTGTTCTCCTAATTATACTGTAAACCTGGTTAATATTTCTGTCATGTGGCTAGGCTTATTTCTCCCCATCATTAAAGGAGCTCTTATTACCCACATTCCAAAACTACACTCATAAACCATTTTAGAGAATGTTGCTGTGCCGTGACAGATTTCCCCTGCATGCAAAAGAAACATGTCTGAGTTTTCCTTTCTTCTTCTCTCTCCTTCTTCCCTCTCAGGTGTTCAAACGTCACAACCCATCCACAGCTGAGGAACAAGAAATGATGGAGAACCTCTTTGATGCTCTATGTTCCTGCCTCATGCTACCAGCCAATCGGGATCGTTTCCTCAGAGGGGAAGGTCTTCAGCTAATGAATCTCATGCTCAGGTGAGACTGTGATAGACAACAAGAGATGCTGACAATGGTTACTTAAATTTGGAACATTTGTTCTTGATAATATGCACATGTTTATGTTTTGAATTTTTGCAAATATTTGATGCTTTTTTAAGACATTTGTACATTGTTTACATCTATAGTTGTTGGTCTGCAGTTTTCTTCCTCTTTGCCTTTAATGGGGCACTGCTACATCGCTTTGCAAGTCAGCACAAACTGTTAGTTGGTGGGGTAAAACTGAGTGCAGGAGTTTTGTATTGCTGGGTCCATGTACTCGGACTAGGACACAGTATGTGTGTCCTAAACAGGAACATTACTCCTCTGTGCTACTAGCGGTCACAAGTTGCACAGGCCTCCATATAGTGCTTTTTGCTGTTGAGCCATGCTAGCTGCTGCTGTACTGACTGCTTTGTTTGTGTTTTTCTTTAAGAAGTGCCTTCATCACTTATCACAGTGAAAAATACAACAACAAACATAAAAATGTAATTTAATTTCACAGTGGAAGTCGATTGACCGAGCTCGTGATGAAAAGTATTTCCTTTACCAAATCAAAATCACCAACCTCCTCTTATTATGAACAACAACAGAAGCTTCTTGTTTACAAGTTTCAATCAATTCACATTCCCTCTTTTGTTCATTTTCACATGCTCAAGCACTATTTCAGTGGAAATGTTGTTGCAAGCTGATGTTAAAGTTAATGAACTGCTGTTCAGGTAGAGTTGATGCTAAATAGGCAACTTCTGAGGGAGAAAAAAGCGCTAATAGCAGTGATTATTTGAGGTCATAAAAGAGAGAAGCAATTGCAAACAGTTTTGTTGATATTGAAAATATATATATATATAAATATATATTTTTATAGCGCAGATGAACATCTTGACGTAGCTAGAAACTGTGGGAGAGAACTTCCTTCATACATTTGTTTAAATCTGTTTTTCAGCTTGAAGGATGCTGTGACATTAAGAACTTAGGTGCTAGTTGTCAATCAGCAACCTGCGTGATATAAGCAACTTTTAAATTAGACCTTCAAATTAAAGCTACGCTACAAAGTTATGAACACTTTGTAGTGAATTATGTAACTTGATTGTGTGCATCAGTTGAAGTGAGGCATTTTATTTTAAATTAAACCATTCCCGCTGCAAGACTTCAATGTAGAGGCAGTGTTTGCTACATAAGCATTGATCAAGCTTGAATAAGCTCAAATCAGTGATGTTACTGCTCATTAGCGAAGCTTGCAAAAGTTTTAGATCCATCTGAGACCAGAGAAAATGTTTTTTGCTATACTGCAGTTGATAATAATGTACAACCATTGATGCTTAATTAGTTTCTTTTGCAAAACTTCTTCTATAGTTTCCAGAAACACAAATGCTTTATGTATAAAATGTGGTCCTTTTTATAATGTTATTTTTCTGCTTAATGCTGATGTGCCTTGATCAGGTAAAAATTGCTACAAATGGGCATTAAGTGCTTCAGTGCTATAAAAGTAGTTCTTTAAAGGAAAATATGTGATTCAAGGCTCAGCACAGAAAATCACTTGATCTACAATCTGTCTCTCACAGCTTTCATCAGCCTTTTTCATCTTGTGCTTTTTGAGTTGTGTATATTTGATCACCCATAGTATAACAGGGTGTAGTGCTGCACAGAACAGCACGTCTATCAGTTCTACTGCCTGGCAAGACTGCCAGCCCAATCAATCAGCAGTGGGTGGGGTGCAGCAGAGGCTGAGACGTGACCTTAACAGTCATAAAGACACATTACAGGCATTTATGAAACCTTTACAGCTCCTGCCCTTCTGCGCTGCTAATAACGGTGCTGGAGATGTAGTTTTAAGGCTTGGATCAATATCTCATTACTGGAATGCAAAAAGCTTTTTTTGTTTGATCATCCATGGGGGTAACGGAAGAAGAAGAAAAAGACAGACAAGGAGGAGGAGAAAGAGCAGATCAAGATCTGACTTTTAGAAGTTAATTGGAACTTTGAAGGCTACAAGATAATTACAATCTTTATCCCTTTCATTCAGCATAATACCAACACGGTATGAAGTTCTGAACATGAACATTAGTTTCAGACAATATGAACATCGGTGAGCAAAGGGGGATTTATGCACTTGTGTGTTAAACAGTGATCCTGCTGTAGATCCTTAGGACGTAATTGATTTATAGTTCAGTGTTGAAGTTCACCTGTTGTTACCACCACACACAAGATACCAGCCCTTCGTCATTCTGTAGTCATACATTATTTAGTTTTTGATACAAAGTGGTGATGTGAAGGTTTGCGTTCTCTGCTGATTACTGAAAACAAACAAGTACCTGTTTGCTTTCTTAATTTTGCGTTGTGATATGAAGTGATGAGCATAACTGATGTTATCTCTCTGTCAACCTCTTCACTGTCATCAGAGTCTTGTGGGAGGAAACACATGCAGACCAGTGCCCAGTGTTTTGCTGTTCCCAAGCAGTATACATGTAGTAACATTTTTGTTACTGCAATCGTCAGCTAAGAGTATCTGCAGAGATTAAATGTCTGGGATTCATTTGCTAGGCTTTAGGTAGTGCAGTTGTTTTTCCTTATAATATATGCTTATCACTTTGGATCACATATTATACTGGCCCTGTGTGTGAATATATTTTTAGAGGAAGCCAAATCAAAGAAGCAGTCTTACAAAGATGTTGCAGCTCAAAACATTCATATCCAAAAGGTTTAATATCACAGAGTTCAAGATAAACTGTAAAATGCTCAAAACAAACAGAACTATGAAACACATCAGAAATACGGAATATATCATTACAATAAATCATTGTAAATCAAGGAAAAAATCAAAATAATACCAAATTCTCTTCAAAAGAAATTGAGGTTGATGTGTAACAGACATGACCCAGACCTGTTTTGAGTTTCAACACAAATGAACATCTGTTTACTCTCAAGGTGCAGCACCACTCAGCCAGTGAAAACACCAGTCAGTGGTAGATGGTCTAAAAGAAAGCCCTTTTTTAAGAACTAGACAGTTCATGCAGAGAATGCCAATAGTTTTTAAAGAGAAAATTAGGAATTTTAATGTTTTTGTTTTTAAGTAAAATTGGCCATTTTCTGATTAAATCCCAGAATGTTTTGGTAGGAGGTTGGGCCTGTAAGTGATTCAGGGTCACCTAGACTTTAAGTTTGGCCATAAACCTGCTACTGCTGTCATGTCAGTGGCGACTAGACATTGGGACAACTGCATAGTTCACAGCACCAAGATGTTGAGTTAAATCAGCTGTCTACCAACTAAATTACCCTGTTTCCTTTCAGAAAGTATACAGTGTATCGCTCCCCTCCCCCCCAGCCTCTCTGGCCGTCGATCATATATAATGTGTCTGTCTGGAGAACCAGACTCAACTGCCTGAAAGATGTGTCCCTCCTCTGAGATAAACACTGTCATCTGTCATTGGAGGGAATGGAGGAAGTGACACAGTGACAGACAGCTACATTTCCTGGGAGGAGGCGTGGAGTGGGGCGGTTGGGGGTGGGGTGTAGACAGAGTGGGAAACAGTCGGTCCTTGTCATACCAAAGCTCCGATGATGGAAAACAGATAAGAATCTAATTACAATTTATTTGTCTGAGAGAAGGCATGTTTTATTGTTGTAGTTTATTGTGTGACTAATTTGTTTCTTTCCCTCAAAGAGGTTTTTTGAATAAGCACATAAACAATAGCTTTTTTAATTTTCATTTTGCTTGTTTCCTTGATTTGTTTGCAATGCTCTGTGGCTTATGATGAGAATGTGTGCTCTGATCAGGGACCACCCAGAGGGACGTGTTTACTACGGCTAACTATTTTATGTGATTTTTTTGTTATTGCCGAGAAAATTAATTGCTGTTATGAGTTTTTTTTTTTTAGGCTGAGCCTTCAACAGCAGAGTTAAGTCTACACCTGTCTTTGTTTGTGTTTGAGTAGTTGAGTGATTAAATTACACCACTGGTCGACTGGATGACTACCGGTGTGTTTTCCTTTTGGCCAGTGCTCTCAAAATAAACTAGCACCAACTGGACAACAAAAGCTATTGTCACTATTTACTTACAAACTATGCTACTATTGTAATTATTAGAAGTGTGTATAAAGCAACTCATTGAATGAATATCACAAGTGCTTATTTAGTTAGCTCTGTGCTGACTTATGATGAGAATTACATCTAACATGCTAATGAAAATAAGCATCCAAACCTGGATATTATCGTAACATACAAGCCGTTTTACTTTACATGCTTGACAGAAAAGGACCTCCTGCTTCTACTTGCTTACATAGATTGCACAGTAATGCTTTATTTGAAGAAGTCTGCATAAGACTGACATGACAGTTGTTGTGAACATGAAGGAGTATCTAATTGAAATGTTACGACTGTCATCAGTGTGTGTCAGTCTGTCATTAATGTCACTTTGAATGCAAAATTTACTTTATTTATGATGTCTTTATTATAATAACTTGATATTAAGGGCACCTCAAATGACATATGCATGTTCTTTCCATGTATGGAGTGAATGTTAAGTATCCAATGACTTCAGTATCATTTCCTCTCTCTGTTGCAGAGAAAAGAAAATGTCACGGACCAGCGCCCTGAAGGTCCTGGACCACGGGATGATTGGACCAGAGGGTACAGACAACTGTCATAAGTTTGTGGACATCCTGGGCTTGCGAACCATCTTCCCACTTTTCATGAAAACGCCCAAAAAGATGAAAAAAACCGGTACCTCAGAAAAGGAGCATGAAGGTCAGTTGCTAAAGAAAACAAAGCAACATATTCATAAAGGCTTCAGTCAGCTGCAATCACTTTACCCTGTTTCAACCATTTAAACAAGCTTAATTTCAAAAAAGTTGTGAAGCTGTGAAAAACATGTATATAAACAAGATATCACAATTTGCAAATATTTTTCAACCCTTATTGAATACAATACAAAGACAAGATGTATCATGTTCAGACTGATATAGTGTTTAATTTCACTAGGTAATCATTATGAATTTATTGCCCACAACATGCTTTAGAAAAGTTGAGATGAGATCATGTTTATCCCTTTTCTTAAGACAGAATTCAGTTAATGTTTGGGGACTGTTGTCTGCAGGCAGCAAGTGTTGCTTCGAAACCTGTATGTGCCTTTCAGCATCGATGGTACCTTCAGAGGTGTAGAGTTTATCATCAGTACTGGCATTAATGCACCGCCACTCTGTCTCACATACACTCTTTTGAACTTCACGATGGCAAAAATCTCAATTGTCCTTTTCCTATTTCGCCCAGATAACATGATATTCAAGGTTTTCAAAAACAGTTGTCAGACCAAAGTACACAAGTCAAGCCCAAGCTTTACTGTCTCAGTGAAGCTTGGGCTTGACTTAACCTGCGTTCATAGATGCAGCAGTGAACTGTGTTTACCAAGGACGGTTTTCTGAACTCATATAGATTTAAATGCTTTGCTGCCTGAAAGATCAAAGGTTGAAGTAATGTGTTGGCTTTGACCTCACCCCTTGTGTGCAGATATTTCTCTGGTTTCTCTAAATCTCAGGGTCCAAACTTTTTGGAATTAAGCTTTTAGACCTGTTGGGCAAAGCAAAGAAAGCTGCGAGGAATGTGGGGTCATATGTTATGCACTATTTTTAATTTAAAATGCACCTACTGAAATGCTTAAAAAACAGATAAATAAAACAAACCTAAATCTTGCAAGGAATTGCCTGTCAGATAATGAGCTATTTCAGTACTCTTACTTCCATAAACGTTAGCTTGCACATGGTGCATAGCATATGTAAGAGTTAAAGGGGACCTTTAACACTGAAAAGTAGCAAGAAATTAATACATTTTTTTATACTTATAATTTTTTGGTGTTTATTGTGCTCATTTTAGTTAGGCAAAATAAAAAATTAAAACAAAAACGATAAATAAATACTCAGAGACAATATTAGTTTTATTATTATTCATTGCTTGCAACCAGAAGCTGTCATGGACATGAGGAAAAGACGCGCATGAGACTGAGGAGAAACTGGTTATGTTGCAGCTCGTACTTGAATAATTGAACATCACTCTTTGCTACAAACAGGTGCATGTTTATCAACAAGTTCAGAACACAGGCTACGACGTGCTCTGTGCGAGCAAGGACACTATCCTCTGCCCTGCCTTTACATCCTCGCAGCCTTCAGCTGACAACAGTTGTCATGCAGTTAATATGCAAATTGAATACTTTTACACCGACACACAGCGAGGTAAAGAATATATTTTGCAGACACACAGAGACACAGAAAAAGCTCAATGCTTCCTGAAGGCTTTTATGATAACTCGATACTGTTACAGTTTCACAACTGTCATTACTTCATTGTGCATATTCTTCATTACATTTTGCCAACTGTAAACCAATAAGCATTTTAACATAGCAAATTCTGTTACAGTTGCTTTTTTTGTTATTGTATTGCACAAATTTCAACTAATTTGTGCTATTATACCCTGTCAACTTTACGTAAATCTCCTTAAGTGTCTCTGTATATCTTGGCAGTGATGGAATCCACCATTTCTCTGCAGGATTCAGATTTGCCTGCCTTAGCACAAGGAAATTGTATGTAAATTATGCTTCATGTAATCATGTGATGAAAACTCATTTTACAATTACAGGGTGCAAAATCCTAACCTGACATGCCATATGGTGTGTAACACAAAAGCATCAGAGAGGCCATGGAAAATGTTCTAGAAAGTCCAGGGACTTTGAAGAAATTTATTTGGCACCTATTAAACGAACCATCTGTCTATTACTGTCCATCCAGCTTACTTTTGCCAATCAAATCAACAAAACCAATAGTGCAGAAGGAATGCTATTAGCAAAGCCAATTGATAAATCAAACTGCCAAAACAAGTCAAGAGAGAGTGAAAATGTAAACTGTGGAATTTTCAGTTCAATTTTTTGCTCTTCTTTTATGAAGAAATACTCTGAAGCTCTGATGTAACTGAAGCTATAGCAGCATCCATGCTAACTCCTTTAGAGGCCGTCATTGTTGTTCTCAAACAAACAGTAGTTTCTTCTGGTTGTAGCGCTAAAACTATATCTTTAGCTGCTGCCAGGTAGTTTCTCGGAGAGCACTGATAATTCTGAACTACTTGTTCAGACACATCTGCATAGCTTAAAGCCTGGCAAGATGAGTTTTAAATATTACATGATAAAATTGTTTAGCAAAGTCATGTAGTAGTTTTAAGTCATGCAGTTTATTTCAACTATTCTAAATATTTAGGCAATTTACTCTTACCCGATAAGCAACAAAAGGCCATTGGCATTGATTTTAAAGTTCCATGATATATCTTAATAAATATTTTTATTATGAATGTAATGCCATAGGTGTTGATGGTGCAGATGACGATTAACAGTGCAAGGACCACTGTTCTTACATCCTTCAAATCTGAAATTTGTTATTTTTCAATTAAAAAATTTATAGATTTCTGACTTTACCAATGTGAGTCTTTTCACTAATCATGACAGGCAAATTTCTCTTTTCTTCTGCTTCTATTTATCTGTGATGTGTAGTCACACCCGTTTCCTGCAGACACACTCAATCCTAATCTGCTCATGTATCACGGTTTGCTGCCTCTTCAGCCTGTCAGTTTACACTATCGATCCAATCTTGATTGATTTCCCTGCCTGCGTTCTTGAACCTCTCTTGTCTCTGAGTGAGAGATAGGAAGTGCAAACAAGAGCTATAGAGGGAGAAGGTTTATAGGATGTCTATGTGATACTGGGTGAGAAAATAAAATGGAGAAGAGATGGAAAGAAAAAGAGGTAGAAACCCTGTCCATCTCTCTGCTCCTTGTGTTTACCTACGTCCAAAATGTGGAACCCCTCCTCTGTCTCTCTGTCTGTATTAATTAAGTTTGATTCATCCACTGGGGCCTCCCAGCCCTGCAGAGAAGAACAAATTGTCTTCCATTGTGTCCTGTCTCACCCAGAGACTGGATGAATTAACCTCTGACCTCGTCGAGCAGCAGGAGGAAGAGTGGGGAAGATAACCCGTCCTAACAGTTAAACCTTTCTCCCCTGTGTGTTGCAGCCCCTGGCAAAGCAGACACACACTTAAAAGACAGACATTAAAAAGAGATGTGGAAATCCACCCAGAGGGGTTCTTTCTCCTCAGAAGATTTGGCAAGTGTGGTCTAGATTTGTGTGTATATCTCAAGCAAAGCTGTGTCTACAGATCCACAGTATGATGCTGGCCTTTGAACCCAGCAGTTCTGTTGGCTGAAGCCTCTGGCTTCAATGCTGTGATGCAAGAAAAACCCCTGTTAGAGACAGTTTAGGATACCTTCTAGTAAACTTTATAAACTCGATAACCCCCCCCAGTGTATGTATGATAAATAACATTATATTGATTAAATACATATAATTATAGACTTATTTGTGTAAAAGTAGATTTAAAGGAGAAGTAAACAGATGGCCACACTACCACTAAATTATGCTGTAGTGTATGGAACCATAAAACTAGTACGACCTTGTAAAACAAATCTGTCTAAGACATCCCATAGAACCTATAATGTGTAATATATCATCAATCACTTTTAAAACAAATGTTCAACATGATTTAGACATTAAAAAAAATGAAAAATTTTCAACGAAATTCAGACAAGGTTCACAAGATGGTTAATGTCTTTTTACCCAGAAACCATCAAAACCAGACTTACTAAGTTGCACTTACTGGAAGTTTCAACAGTAAACATCAACTTTTATTTAGGATTTTTATCCAATGGTGTAAGTTTACTGCAGAAATTGCATAACTGCATACATTTCAAGTGTGTTGATTAGTATTCATGAGCTTAATAATTGTAAAAGTAAACTTCAGTGAGGCTCAGCAATAAACAACTTTCACACCCATTTCGGGAAGGTCAGATAAAAGCGGTATTTTAATTTTATTTTTTACCCCAAAGCCAGTGTCCAAATCATCACAGATTTGTGTCTTGA
Organism: Acanthurus lineatus; assembly: GCA_029814665.1. Taxonomy (NCBI): domain Eukaryota; kingdom Metazoa; phylum Chordata; class Actinopteri; order Acanthuriformes; family Acanthuridae; genus Acanthurus; species Acanthurus lineatus. The sequence continues at coordinate 6,632,239 of JAPZDV010000002.1, read as the reverse complement.
GTGCTAACAACATTCCCCCAATGTGAAGTATACTGTATGTAGAGGTGACGACTTAACCTTCATGCTTTCAAGTTATTGGAATAGTTTAAGTATTGACACTGCAATGATAAGTCAATTAATCAATGAGCAGATATAAAAGAAAAGTAAAAGCAGCAGTTAACACAACTGCTTAGTTGTTAAAGCCATTTTGAATTTGTGATGATTTCAGCTTCGCAAGTAAGGATTTGAATCATATTATTACGTAAAGGTAGATAAAATATATTTGGGTTTTGGACTTCTGCTCTTAAAAATTACAACATTGAATGACATCACGTTGTGCTGTGGGATATTGTGTGTGTTGGGCAATTTTGCTTGAATATGAAGCATGTTAGGCCCAACTAGGGCTATCATGGTACCAGAAAATCTGATACCAGGTTTTCATCAAAATATTGTGAGAGTATTGTGGCCTAAGGAATTAATGATAATAATGTGGAGTTGTCTTCAGAAAATTTAAAACTAATTAATAAGAATGCTGTCGGTCAAAATTAATAAATAAATTTGAGAAAATAAAATGCACTCAAAAAGCGAGTGTTAAGGAGGTGTAGAGAGAGACTTAAGAGAGGCAGATTAGTCTGCATTTAACCGGACAAGTTAAAAGTTTTAACAATCAAATATGCAAATACCAATGTGCAGCATTATTCTTGAAATTAATTCAACATAATGAATTCATATTGTTATTCATTGTGATGAAAATTGCAGCCTGTATAGGATTTCCCATCATGTCTCCATTGATTGGCCTAACAGCTGTAGGCGTAATGAGATGCCTGTCATAATAGAAGGAATATTGAGTGAACCCTCCTTCTCAGTAAGACTACTAATTGAAAATGCTGTGAATCAAGTGGTTCTCCAGAATAACACAATAACACTGTAGATTAATTAACTATCAGCTGCCTCAAACAAAAGTAATTAGGAGGTATGGACCTCTCTGTCCTTTTGTTGTTAGTGCTCGCTCTCTTTCTCTCTCATTCACTCCATGGCTCTTTCTATCATAAACCTCAGTGCAAAGATTGATCCCCGTGAAATCCCTTCTGAAAATGACACAGCACAAATGACCAGGGATTGCCAGACCATATTAGCATACAGCACGGCATAATTAATAGAGACAAAGTAAGTGGATGGAAAAAATAATCAAACAACAAATTACATTTCTCTACTCATGAATATTCTTGTCATGACTGCTGCTCACCTCGTTTTTATGGGGTTCAGTTTGCTGGTGTATGTACTCTGTCATTACCAGTGAAATGAGATTGTATGATGGAAATTGGTGGCAGCCGGTTGTTTTATTTAGGTGGTTAATGATGCGAGCGAGCCTGAGAGGCAGCAGAAGTAAACAACTAATTTACACAGCGAGGCACAGTAGTCAACGCTCCATCTTGAGATCCAACTTGCTAAAAGTGTTTCTTTGTGTGCTCATGTGCATGTGGGTGTTTGTTTGGTGGAGCACACAGGGAGGGAAGGGAGGCCTGTGGTTGATTCGTTTTCAATGCTATATAAACATATCCAAGTGTAGTGTGTGCCCCGTTTTGACCTTTAATTTCAAGTGAATGCACAAAAGTAGGTAATGAGTGAGGAATGCTAGCAGAGAGATATCTGAATTCAAACATTTTAGTTCTGTTGGAAGTATCCAGTGAGAGAAAAAAGGTGGAAAAGCCCATTTGATGGGAAAAAAATGCACTGTTAAAACACTTCCAACTACCAAATTATGACAGTTTTATTACAATGATAACACATGGAATTTTATCATCCCATTACTTTATCACCACTATTTATCCTCTGAAAGCATGACAGAATGTATGACTCAGGATTAGTGCCTGTAATAGAGAAACTTAGTTATCTGAATTTAATGATGAAACTTAGATCACATATTTCAGTCAAAAGCAGAGATTCAAATGGAGCTTTCATCTGATCATCAGTCTTCCCAGCACCAACGCCTTTGGCACGAAAGAGATCAGTAACATTTTATATGATACAAGTTTGATTGTAATCTGTGTTGTCAGAGTCATGCTGTGTAATCCTATTATTAGTGTATTTCAGGGGAAGAGATTTACGGATAGATCCCTGTGTAAAGAAGCATCTAATTAACATCTTCACGTTTGTGTCTTTGCTCTTGTGCAGATTGATCCTATTCCATCTCTGTAAGCTGGTACTCTGATGAAAATGCTGCTTTATATTTATATGTATATATATGTGTATTTATATATATATATATATAAGATTTTAATTGATAATTAATGTGTAAATTTTATATACTGTTGAGGACAGAATATGTTGAATATTTAGAAGAAAAATATCAGTTAGTAGTCCACTTGAAATGCAATCTTTTTTTCTATCTGCTACACTGAACACTTCTGCTGTGGAAACCACTTGTCCATATGTGTTCTACTTAAAGAAAAAAAACAGAAACCAAGAGGGAGCAATTATTGGTCTGAACAGACAGAGCCCTTATTTTGATACAGCCAATCAAAACGTTGCATGAAGCAGTAACATCAGTTCTGTCATAGAAAAAGCAGAGAATCACACTGATTCAGACAGGAGCCAGCTTCACAACACAACAACCACAGACTCTAAGCAGCAACCCACTTTGTCCTTCCTCCCATAGTCTCCTTCTTATCTAGCTTGCACACAGACGCCCATTTTGTCCTGGACCTTAGCTTGTTTTAATAGCTTTAATGCAACGTTTTAAAAAGCAATTACAATAGATGTTACAAAGTTTTTTTTCTAATCATTTGACCTGACCTCTGTTCATTTGTGTCCTCTGAGAGTTCAGAGTCAGGACTCATTCCTGCTCCTTCAGACAGTGAATGCACTTTCTGCACCCCATGACAGACTAGCATGTGGTGCTGCAAGGCTGATTGCTCCCCCCAGGGCACAGTTAGTCCAAGCCCAATCTGTCTCCTGGTGAAGTACCACCTATCTGTTCTCCTCTGTTGTTCAGAGCTTCGCTGCACTTCCCTCAACTGTCAATCAATAACTGAATCCAGGCCACTTAGAGTTATTTGCATGTTAACTCAGTGTGGTGGATCCCCTGGGGCAAAGATGAGGCAAACGATGAATGATTTGAGTGCAGGATGAGTGATCGCTAGTATTTGGTTATGCATACTCTTATCTGACAGCAAATATCCCTCCAGCAACAGTTTACTAAGAACCTGTTTACTGCAGTGTAGTAGTTCCACAAATGCCACAGTTACCACAGAGGTTGTTGTTGTTTAAATCATTTATCCGCTGGCTTTTACAGAAGCCCTTGTTCATGTGATTGCAGCATTTGCGTGAAAACAGTGGAGTTGTGCGCTAACATGAGCACCAGGTAGCTACTGCATTCACCACAAAATGCTCTCTTTGTAAATGATATGTAGCATTTTGCTTCATAGCCTGAGGTGTGTTGCTCAGTCTCTCTACTCAGGTGCTTAAAGCTGGTCCAAGTCCTCAAGCTCATAAACCTTTCATTTTCAGCCTTTACTCTCTAACACTGCAAGTTCAACTTAAGTTACCCAGAGCAATGATCATCAGCCAAGACGCTACTGTCATATTACACAACAAGGCTGACAAATACAGTGAGGTCCTGAAATTACTCAAATTTAACATTAATCAGTTATTATTTGTCAAGAGAACCTAAGATAAAGTATCTTGTTCAGTTCTGGTGACAGCTTGCCACAGACTGCATGGATGTAGGATGTTTGCAACATTGTTTTTGCTCATGCACAATATGAATATAATATACATTTGATTATTACGTTTTTTAGTCATGGCTCTTGTTGCAAACGTGTGACAGAATTTAGGATTATTAACGTGATGATCAGTTTTTTCCATGTTTCACTATTTTTTTTTCCTTTTTCCATCTAAATACATCCAAGTATAAAGCAAAGCATGTAAATGAAGTATTGATTATACACCATCCTAAAGGCTCTCTTACTCAGCTTTGCCCTCTGTCTTGTACCCACAATGTAATCCTGCCTTTACCCCATCACAAATCTCAACAGAGCAGTTGCTGTTTAGTTTTAACTTCTTTGGAGAGAACATTCCACAGCCAGCGATCAATACCCTCACCAGCAGGGCGGGGAGGTGGCGACATCAATTACTGCTTGGATCAAGTTGATAAAGTAGTGTCCTTTTGGAAATGGCAGTTAGCCACCTTGTCATTGTGTACAGGAAAAAAAGCTTGTCTACATTAAAATAAGGACCCTGGACTAAACATACCTGATATACAAAAAGGTCAAACAGTTTAAACTGCATTCACTACCAGTCAAACACTGAGTCAAGTTTATCTGCTCTCCACACATGGTGTAAATTTCAGATACTCATTTTTTATAGAAATGCAAAGAGCTGGTTTCATTGTGACAGCAGCTATCAAATAAAATGATCCCATAAGCAACCTTTAATTTACACCATGTATCCTGCTAAAGTCAACTAGATTAAGTGAATTCTAAGGTGTTCATGACTTTCAGGTGTTCCTCTGTTAAGATTTTATCTGTAGGCAAACTGTTTCTGAGCTGATCTTTGAAACTGTGCTTCGGGACAAGGCTGCTTTAAGCTAAACACTAACACTAATATGCTAAAATTCTCACTGCAACAATGCTTACTAGCTAATGTTTAGCAGGTATAGTGTTGACCATGTCTTTCATTTGAATATGTGTATAAGCATGTTAACATTTGCTAACCAGTGCTGAGCGCAAAGTTCAATAGGGGCTAATAAGAATATCATTAGTTTTACAAGTTTTTGTCATTAACCAAAGTAAGAAGTTTGGACTCAGTGGTGCTACACTAAATGAAAAGCAGCAGATGACAAAATTTCATATTAAACAGTTTTTGTTTAGTTATTACTAAAAAGTAAATGTCAAGTGTCAATGTTTGCTGGAGGCAAAGATTCACCAAGGTCAGTAGGCTTTTCCCTCAAGAAACACCAAATTTCATGGCAGTCCAAGTGTTGTGGTTGTTGTTTTAAGATATTTTATTATAGACCAAGCTGGATACTGATAACATTGCTAAAAAACACTTAAATCTCCAATGAATAGTAAGTTAGGTTGTTCTTTTCCAAGCTTTAATTCTTACCCTACATTGTTGCTAGTTATATATAAAATATTTAATGGTACAGATATGTGATTGAAATTTTTACTTAAGTTTGTATGAGCTTTAATTGCATCATTAATAATGAGCAAATTACCAGAATTTTAAGAAAAACATGGAGGGATTCAGTTGTATAGTAAGAAGAGGAGCAAAGAAGTTTCTAATCATCAGTCTGTTTCTTACAAATTCAGCAGTAATTAGAGAAAATTCAGTGATTTCATCTTTTGTAAGATGTGTTTTCTGTAGGATCCTTTTTTCAAAGGACCACAATCCAGTTTGTTTTGCATCGTGTGTCAGTGCACTTAGTGCATTATTCTGAAAGATTTAAAGTCGGCAGGTGTTACAGCCTTTAATTTCTCAGCCTTCAGGTCCTGTGAGTAAGCACGCTGCAGGTTGTAGGGGATTGTAAAAAGGGAGCTGACAGCAACCACGACCCCTTTTAAAAAGCAGAAATGGGATTGATTCCTGTGCTCTTGTTGCTTAGCAACTGCAAAGCCTTGTTGAGAGAGAATATTGACCTCTTGTTGATAAAGTCCAATTACATTTTTTCCCCACTCTCTATATCCAGAGATTTTACAGTGTCATATTCTCTTCCCCTTGTGTGTACAGTGTATCATTCATTCAATATGGTACAGAAATGTTATGATTGTCATCTACTGTTGCAGCCTATGATATGCTCTTTTAGTAAGACTATCTTTGAATAACCTAACACATCTTACATAGCATGAATGGGGTAAACAAGGTCACTCAACGAGAATAACTACATTTTGTCGCTAATTTACTCAATTAACATGTTTTTGACCTCCCTCTTGTTAAATGGCCTGCCACATACAAATTTTTTATCACCATGAGAAATTATTATTTAGCCGCAACCAAAACTGTCAGGCACGTTCCAGCATGCACTAAAAATGAAAATTGATTTCTAAATTTCATTAATTTTTCTCTTCTTCTTTTCTCTGTGCAAGGATACATGCTTAGCTGGGTGTGTGCTATAATTGCAAATTAATAAATGTTAATTGATTTGTTCTTTCTGAGGGCTGTGGATGTGTGTGTGTGTGATCAATGTGTGTTTTGAGCTACAGATCTGCTCTTGATGAGGTGCTGTCACGTTAGAGGCTTACACCTTGTATTTTGAATTGTTTGTTTGCTTAAAAAGTTATTAAAAACAGAAACATGAAATTTCCTCAGCTCTTCAATGAAGAAATTACACCTGAAACAATCTGCTTTTCTTTATATAAACTTTTAATAAAACTTAACTACAGAGAAGAGTTTGAGTTTTATTCTTCACTTTACTTTTCCCAGAACACGTCTGCTCCATTATTGCCTCTATGCTGAGAAATCTCAAGTCCCAGCAGAGAAGCAGACTGCTCAACAAGTTCACAGAGAACGACTGTGAGAAGGTTAGTTTTTGCCATTTTGCCATTTTCTTCTTTTTGACATTTATCATATTTGCATGCGTCAGTCAGAAAAATATAGACCTAAATGTGTTGTTGGTTTTTGACAGTTGGCTTGTTTGCTTATGTTGTGCAGGACACAACATAAGGTTTTTTTAAGATTTGATTCCAAGGTTTTAGGAGCTTTAAGACTACATAAAGATAAATTCTAAAATATTATGAAAATTAACTTGACTGCTGTTAACCTGGAATGAATCCTTATGCAGTTTAAATGTTCATTTCTTGGATGTTAATACTTCATTTCAGGTTAATGAACATGTGTAGATGGGAAGATGCTTCAAATGCTATAATTGTATATGCTCCGGGTCAAATCATTAGCATATATTTATAAGTTTTAGAGGCAAAGAAGTTGATGCTTTGACTCTTAATCAAATAAGTGGTGAAGAGATTCATATTGTAGCTGGAAATTTTAAATTTGTTAACTCTGCTTTCACCTTCAGTTTTTTAAAGGAATTGTTTCTAGTTTTTTCAGACCTCATTCTCCTCATACTTAAGCATTCAAAAGCCTCTGAAGACATCTAGTATATGTCATTAGTGACAGACAACATTTGGCTGATGTGTAAATACCATAAACTGCCTATTTCTGAGTTTATATCTTTCTAATCTTAGTTTTTCCAGAGAACGGAAGCAGGTTAAATACATTCAGGTTCACATTCATGTCACCCAGTAAGGTGTTTGCACTGCTCTGTAACCTTGTAAACTAATTCTGCCACATATCCCAGAACTTGAGAATATTCTAAAATATCAAATGACACCCTTGCTGAATTTTTTTCCCACTACTCCCACATTAAGTTGTGACATTGACAGCGCCTGTCGTTCAAATCAAATGTGTTTTTTTGGGTTTTTTTTTACCATTAAACTGTCTTATCAAGACTTTTTCCCATCTTCTGCCCCCTGGGTTATTTGTTTATTTTTATGAGGATGTTAAATGTCTTTTACTACATTTTAATACAACAATTTGGAATCTTAATAATGTATATGATTGTCTTTGTTCCAACAAACTCTTCCTATAACAATCTAAAAGGTTGACAGTTAAAAAGAATCATTGAATGATTAATGTGAATAAAGTATGAAGTTATTAGTTTTAAATAATTCTTTCATATTTCCCCTCAGAGTCTCATTATAATTTGTGTCCTTTTTGCTCTCTCCTGCTTTTCTCACATTTCTCTCATTTTCTTGTTGCTATCTTGTATGCTGCATCTTTAACTTTCCCTCCGCCTGCCTCTACTTCATCCCCCATCCAGGTTGATCGACTGATGGAGTTGCATTTTAAGTACCTGGAGGCTGTTCAACAGGCTGACAAGAGGATCGAAGGAGAGAAACATGTAAGTGTCTCTCCTCTTCCTGCAATTCCTCCCTCCCACCCTCTCAATCTGTCCCTCCATCCTCCTCTCTGAGCTGTCTCTTTCACGCTGGCTTTGTATCCATAGAGCTGTTTGGTTCAATGTATTCACATGAAACATCAAAGCTTTCAGCTTTGCTCTGTTCAGCAGAAGTAAAATGTCCCCAATCATCGCTTGTGTCCAAGACATTGTTAGAACTTATGATTTTCTATAGCATGTTCTTGGATTTTGTGTGTGTCGTGCCCAAGTGGTTTGATGCTGAACTGAGGGTAAACTGAGGGCTGCTAGTTCAGAACTGACCACCACAAGCCTCACAGACAAAATAAATAAGTCATGGTGGTATTAATAATGACATGCAAGGTTAAGTTGACAACCATTTGTCAACATTATCAAGAACTTCCTTCTTAATGGTCATCTAACATTAAATTTATCCTCCACTTAAGTGAATTTATCCGTAAGTTGATGCAAGACAACAGTACAGCAGCTTTGAGTTGTTCTTTCTTAGTTCAGCCCTTTTGTTGTTTTTGTGCGACAAGCATCATTAGTTCACTTTACCTTTACAGTTGAATGAAAGCAGTCCAGTCTTTTTGACAAACAGGCACTGGTTATGACTGTGGAGATTGGGTTTTCCAAAAGACACAAAATATAATTTAAGAAAAGAATACAATAAAAACACATTTATTAAACAGATAATTAATGAACAAATTATTAGTTTATGATGTGATCCCTGTCTGTCATACCAGCTAGATTAATACTAATATGTCCTTGAAAATGCTCTGGAAAAAGGTCTCTTTGGAAAGAATAGGAGCCCTGTTTTGCACTCCACCACATCAGATGATTGAGATCAACAGAAACCTGTCAGTTTGGTTATCATTATAATCTGTGTTCACTTAAATGAGTTGTCTGTGTGACTGGGTGAAAATGTTCTGTTCATTAAGCCTGGTATTGAGTCACACAGGCTGTCACTGAAACAAATTAAACAGCAAACTAAAGGGGTGGTATTGTTGTCACTTGATTGCCAACTTACAGCAGTCACAAGTCTGCAAAAAATAATATGAAACAGAAAATGTCACTTGGAAATGAGTGAAAGAAAGGACAAAAGTTTCTTTTTACCAATAAATATTTTTCTAAAACCTCAAGTCAATCGGCCGAGAAAAATACAGAGATACTGCAGGAAAGATAACCTTCCATTAGAATTGTCTACAGGCAGAAAAAATCATGAACTCCAGTACAATCCTATCACACATTCATGGGTTTCTTTATCTCCGACCAGGAAAAAAAAAATTCAAATTGTACTATAGATGCTCAGATAAACAACACAATCCCTTGTTATAAAGGGTTGTGGTGCGTGATCGAAATGTCGTCTCATTTTGCTAGATAAGGATGCACAGTTCCACACAGTGTCACATCCAAATCTGTGAGGAAATAGACAAAAAAAACATCACAATCCTGCTGATAACAATATGACCGTTTACAGAGGAATGGAAAGCTTGATAGCTGTGTGTGAGGGCTCTGTAGAGATGTCTGTGTGTTTGTGTCTATTGCTGTGTTGAGCTGTGGTCTAGACAGAGGGATGGAGGGATAGGGATAGAAGATAAGTTACCTGGCAGGGGATAATGGCTTCAACAGGGAGGGAAAGAGCATCCTGTTCTCAGAAAGGGAGAACAAGGAAAGAGACAAGCAGAGTTACTGTAAATATGAGAACAGGAGGACAAGTAAAAATAAGTATGGTGGATGGTTAAATTTGGGAAATACTGGCTAAAAAGGAAAATATTAAAAAGAGAGAGAAGGATTTTGAGTGAAAGAGAGGTTGATAGGGAGGTGTGGGTGGAGACAGATAAGTGTATGATTCGTATCTAAAAATGACTGAAGATTAATTTCTCAGACAGACCTTGTGGTAGGATTGCCAAGAAAAGGCCAGACAGTTTGACATTTCCTATCCTCATCCATCCTTTTTTCCTCTCCTCTCTCCCTGTCTTCTTCTTCCTCTCGTCCCTTCCTCCGAGAAGGCAAAAGTATGACTTTGTGATACCCTGGTGATAAGAAACTGTGTCTGCATGTGCCGCTATCTTTAAAGCCATACAGCCCCCCACTTCAAAGCCAAACGGTTAGCCAGGCCACATAGGGTCGAAGATGATGAAATGTCTATTTGTGGCACAGCAACAACATTCTATTTCTTATAACTAAAGAAAAGATTATTCAAAAAAAGTTGTAACAAGTCATTATTCTTTTACCATTTACTGGTCGGAGCACAAGCTGGGCACAGAACTCAAACACATGAAAAATCACGATGTTCCCATATCCTCAGCTGACTGTTTATATTTTTGTGCACAATATCAGCACTTTAGCATTGCCATTGCAAACATGTTAGCATGTTGATGTTTGAGTTTTGGTCAAAGTGCTACTGTGTCTCTCTACGGCCCTGCACATCTGACACCCAGGCTGCAGGTTCATTCCACAGGTGGAGTGAGGCACACATGTGCAAGTCTTAACCTTTAAGTCTCAAGCAAGTCCAAGGTTGCTGTTTTGACAATCCTACAAGTCAAGTCCAGTTCTTGTTGGATTTTTGGTCATTGCTCAAGTTGACTTGTTAAATTGGTTGAAGGCACAGTCAGGACAGTTTGCTGACACAGTCATTAGTGGCAGTATCCTCATGTTAACCTCGATAAAAAGAACTAGAATTCAGGCCTAAAAATTGGTTTCTCGTTAACTTTTTAATGGAGCTACAGCTCAACACAGAGGATTATTTTGAATATATGAATTTTCACTTCATATATGAAATCTTTTTACAATCTTTAAGGTCATTATTGTTTCGTGGATTTTTTTTTCTTTTTTAGCAGTGCCATCTTTTCTTTTGTTTAATGTATTGTGTAGAGTCTAAAACACTGTGACTCATTACCAATTGTAAATGTATGCCCTGTGTAACTCAGAGGCTGAAGGAAAATTGCACTTTCATTCCAGGGGTACAACTTTTTACACTGAAAACACCCAGATGATACTGATTTAAAGCTTCTACCAAATGCCACATGTTCTGTTAACTAAGGTGATAGAGATGGCAACCCAGTTCTGTCCAGCGTCTGAGTTGAATCAGCTGCTGTCAGCAGGAGTGTTATATCTCTCTCTGCTGTGCCTTTTGGTTTCCCCTAGTTAAGCCTGTTTTTAAGGGGCGGTAAGCAAAATGTTTTTCCTCTGCAACATATTACCCACAGATTTCTCAGGAGGATAGCGAAGAAAAAGCTGCTGCTGCTCTTTCCCTGCATCTCCAGCCCAGTTCCTTTTAATAAGCTACTTATTTTCCTCCCACCTTGGTATCTCTCTTCTCTCCTCTCTCTATCCCTCTGGTTCTCTCATTTCCTCCCTTAAAGCTGCTTTTCCCATCCTCCTAAATTTCCCATTTTTGACCCTCCCCCACCCCCATTTATTTCATCCCTTTTCCTGTCTTTTACTCCACCCCATCATCCATTACTTTTATCATCCCTCCACTCTTAAGTGTCTCATTTTTCTCTCCCTATGTGGTCCCCTTTATTTTGATATCCTGCCGTTCTGTTTTATTGCGTCATCCCTGCTTCTTTTACTTGTTAATATTCACTCAGTAACACCTGTACCTAAATGCATAAACTTACGCAAGTTTCAAACTTAGGTTTGTCCCCTTTGCCTCGATCTCCAAAGCTAAGAATAAGGGGATCACACAAACATAGTTTTTCAGAAAAATAACCTAGCCATGAACAAGCAAAAGCAAGATATGTGTTAAGAGGTAACTAATAAATTCAGATTGCATGATCTTTTTGTGAAATTTACTGTAAAGGAAGTATTAAACAGATGTGAAAATGTAACTATGGACCATGAAAGGAGTCAGAAATCGTCGGGAGGTGATAAAACTTTTTTAATGTCAATAACATGATATAACTAATGTTAATACATCAGACAGATTAATGTTAAAGGTGGCTAGCCAGCTCTAAAGCTAGTGCAAATGTTAACAATGTTAATAAAGTTGATTGAGCCAATGTCTGGTTTGATCTCAGGAAGGTGTCTGTGTCTTGGTATCTCCTCTTTCTCCTCAGTCACCTTAAATTCCTCCGTTGTTTTTTGATCAACAATTACGTGTTTTACTCAAAGTTAATGGTAAAGGTTTCCTAACAGAGACAAATGGTCACATAAGACCTTCTAGCAGTACACAAGGAAATATTAGTGACAGGTTTACACTCAAAGGGTTTTCCCCTTACACTGTCCTGGGAAAATCTTCTGTTTTGCTTTCCCAATAGCCTCACTCCTTTTCTCCTTCACACTTTCTCAGTTTCTCTCCTTCATTTATTTCTCCTATTTCTTCTAACCTTCTGGTGCAATGCAACTACTGTCCCATTCTCTGCCTCTTCTCTTTCCAAACCTTCTCCTTGCTCTCAGCTTGTTGGAAACAGCTCTTGGAGATTGATAAAGCTCAGCAAAACATGGCTAAGGCCGACCTCAATACTGTAAAATGCCCGAGTGCACTTTCCTAGCATCTAAGCACCCAGTTGCTTGCTGTGTTTTCTTGTATGTCTGAGTATGTGTATGTGTGTTTGTGTGTGTGTGCGTGTGTGTGAGTGAGTTTGTGTGTTTGCTTTACTGCGCTGTGGCAAGAGTGTAGAGCAGAAATGGGCTGGTTTCGCAATGCTGACAGTAGATAGTTTCAAAGAAAGTGTGTGTTAAGTTGGAATTGGTTTTAACCGTCAGTGTGGTATGTTCTGTTGTCGTTATTGTCTGCAAAAAATAAATATTCTCTCTCTCTCTTTCATAGCTTGTTTATCCCTTCATAATTGCAATCTCATTCACATCCATTATTTCTTCAAAAATTACCAATCTTTTGTTGAGGATGGAGCAGTGCAGTGCAGCACACTGCAGTGCTGAAATTTGGTTTTAAAAATGTACCTCTGCTATTCGACTGGCACTATTATGTTTTGATTGGTTTAGTTCGACTGAAGGGCTTTTGCCTTATACATCCAACTCATTTTGCTAGTTAATTCACTCTTAGATTGCAGCAAAAATTGGCACCCAGGAGCCTTAAAAATGTCTTTGTACCGTGTGCACAACTTAAAATCTTACTCAAAAACATTTTCAAAGAAATGTAATAAAATATAGGCTGTACTTGGGAGCTAACAAACCCTTCTGGAGCAGCACGGAGGCTGCTTTCACAGTTGGGTTGGGTTTTGATAGCATTTAATCCAATCTGGGTCCAAAATCAGTCTTGCTCACTAAATCTGATTTCTGATATAATCTACCTATTAAATCCCTTAATGAATTAATTAGCATCCAGTTTTAATGAAGGATTCAGTTGAAATCTGAAGTTTAGAAGATGGGAATACAATCTCAAAATGAGATTGAATAGAACTTACTTTACTGTCCTGAAAATGTTCATAGTTTCTTAAGATGTAAAATATTAAAAATTTAGTTTAAAATCAACATAACAATTTCTAATTTTCAATTTTAAATGACAGTATTATTTATCACATTTTTGTTGTGGGAACCTCAAAAACCCTCAGTCCACTTGTGACTGTAGTGAAGTTACAGAGAGGCGCCTCTTAACTCATGAAACATCTTTTGCTGAGAACAAACACAGAGAGCACTTTGACAGTGGGCAAGCTTCATCTTGGCTTGTTGTTACTCACACAGTCAACTTTAATTAAAGACGGATGATATGACCTGCTGCTGCTGACGTTTGTTATTTCAACCAGTAAAAGTGGCAGTCAGCGCCACTTAAAACTAATAAGCTGCTGCTTGAATGTTTTGTACAGTGGTCTTTGCTAATAGAGCGGACTAGAAATAAAAGACTTGATGGCCGATTTGCTCCAGTGGGAGCTCAGCTAATCTGTGCATTCTGCCAATAAGGGTATCAGAACTCAGATATATGTGAGTGAAATTTTGGTCCCAGTAGAGACTTGCAGTAAAACTCCTCTCTCCTCCTATCTTTTGCCACCACATATTACATAAGACTTTAAAACTTGGTAACCAGTGAAAATGGCAATTGCAGCCTGTGACAATGACAATTAGGTTCAAATGACTCTAATTTTTATACCTGTAAAAAAAAGTTAAGATAAGATAAGATAAAGAAACCCCAGCATTCTCCAGTTTTGCAAGTGAAGAGACTTCAGTGATAAATACTAACTGTTCACTTTGCAAATGGCATGTCTGGATAACTTCCCCACCTTCAATAAAGAGCAGCATGCTGCCGTTTCCCTAAGCTTTTCTGAGTGAATCATTCAGAGCTGTCTCCCACGCATCGGATGAGACAGTCCAGTACAGGACTTTGTCAAGGTCATAATATAACAAGAGATAAATAACTGATAAAGTGGAGACAAGTTGCTGGTGAGTCATCACAGACTAGCTGTTTTCCACTGCCCAACATTTTAACATTTGGAGCTCAGCTCAGACTAATAAGTTAGTGTTTTGGTTGCAAGTTTCTCCTCCCTCCTGGTAACACTGCTGTCTTTCTGTGTCCTACTTTGTGAACAAACTCTAATTGATGCATGCCCACAGCAAAGGCCTTTTTTTCCCCCAGGACATTATCATAACCTGAAATCAGCATGTTGTCTGTGCTCTCACAAAGTTAATTTTTTCTCTCAAAGTTTACCTCATTATCAACCACCGTATCTGTTTTTTTTTTTTTTTTTTAATGAGGGTATTTAACGTCTCTCTTTCTGGTGTTTGCTTAACTTTTATAGAGAGCAGTAACCCCTCGCGCACACACACACACACACACACACACACACACACACACACACAGAGTCACAGTGGGTTTTTGCAAAGTGCTGACGAAGAAATCACTTTAATTCTGCATCTAAGCATCTCAGCGGAAAAGAAAGCACAGGAATAACAACTTACCACATACATATTTACACACACACACACACACACAAACACACACACAGTCTCGGACAGTCATACAAAACCTGAAACAAATTTATTATGTAACACATAATCAGAAAAAGGGTTTGGTGTGAAGATTTGTACACATTTCTTATTCACATGTCATACAAAGGCATAGACAGGTGTATGGTTCCTGTGCAAAACAACACTTACACTTCACATGCAACTCTTCATAAATCATATACACCACTACACACACACACACACACACACAATGCAGCTAAGTTACAGTAAAGGGACTGAGACTGAAAATCACTGAAAATTACTTTGTCTGTACTGTAGCCAGGCTGCCAGGCTCCCCTGAGGTTGCAGTAATTGACTTGTCCATTCCCTCCTTTCAACATGTTATTCTTTCTCCGCTTCCTCTGTCTGGTGCCAGAGGGACCAAGCTGCCACACAAAAGATATTAGCCACAATGTCAAAACTCAAAAGTGGACGAAAATATGCCATCATAATAATGCCGCACTGTCCACAATGGCTTAGGTTTAAATATCCCATGGTTCAAAACTGACCAATCCCTGCACAGATCTGGGTTCAAATTGATTAATCACTTGTGCTGAAATGTTTATCTCTGAGGGTTTCTGATGGATGCATTCGTTGTCCTGACCTTATTTTTAAATATTTTTTCTCAATTTTCTTCCTGACTAGTCCACTTGTTGTTATAGAGTACAGAGTTATTGCAGATATCATGCAGCCATGGAATCAGATGAATCTGCTGAGCTAAAGGTTTATTCACTATGGCAGATGGATCTGCCCCCTTCCATTCAGATAGATTTCCACCCCTTGCTAACCCTCCTGAGCCATGTTGGAACAATCACCCCTGTATATGTGGTATGATGGCGGGGTAGATACAATAACTGACAGAGGAGTGTTACTGGTCCAGATTTAAAAAGTCACATGTCACATTATATCACTCCTCTGGTTGGTTTAAGGTCAGGTCTGTCCAATCTATTTCAACAGTCTCACAAAACTGAGATCAAATTCTCAAACCAGTCTGTGCTGATAAAATTTAAATTAAGATTATGCCTATGTTTTGTCTAAAATGTTATCAAGATTACATTTTTGTAAATATAGAATTTTCAAGGCTTTGATGGACATGAATATGCAGTGTCTTAGAAATTTAGTTGAAATAGATTAAAAGGATTGTCATAACATAAACCAAGAGAGACCTAAGGAGAGTTTAATTTTGGACTTTGATTTAAATAGCTCTGCACACATTTACCTGTTTTCCTGAGAGTTTTTTTTAGCACGTCTCACATTTGCTAGCAGATAGGGTTAACTTAGCTGTCATAAAGATAGCTTAGTTGTCGTTATGTAACCATGAACACCAACTGAGTAGGGGTCACAGTCTGTGACCAGGAATTAGTGAACAGCAGGAGAAAGAACAGGGAGGCCAGAGACCATCTTTTAACTGAGATGATCTTTTAACAGAGGCAAGAGTTACAGAGGCTGATAGAACTGTCATTAATTTTGCAGTTATTGAGTCATAAACCAGAAAACTTTACCTAATGATAGTGCTAGACAGAAAATTACAATTTCTCGAAAGGAATATTAATGTGTACCAAGTTCAATCTAGTGCGTTGTAGTTAAGACATTTTAGTACCGACCATAACTGTCAGTTTCATTGAGGCACTAGAGGAAAGGTCGGGATCTCCAAAGTCATTGTGATTCACCCTTTGGGAAACATGATTGTACAAAATTTCATGGCAGTCCATCCGATAGCTGTAGGAATAATTCAGTCTTGACCCAAGTACGAATGGACTGCCTGATAAGCACTTGGAGACAAACTCAGTGCTTGATTTCTGACCAGTCAACATACCAGAGTGGCTGATCATCTAAGCTGTTGGCCATGCTTCCTTTCAGTCCTTCTAACTCAACTTTGAAAACTATGATAACTGTCCCCCCTCATGCTTTTTAAGTCTGTGTTCCTTATTATCACTTTTTTCTGTCTATGATCTTTCATCACAGATGTCATGTAGTTTCTCTTTCCCTTCCTTGCCCTGACAAATCATGCTTTCAACCCAAGACAGACCATAAAAATTCCATTATACATTATATATTATATTACATTTATCATGTTTCAGCTATGTATTTGGGTGGATCTCGTATCCTTTCCAGTTGGAGCCCATAAAGTACTTGTGACTACATTAGTCCTTGCTAAGTTAATACTGAGGAGTGCCCCCATCCTGAGCAGTCTCCTATTCCCCCTCTGTCATTTGAACAACCAAATCTTCTTCTCAGGCTGATTCTTTGGGAATAAAATAAACTTAACACATGCAGGGTCACATTAAAAAAGAGATGGTATGTTTTGTGCTTTGATATCAGACACCAAAGCCCCTTCCTCCAGAAGACCAATCCTTCCTCTCTTCTCCTCTTAGTTCAGAAGGTGATGTGACTTTAGAGTTTGTGCCTCTGCTAAAAAGGGAATGGGGAGGGAACTGCTGGTCTAGAGACACGCTCACTGCCAGCCCCCAGAGATCAGCTAAGCCTACCCTAAAGACACACACTAATTATGCTTACAACCTACTTCCTTTTGGCTCTTGAAGCAAGAACTTTCTGCAAGAAGTCTGTTCCATGTTGGTTTTCTTATACAACAAAATGAGGACTAAAGAAACTTTGCATCCACATCTAGTTAAGTAATACTGTTGTGAGATGCCTGCTACTGAAAGAGGGTAAGAAAGAGAGAGAATAAAAACAACCAAATCAAGAAAGACAGATACTATCTGAAAGATGTACTGAGTCACCATGTCCACCATGTCGTTAGAAACAACAGATAAACAAATGTTTTTCTTCTCATAATGTGGTTGATGCTGTTTGGTAATAATAATAGAAATACTAGCTCAATAGTAATAATACTTCAGAAACATTGAAATAAAAAAACAGGATTCCAAACAAAACAGAATTACCTTTGATGTCCTTTTTCAGGTGCTGAACGATGCTCAAGCCTTCTGTTGTTGTTAATTTTAGGCCATTTTATCTATTCGCTCTTCTTGCTTCTACTGTTTTGCTATTTCATCTGAGCACATTTTCTCTGCTCAGGTTGATCCACTTGTTGCTGCACTCATTATTTTAGTCATGTAATAATTTATTTCTTTATTTTCAATACATTCAGGTGAGCAGCACAATATTTTCTAATTTTTTTTTTCTTTTTTGAGTTAGCTTATCCCAAACAGTGTCAGTGTAGCCACAGTGTGGTTTGGAATCCATGGTCTAAGTATATTTCCATCATCTTCCCTTCCCTTGGTCACAATTAATTTCTGATTGCTAACACACTGTGAAGGTGTCCATGATCAGGAAATATTGTCAAAGGAAAGGTCACGAGTGTTCATTAATTCCTGTTAAAGGACATTTTGAAAGACAATATTCCTCTTATACCATGGTCACTTACAGAGAGAAAGCTGATGTTATGCAAGCAAGATATAAAGCTAATTACACTGCATATGATTGACAAACTGTAAATATAATTTGACAGTATGTTTAACAAGAGTAGCCAGCTATGCTGCAATTTTGCTTTTTTTGCTCACCAACGTAGTATCTTTTTATCTATCTATGTGTACTTCTGGCTGAAACCTGAAGAAGCAAACTGAATAGTTAATTAGATGTGAGATGATCACTCAAGTGATACAAAGTTTGTCTGTTTTGTTTATTTTGTTAACTCCTTATTAAATTTCTCCCTATGTTTTTTAATTTCTCTCTTTATATTGCTTTAACCGAGTCATCAAAGTTGTCAACTTTTTGTGAAGGGTTTAAGTCATTCACTGTTCTTGGCCTGTTGTAATAAATTGTAAACCCAGGATGACACAGGAATCAGGCTGCTGCTGCCTGATGTCAGTCTGGTCTTACCCAGTGAGCTGTCACTCCTTACATGTCCAAAACATCGCAACAGATTTGCAAACAGGGGTTCTTTGAAAATACAGTAATACAGATTTCATCCAATGATTTTTCTTTAATATTTCTATCTTCCTCTTGCATTTTACACACTGTTTTTTACTTGACACATTTCTGTGCATCTGGCCCCAGCTCTGCTCTGCAGTGGTGGCCATGAACAGGAATGCTAATAAAAGGAAACAGCAAGTTTTCATGTAAACACAGTGTTAGTATTATACATGTATGTATGTGCATACTGTGTCCTCAGCTCCCTAAGGTGTCACATGTGTTGTTGTGTGCCAACCATTAGTCATTAAGGTCTACATCCTGTGTGTTGTATCTTTACTGATTTGGATTTTGAGATCTGTGTTTCTTTGCCAAAAGCTACTGTATGGGCTCAGAATAATGAGTAGAGTTGTCCTGGAAACTGAGATAATTTTTTTTTCCTACAGGAAATAGAGAAAAAACACTGTTTACATTTAAGTAGCTTTGTTTCAACTTTTTTGCATTTTTAATGGGTGCTAGTTGACAGTAACAAGGCCAAGCTTTGGGACTATTTTACAATGTGCTAACTCTCCGCTTTGTAATAAGACAGAATTCTGGGCCATGTGTTTTACCCTGAGGAAACAGAGGAGACAAATGCCCTACATTCAGTGACTTTATTAAAGGCTTTTGTTTTAATTATCTGCATTGTTCTGCATCTTTAAAAAGTTACAGTTAAAACTGCAGAGTAGGTCTTTGTTCTGCAGTTGTATCTGTTTGTCTCGTCTCCTGTCAGGGCTTAATTATTAAAGTACGATGACATTTTGCTTTAAGAACATGATGTCACAAAGTGGATCCATTGTTTTGCAAACGAGCTTTGCAACCTGCAGCTCAAATGGTTTCCCTTGAAAACTCCTGCACTGTAGCCCCTGTGAGTTGCCCTTTGATTGAGGCCTGGTAATGAGCTGAACTTCAGCTATAATTGGGTTTTACAGTGTAATTGATCTTTTAACGACAAGGCCTTTTGAAAGTTTTAATTTTCTCCAAGATTAAATCATTGGGATGTAAATGTCATGAGTTGTACCCTTTAGCTTGACACTAAAAGCTATTTGTTTTCATCAGCAACACTTTGAAAAGTTGCCCTTTTTCTTTATTTACTGTGTCACATGCTTTGGCACGTTTTGCTGTTTTTAGTGTTCGTCTATCTTCTCTTAGACTAAAGCAGACACAGACCGAGCTTACATGAGTGCTAGAGTCAACATATTAAATAAATAAACTAAACCAGCAATATTCTATTAGTTAACGTTCATTTTATGTTTAAAATGTTCTTTAAAATTCTGTATAAAATGGTTTATGAAGAAATATCAAAGGCATAAACTGTAAAAAAAAATACATCCCAATATTAAAGTAAGCCGTGGCCATAATATTGATTTGATTACAATAGAAGTAATCAGATTTTTACCTTCGTTAAATAATGTTAATTATGTTATAATGGCCATTAAAAATTCACTATCTGTGGACTTCTAGTTATATTCTGTTTTCCTTTTTGCAGTACTTAAACATAATGTTTGCCCTTAACCTTCTCTGTGTCCCTGCACAAAGGTAAAATTGTGTAACAGCAAAACACTTAACACACTGTGTGTAATTCTGTACCACTCCAGTGGCTTACACTCCAGACTCCCTTCTCCCCCTCAGGTCTGCTTCTTAATCTCTAATGATGATTAATGTGGGCTGTGTGCATATTGGCAGCACCGTGTTATTGGCATACTGACAGGGTTGTTAAGATGGATAACTATGCAAGAGTGTGTATGTATGTGTGAGTTTGTGAGCACCAGCAGCCGTGAATTCAATTGATTTGTGTGTTTGGTCAATGGAGAAAATGGATTTGTGGAGAAAGCTGAAAAACAAAACCTAAATTAAACTTGGTCTCTGATTTTTTGTTTGTTGAATCTGTTTTAAGCTTGCAGAGACTGTTAGAAAACACTCCAACAAACAGTAAACTGTGATTTATTCACCTCATCATGCACAAAAAAACATGTTTTCTTTTTGAGTGTGACTGCATTTTTGTGTGTCTGTGTGTGCAGGAGATGGTTCGTCGGGGGGAAATCCTAGATGATGGCATGGAAGATGAGTTCTACCTTCGCCGCCTGGACGCCGGGCTATTTGTCCTCCAGTTGATCTGCTACATTATGGTGGAAATCAGCAACTCAGGGATCTCACAGGTACACACACACAAATACGCACACTGACTGATTTTTTTTCCCCTGTTATTAATTATCATTAAACCATCAGATAAGATCAGTAATAAAAGGCAAACAAAAGTTTGATGGTTTTTATGAGCACTGCAGTCAAAAGGCTCATTCAATCTGATGCTTTCACTGTTACTTTTGGTGTTTCAGACACCAAAGCACTCTGCACCTGTTAGTAATGTGCTGCTCAACCCACAGCCTGCACATCAGGCAGGTTGACCTGCAGGTCAGGCAGTTAAGCCAAACTGACTAGAAAATATAACAAGTTTAAGCATGCAGGTCAAAAAGTAAAATGGCAGCATCCCAAGTATGTATAAATAACTAGCAACTGTCTCTGTCCCTCTCTTTTAGAAACATGTAAGCAGCAGCACATCCAACAGTCTTATCGTCTTTCACATTAGGCTATTGTGTTAAAATTCAAAATTAAGATGTGAAAAATTTATTGTTTGTTTGTGTGTTAGAGACAGAGAGAGAGAGAAAGAGAGAGAGAGAGTCAGAGTCCTAAAATAAAAGTTACTTGTTCGCTGCTATTCAACAGTAATGAACACAGTTAAAAACATTTTATCAGTTGTGGACAGGAGAGAAAGTCAGCACCCTGGACAGCTCTCAGCTGCTTTCAGCAGGACAATCAGCACCTTGGAGAGCTTCGTGTTGCTCAGTCCTCACAGTTGTGCACTGTGACATGGCAGGGATTATACCATGGGCAATTACCAGTACCATGGATGCTCTAGAGCAGGGGTGTCAAACTCAATTGCACAGAGGTCAAAACTCAAAGTACACTTAAGGTCGCGAGCTGAACAGGATAAACAGTTATTGACCACACTAAAACTTAACATTTTTTGAACATAAATATGTAAAAAAAACAGACAGGAATATTCTTCCAGAATAAATAGACTTAAACTTTAGATAACTTAAAATATTTTGCTCTCCATAAAAATATCTGCTGTTAAAATTGTACAAGTTAGAAATATGAACATGCTGCAAAAAAAACCTGAAAATATAAATAAAAATTGTGCTTTCCAGCAAAAGTTAAAATAACAACAAATCAAAACATTCAGTTTTCTTTGCTCTTATGCAATTTTGTTATTCAGCTCCACAAATAAGACACACAGGTTTACCGGCAATGCCAGTAAACATATACTCAGCCTGCCATCAGTTTTGAAAGGCTCTGTTGTCAGAATCAACTTTTCTCTTCCCCATTGTTAGGGGCTAACTTTGACTTTATAATAGGGTTGTATACAGCAACAGACCCTTGACTTGATTGACGCGGGAATGTTCCTGGGTAGCCTGTCATTCAGGAAGGCAGCTGTTGTGCTGCATTATGGGATCTGTAGTTTGTGTGTTATCAGCGCTTCATATTGCCAGGCCATTAATGACAATAATAATAGATCTGTATAAAATGATCTCGCGGGCAGGATATAATTGTACGCGGGCCGGATGTGGCCCGCAGGCCTTGAGTTTGACACATATGCTCTAGAGGGTCACTGCAATGCACTTTTTAACACATGGCCAGTGTGTTGTGCCTTTGAAAAAAGCTGCAGATTTTCTCTTTAAAAAGTACTAGTGATGGATACAATGTATCAAAAAGTGTCATAGAGTTTCTCAGGGTATTGTAACATATTACTACCTAACTATAAACATTCATAGTTTCTGTGACATCTGACTTGATGTTGCAACTTTTTCACAAAAAGAGCTGACAAAGGGTGAAATAAAAATGGAATTAGACAAAATTCCTGGTAAAAATTGTAAATTTTAAGCCTTTTCGACTTTGTAAGTTGAGCCTAATATGTACATCAGTGATGTTGATAGATAGCTAGACATCCTCTGTCCATATCCAGAAAAACATCAGTAAATTTACTGTCAGTGTTGTCAGGAGGACACATCAATTTATTTTTCCTGATGCTACACAGTACATCAACTATGTTGTAAGTCAGTGATAAGTTTAGTTCAAATTGTATCTGATCTACCAACCAGCACGCATTTTAGTAAGGATTCTTTGCATCTATCTTCCAAAATCTAATACCACAAAAACAGTGCAGCTAACCACTGAAGGTAGGTTGGAAGTTTTTGTGATAACGTCCAAAGTTTGAGTTTGTACAGAAAAATAGCTTATTTTCACGGATTATATCAATGTCAAATTGATAAAACCGTAGGCATATAATGTCTTGTAGGGCATTATATGCATTTCCAGAGTAAAATAATCATGTAGACATGTAGGAGTTTGTTGATAGTTCATATTTTCTAATTGGAAATTTGGTGTAATTCTTTTCCCTAGAGAACAAAGGGGGCTTTCATTTTATTCATTAAGTCCATGTGTAGTTATTTAACCTTTTGCCGCCACCACATAAAACTAGCTAACTGCTAAAGTCTGATAAAGTTGTCTGACATTCACTGACTGCAGTTAATTGTTGTTTTGATTAATGGTTTATAGTCTATTAAAGTATGTTTATATTGATTACTAACGGTGACTGATTAAGCTAATTATCAGCTAAATGTGCTCAGCTCAGTAGAAGCAGTATGCAGTTAATGGTTTCCTTTTGTCTGCGTGTTTTTAAACAACTAAACCTGGCATACTTGATGGTGTTATTAATGTCTCCTGACGAAGCTTTAAAGTTCAGCATTGTTGTTGACATTTTTTTAATTTTCCTTTTATTAGTAATATTA
This sequence comes from Acanthurus lineatus, assembly GCA_029814665.1. Taxonomy (NCBI): domain Eukaryota; kingdom Metazoa; phylum Chordata; class Actinopteri; order Acanthuriformes; family Acanthuridae; genus Acanthurus; species Acanthurus lineatus. The sequence continues at coordinate 6,608,680 of JAPZDV010000002.1, read as the reverse complement.
ACATTTAAACACCTGTAAAAAGCTGATTTTTCTTTGTACAATATAACCCTCTCTGTCCGTCAGCTGATGTGTATCTGCAGTGAATTTAAAAGGTTTAGGGTTATATTTTTTATTAAATACCTTCAAAATACATTGATGTGATTATCACATATTGTTATTGCACCATGTTTTTTGCCTTGGTGCATTTCATTTAATCACAGTACCCCAATCATTTAATAGGGCAAAGTGGCTTTGGCCTAAAAATGACTTAATCCAGGCCTGCTATGATGCGGTGCAGATTTAACCTTGTAATGGGGTGGGTGAGTGTATTAAAATACACCAGTTGGGGTATCTCAGGTAAAGCTTGATCAAAGTACAGAAAAGTGGGGTGCTAGCTAGCAGTAGCTGCTTTCTTTTTAATAGGTAATTTATATTTGGTGGTGGTAAAGTGACCAAACTGCCAAAAGATACATTAATAAACAGTCCTGTGACCACAGCACACTGTACATTATTCAGAGATTCAAATCAAACAGGAAGAAGTGTATAGAGGGCTTAGTGATGTATGGAGCTAATAATGTCTTGCTGCTTAACTGCCTGTTTGACTGTTGGAGTTAGAGTGACATGAGAGACTATTCCTGTGGTCCAGCCACTCAGATATTGCACTATTGTAGTAACTGTATCAGCAAGTCAGTCAGTACCAAACTTTAAGAACAGTGATGAAGGGGGCGCTGTAACTGCAGAATGTGATTACATATCCTCAGTTCTGTCCTTATGGTAAATGAAGTTTTGACTGAAAAATGAAACAATTGAAAAAAAATAAACAAATATGCAGAATTCTTTGAATTAAAATTAAATTAAATTAAAAATTTATATTCCAGTATGACTCTCGTATGATCCTGATCCTGTTTTTTACCTAATTTAGCTGCAGCAGAGAGTCCATCAAATTCTCAACCTGAGAGGAGGATCTGTCAAAGTAGTGCGACACATTATGAGAGGTAAGTAACTTCTTTTCCTTAACAGAGTAATGTCTCTAAAAAACCCCAGCACTTACCTTTTTCCTGCAATAGTAAGAAAGAAATAAAGGCAGTCTAAAAATTAAAAGAAATTATTCATCCTATTAACTTGCATATTTTCTTTCACAGTTTTAATTTTGTGCACCAGTTTTGTCATGGTCTGCATTATTGTTGCTCTTTAAAAATAAATTCATGAATCTTTCTTTCTTTCTTGACATGGTCCATTAACACAAATCCCTTAGATCTAAGTAAAACAGCATAACATTTAAAAAAAACTCCTATATACCTATAAAGAGGCTCCTCCTATGAACAAAACAGTTAATAGTGTTTCCAGAGAAGCATTTTAGTGGCACATTTTTAATACCCTGTTTCCAAGTATTTTTGTCCTGGCATGAAAGCTGCAAGTCAAGGAGAAATGTTGGTATAATCACTGTTCTTTGGCTGTGGTGGTTGTTTGATAGGAAGCCCCTGCTGTTCGCCTGCCAAAGTGCTTGTGTTGGAATCTAATAAAATACTGTGAATAAGGTCATTCTTCCTTACTGTGTTGGACAAAAGAAGAAGGGCCTAAACGACTTTTAAAAAAGTAAAATTGAAATTCAACTCTCAGTTGCTGTTTTTTAAAACTGCATAGCTATATGTATTGTATTCATGCCACTGTTTTGTGAATGTCTCTATACATTTCCTCTTTGCATGAAAACATTTGTACACTGACACAGCCTTATATTAAACTAGCAAACCAGTCACACAGTCAAACACTTGTGGTTTTGAGAAGACCTACTGCTGCAGGGAACTAGAAGAGGAGAGAGGGAATAATATGACAGTTCTAAAGATCATTAGATGTAAAATGTAGGTGGGAAACTAATTTAATTTAAAGTTATGGCACCAATGATTAAGCCCAGAGTGAAGTCCTGCATCCAAAATATCAAGGTAGTAGAAGTGTTTATACAAAGGTTTATTGCTTTTTATTCACTTTACCCGTGTACAGATGGTAAAACATAATGCAGAAATGCATCCTGGCGTGCAATTATGCACTGTAATTTAATCATCTTGTTTTTGTGAGAGGAGCAGAGACCCTCTGCCTGTCATTTACCGTTCTTTTTCGTCCCTCTCAAAGATTTCCTGTCCTGTCGTATTTGTCTTCTGTTTGGTTTTCAAAAACCTGGCAGGTGTGTTATTTTCATTTCGGTGCGACATCCATCCTTCCTGTATCATTGTTGGGTAAAGCTGGAGGACGAGCCTCCGTTCAAACAACCCCTGGCTCTCTGTGGCATGTAGCACTGTAGATAGAGCCATTCGTCACGCATGGCGGTGCCAGCAAGCATGGCAATTCTCCAGTCCTGCCTGTCTGTGTGTGTGTGTGTGAGCGTGTGTATGACTGTTGTGTTCGCCTCATCTGTTTATTTGCATACACGTGTGCTTTGTTTGTCCTCAGTACATTTTTGCTTACTGACATGATTTTTTTGTGTTTGTGTGCATATGTTTGTCTTTAGCCTGCCTACATGTTTATGTGTACGTACATATCACATGCATATATTTTACATGTTATCATATCTGAGAGAAGGCAAATGAAGGTCTGTACAGGCTTAGTATGCATATTATGTTCACATGTGCTCTTGCATTTATGTATTTGTCCATATTATCTTATACATACTCATTTGCATGTAATGTATTTGTCCTTGTCTGATCTTGATGCAATTTATTAATGTATTTGCCACAAATTGTGTTTACATATTTTTTATAAGCCCTTTGTGTGCATTTGCATTTTGTAAAGTCATAATGCTGATGCTTTATGTGTGAGGCTCATTGTGTGTGCCCTTACCCTTTCCATCAGGCCGCACTGTGGAGCCCTTTCCCATTTCAAGTGCCATGCTCGCCCAATGTGAAACTGTAGAAAAAGGTTAAGCACATGCAGAGTTTGTCACCAGAGCTGCCATCTTGACCTTAATGGCTTTAGCTCACTGAATGAGAAGCAGCCTTACGGGCAGAAAAGGCTTAGCACCCTGGGAGAAAGAACATTGATTTAACTAATGTTGTGAAAACCTGCTGTGGGTGGGTTTTTTTTTCACTCCAAAAACTTTAGGTAGGTGATGTCACAGATAGTTAGACTTGACATAATCACTGAGAACTCAGGCTGACTGTAAATGACCACATTGTATGTGGCCTTTCAGGTAATGCTAATAAAGCCCCGCTGCACCTGACATGAATAGGAATAGAGGACGTTTGGGTGATGTTAAATGTACTTTCATGCTGCAGTCCAAAGCTCTGGCAGCACCTAAAGAACAGGTATAGGGATTTGCCTCCGTGACAAGTTCAAGTTCATGTTCGTCTGACCTCGATGAGAGGCAAAACTGTTGCTAGCTGTTCCAAATGGCAACACTTGAAAGATAAGTGAAAAGCCAGCCGTCATACAGAGAGAGGAGATGTGAGATCATTAAATACAGAGAAAACAGTGCATGTTTTTTTTTAGATAGTCCCTCCTGGATGACATTCACAGTGTTGCATTCAGCTGTTCACATGAAAAGTGACTGTAATGCTTGTGTCAAGAATTGAAAATAGAGAGCTAGAGAGACAAAATGAGACCCTGGCTCCTTTCTCACCTCCACCAGCTGGCCAAGCAGTGCGTGAAGTGGGTGTCAATGTCAGATTGTTGGTTCTGGAAGTTACACAGGCTTTCAGACAAAAGGCAGTGACAGTAATTAAGTAATGTCTAGAAAAATATTTAATTTGTTTGCAACATGTGCAGTACCTGTTAATGCTGGGATTTTCTTTGAAAAGCCTGGAAAAGTGTTATTTCACAACACAGCTCTGCATCATTTCCAATCTCACACATCTGTAATTACTTGGTACTCAAATCCTCACAAAGCCTGGAATAAGAGTGTTTAAACTAAGTCGTGGTGTCCCAGCTGCAGCCATAGACACCCCACAGTGTGTCCCTCTCCTTGGCTGCTGCTGCTGCAGAGACTGCTCCTGGAAATGATTCTCCTTGTACTCATGGCAGATCAGTCCCAGTCACTGACCTGAGTAATGGCGATGCTCAGTACTGTATTGTCCTCTGCCGCGTTGCCGTGGTGACAGAAGGAGAGAGTACCGGCATGCCAGAGAAAAGGTTCTGCAGAGAGTTGAAGAGTCACCGAATCTTTGACCTTTCTGTCTGTGTGGCTGACTGCACCGCCATTTATAGACATAGAGACACACACAAAAGCACAATGACAGGCTGGCAATGAAAGAGGCTGTAGGTTTTCATGGTTTGAGTCACTCTCTCCATGTCTCCTTACCTACTTTTCTCAGTCAGTCTTACAATTCTGCCATTTTTTATTTCAGTAACATCCCCCACTTCCATGGATCATATTTAAATCCCTGGTGCTGCCAGTCAAGGCTGCTGTTGAAGCTGCATATTTGCAAACCCACACCTGCACAACTTTGTGGTCTCTCTCAGCCCAACTCCCCTCAGAATATTCATGATGGAGTGACCTCTGTACTCAGAGCTGGACAACTGTCACACCTCATGTCCCCTGAACTAAGAATTTGTATCTCAAAAAACTGTTCACGTACTGATCTGGTCTGCCTCCTTCTGACACTAATAACTGATGTTGGTGTTGAGAGAGGAGGTCTCTGAGAACAGTGAACAGTGAAAAGCATCATAGATGAATGTCTCCATTTTTCTAATAGAAACAGCAGAACTGGTAATGTCGAAACTTAGAGATACTACAGTCTCTGATAACTTGGCCCAGGGGCTTGTTTATTATTGGGTTTTGGTATCCATACCTATAACGAAAGCCCATCACTTTTGGTTTTTATGTTATAACAAAGTTACTATAAAAATCAGGTTAAACTGGTGGTTTGTTTACAACCTGCTCAATCAGTCACCTGACACATTATTCTTGCTTAGTAATACTTTGTTCCCTGGTTCTTAGTTTGAATAAACAGGAATTATCTTGGTTAAAGTTTGTCCATATGTTGTTCCAGCACTCATGAAGATAAGTGATGTTCTTCCGCAGTATCTCTGAGCCCAGTCCCATTTTGGAAAAAAAAAAAAAAAACTTCTCGAGGTCTTTGACAGCCATGTTTCTTCCATCTAAACCCTGTGGGTTGTTGTCAGGAAAGCCCCCCTCATTCTCTTTTTTCTCTGCAGTGTCTGCCAGAGAAAAGTAGTCTTTTTCATCTTTCTGTCTCGACATTCCTGGGTTTAATGTGTAATCCCTGCCTCAGAGGCTGGCTGAGAGACAGAGTGAATGCCTGGACTCCACCGAGGCTGCGGCAGCTGCAACTTTCTCTTTCTGCACATTAGACTCACAAATCGACCGTCTGACGGTCTCAAAGGCCTTGAGTGGGAGGCAGATGCAAGAAATAAAGAAAACAATCAAACACTCAGGACGAAACAATAAAGTGTGAGCTGTGTGCAGTACACCTGGGCTGGTTACTGTTCACAGCCAGTGGACAAAGGATGGCTTTCAGTACGGTCGCCATCATGGGACCTTTCAAGATATCTTTTCAAAGGAAATCTTGACTTTTTGTTCAAAGTGATGGAGAGACTAGAGTCTGTCTAGACTACTGTGAAAAGCTATTGAATGATGGTAGCTCTTAAATGCACCGTGTCTCTCAGCTTTGTCCTTAAAAATATAGAACAACTCAATTTTGCTGGTATTCAGTTGCACAGTGAGATCAACTGAAAAAACATTAGGAAATTGATTTTCATACAAAAATACAAAAAACAAAAAAGTAAAAAAAAATGCTGGTCTCAGTTTGTTGCCTTTCTGTGTTTCATATAATTGTAACTAAATGTATTTGGATTTTGGAGTTTTTAGCACATTCAGCTGAGGTTTAAATTCTTCTCTATTTTTGCAGAATCTTTTTCTTAGGAATAGTCCATGAGCACAGAGGAAAACACCCCTCACTCCATATTTTTAGCAATCAGATAACTATGAAGTGGTACTGCTGTTGAAGACATATTCTTGAACCATGTTTTATTCCCCTTCTCAAATTTAACCTCCATTAAAGCATTTTGCGTCAATCTTGTACATTTCTGGCTCTGAGGATGTTCTCTGTGGCCTCAAAGGTCAAACAGCCTCCATGTCTGCGCCGTCAAGTCAACTAATCCTCTGACTCGTCTTTGTCTTTTGCAGAGTATGCTGAGAGCATCGGAGATGGAAAAAGTGATGAGTTCAAAGAGGCTGAGCGGAAGAGGATCATGGACCTTGTAGACAACTTCTAATATTAGTTTCTCTTTTGCACTGAAACGCACACACACACACACACTCACTTACTCATACAGAAACAATATGTTCTTACATGTGAGAACATGGAAACCCAACAGTTCTGCTTTGGGACTGATGGTGACTGTGACCTTAATCTGAGAACCAAAAGGCAATGGTGTGTTTTTCTGTAACATTCTGTAATAAAAGTCACTGGGCAGGTTTACATGCACAGTAAAACTGTGGTTACAGGTCTGCTGAAAAACAGACTGTTGTCATTTACTTACTTTCATTACCCATAGAAATTCTTTGAAATAACTGCCTTTAAAGCATCTAGAACCAAGGAGATTTAAGTCAAGTGCATTTTATCTTTTTTTTTGTTAAGCATGCTTTTTTTAGGGGCATTTCAGAAAGAAACTTGAGTTATCAGAAACATTCATTTGTTATTTGTATTTTTAATGAATTTATTTTAGTTCATTCACAAACAGTCTGTATGTGCCAGTGGACTGTAGAATTCAGTTATTACTGTGTGTGTGTGTGTGTAAACCTGCTCACTGTAGGAACAGTAGGAGTTGCGCTTGGGGAGCAGAAACATTGTAGCCTGAATGAAACACAGTGAACATAAGACGTACTCAGAGCTACTGTCCATCTTCTGTACTGTGGTGGTGAACACTGCAGGATTGTTTTACACAGATTTTGCAGAGATCTTAATATCTGTCCCCCATCTCTCCCACTCTACCTGGCTTGTTTGTTTTGGATTAACAAGTAAAATATTTTCTAATAAAACATTTGGTAATAAAAGCCTGATTGCATGTTTGGTGTGTTTGATTAATGTCATGGTTTAGCGAATGAGATTGGTGCAGCTTGTTGATAACCGTCTGCCTACGCTCGGTTACTGTTGCACAGAGGCACAGATGGAGACAACAAACCAATATCTGCAGCTTCCTTTGCAGAGAGAGAGAGAGTCCTCACAGAAAAGGCAGACCTGCTTCTTCTTTAGTTGAACCCACCCACTGCTGGATCTCAGCTGCCTCCCAGAGCTCTCAGCCCACTGCTGTTTTTCTTCGTGACGCTCTTCACACACATTAGTGTGGAGGTGTATTATGGCAGAGCTGTATACACAAACATATAGTATTACTCTCCCTGTCCTGTACACCATACTTCACTGTATCTATGCTATCTTTAGGCTAAGAAGCAAGAAGAGAATCATTCCCAATTATAGGTGCATTTTTGAGTGTGTGAGAGGAAAGTTCAGAGTAAATGGAAGAGAGTGTTTCAGTGAGACTTGTAACAGAGAGCTTTACAACCATTTTTAGTCTACCTGACACTGCTGTATGCTATGAAAATGATCGAAAAACGGTATTTTAAATGTATATTAGATTAGTTGTTTTTATCAGATTGTAGCCAGATGTAACATCAAGGTAACACCCATCCCCTGATATTATCAATGAGCAGCTACTAATGAATAATACTAGACAAAATTATATACAATTTGCATAACAATAAATTGGGGCATGTCAGCAACAGGTATAGCCACAGTTATTTGTCTTAATGTATTATCAGAGCATGACATTTTCTTTTTAATGCTGGCAAAGTTCCTGTATTTGCAGTCAAATATAACAAAGATTCTGTACATCTCATTCTCTTTTAAACATATGTGTCTAATGCAGGTTACATCCATAATTCACATATTTATTATAGTACTCTTGTTTTAATCTAATAATATAAGGTCTGAAAACTAAAGTTCCATAAAAGGTAAGCAAGCTTTAGCAGCAGTTTGAGAACTGTTTGATAAGTTTGAAGTCTCCAGAACAAGCAGGTTATTGGACTTTGAGTGAGAAAGTTTGCTTTTTCCAAGGTCAAGAATGAACTGTCGGACAGAATATTTCAGTTCAGTCTTTATAATTAATTATGTTGAGTTTATCTGCCATATTGTTGCCAAACTTTGCCCTTTTGTCAGCTTTGTTGGTAGGATTTGTTAGCTAGATTGAATTATTTGTCTGCCTCTGGTTGTCACATTGCTGCATCTCATCACTCTCCTGTCAACGTGTAAACCTGAAGTCATGCAAAAGTCTGACAGAAGCAACTGGAAATAACTATTCTACAAAAATCCTGAAAAGTAATGATACTTAAATAAATATCAGATCTGATGGAGACTTTTCTGTCTTTGAAGGTATTCTCCACTTTCAAAACCACCAACAGCTTGAGTTTACGTTTTGCACAAACCATACTTTGTTATTCAACAAGTACCTTTGTGGTGCTAAATTAAACTTATTAAACTAAAGCCAACACAGTTTTTAATAGGCAGCTCCTAACTGCCTCTAATAGGAAACAGACACAGTATCTACTTGTATTAGTGCCTTATCTATAGTGTTTTTCTGTATTATTAATCTCTCATTTAGCGTATAACGCCCTCTCTGGATCCTTGACCACATTCCTGGCAGGAAGCAGCAGGGAGGGAACGAGGGATGGCTCACTGACAGCTGTCACATCTGCTGCTTTTCCTAAGTAGCTCCTTTTACAAACCCTAATGTCACTCAGTAACAAGATGGTTAGAACGGCAGGGCGTCGTTTGCATATTGTATTGGCAGAGGGGGCCCGGCCCCATGCATCTCTTATCAGTGATTATGACTGCACCGTGTTTAACAGCGGTTGTACAGCAATTTCACAGCCGAAGGGAAGGAGAATAATTGTATTTTCCGAATGACTGAGTGCAAACACTGTGCACCGCTGTGCTTTTGGGCTTCAATCTCTTAGTAAAGACTGAGAGGAGAAGGTATTCTGTAACTGAGAATAAGCACAGGGATTGATAAAGTGTGGAAAAAAGAGGCTTTGCAACTTAAAACTTAGATGTAAACAGGCTTGTGGAACCTGAAATCCAAGCTGAACATGCACAGCTTTGTCTGGGTGTCAGATACGGGAGCTTGACATTTCTTGTTTTCAGTCATATTATATTATCCACTTTGGTCAAAATGACCACATTTGAAGGGTTGCCCTGAAGTGGGCTCCAGACATTTATCTCATTCTTATGTCATTCTGATTGATAAATAACAATAAATTGGTGATTACTTTTTTTTTTTAATCTTCTATAGCTCCATCACCAGGTCATATAACTATTTATCCAATTTTTTTTTTTAACCAAATACCTGAAACACCAATGACTTTCCTATCAGCCTCAGTTGTAATAAAGGTTAGTAAATGTTAGCATGCTAAAATGCTAAACTCAGTATCAGCTCAACATTAACATGTTTCCAATGCATGACAGAAATCACCTCAACTCAGTGCGAAATTGGTACCAGCTTTCCTGATTTCCTTTTCCCCTGTAGCTGGTACCTCCTCAATGAAGGAGCTATTCTGTAGGGTTTTATAGTGATCTGGTGGATTTATTATGCATTTTGACATGATACAAGGTTGGGGGAGGGAGCCCTCAAGAAAGATTTTAATTAAAAAGGCCGCCTGTCTCATGTTGTCTAAAACATGTCTTACAAGTCTACTGGAGAAAAATACTGTGGAAAAAATTGGCCACACTTGTTATTTTTGATAGAGAGTGCACTTTTATGCTTGAAAGAAAAAGAAACACTGCATACTGACCTAAACCAGGTGGGTGAGCCACATGGTTTGCTCTCCTGGGGTCTGGGTAGCTTGCAATTAAAGTCATAATTAATTACATCTTGTATAAATATTACAAATGTCCCTTATCTGAAGCAGAGTTTGTCTCACAATGTAATAATGACTGTTAACACAGAAAAAAGAAGATGTACATCACATCTGAAAAAGGTATCAAATTAATTTATAAGAGCTTGCCATCACAGTTCTGATTAAAATATAACTGTTAAGCCTAACCACACAAAAAAACATATTAAAAATGCACTGTATCTTTCTTGGTCTGTCCCTTTCTTAGTTTGCTGGTTGGCAAAAAAAGTAATTAAACTGAAAAAGTCTGCCCTATTGCACATGACCCAATCTGTTTGCTTAAAAGTTTTCAAAAAACTCTCACTTAAAGTACAAAATGTGAGCCAAAATCTTTTTTGAGCATTTAATTCAGAAATCCTGTTAGAAAAGGTAAGAAGCAGGCCATCTCCGCCTTGTTGCTTTGCAATAAATTGGACAAACAGTTTATCATTTTCTTCAACAGGATGGACAAAATACCCACTAGTTCTGCTGCCCAGAGCTGGAATAAGTGCTTTAGATCAATGAAGACCATAGAATCACTCATATAAAGTCCAATTGCCCATATCATAGTGCAGCTTGTCATTGGAATTTTTTATTTTCTACTGATCAATATCTGACCGCCACTGAGGCTGTACTTCAGCACCACGGACAGCAACGCACTGAGGCTGCAGTGCACTTTGTCACCCTGCCTTTAGTCTTGTAGGCAAATTCCAACTGCAGGTCCAAACCAGAGGAGCTCATTACAGAACAGGAACTCGTTTAATACCTTTCTGATCCAAACACCGTCTAAAATTTAAGCCTACTTTTTAATAACTGCCTTTTAAAAAAGAATTCCAACTCCAGAGAGAAGTTGTCACTGTACTTTAGACTGTTTGTGGTAGTTTGCTGGATACTGGAGTTTGCTCTGAGGCATGGCAATAACATCTGGAACAAAATTCTCTAACCCTAACAAATAAGCAACAGTCAAATTAAGGAAAAAGGAATAACTTTAGATTTCATGCCTCAGGAGTTAAACACCAAAAAAATGACCTCCAATGTGACACACCATTTTTGTGACTAATGACTTAGACCAGTGGGAAGAATGTAGAGAAAAAATAAATCTCTAATGCAAAACAACTCTGATTTGTCTAATGTAGTCTGGAGAAATTGTGGTCACTTAAAAAGGCCCTGCTCTGACAAATAAACCAAGAAAAAAGATGTCCAGGGACACTAAGGAACACAAAGTAGGCTAAGACACAGGCTCTTTTCAGCCTTTTTAGGTGCTACCAGTCTAGAGCAAAAGTCATCATACATTTTAAATTTTCATCAGCGCTTTATTTAGTTTTACTTTAATTAATGTCCTGCCTGAATAACTAAATAAATCACTGACACAGACAGGCTGTTTGGACTCGCACATTATTACTATAGGAAACAGGCATTTAGCTCACTTGGCTAGCAAACGCTTTGTTTAGCTAACGTTATTTCCTAAGTATGCTCGACTATTTATCTGTTTATTATTGACTTAACCTCAATAATACATGACAATAATGAAAAAAAAGTGTTTTTTATTAGCATTTTTTGTTGTTATTGAAAACTATAACGTCGTAAACTTTTCGGTTGCCGATCGTGTTTCAAATATCCCTCCTCTCATAACTAATATTCCCCAATGCAAGCCGCGGAACTTCCCATTTGGGAAAGTCTCCCTCCGCCGCATATAGAGCCGGCTGAGGGAAAGCAGCGCGTCAGTTAGTCTGCTGGCACAGAAAGAGGCTGCAGCGACTTCCTCGTTTCTTTATTTCTCACAGGTATATCGCTCCTTTCCTCGGCAGAACTAGTCACCTGGATTTTTTTTCTTAAGAAGAGAAGACAAGAAAAATCTTTTCCGGAGCTGCACTCCACTCGATGTGAAAAAGACAGAGAGGGGAAAGGAGAGCAGAAGATAACCAGAGAAGAGAGATGGGAGCGTTCAGGGTGCTGCTGGGGAGTTTACATTACATGGGACTCTACATGCAACTTAGTGTCTCCACAAGGCAAGCTGGACACGGCGAGATAGAGAACCACATCTCTGGGAACGGTAAGGCTGAGATCCGCGTCACATTGCTCCAGTTTATTATCTTGTTTTTTTTTTTATGAGAGGACAGCAGAAAGGGCTTTGGAGAGGACGGCATAGGTGATGCCATCTGCTCACATGCAGAGGAGGAATTAAACAAAGAGCAGCAGGCAAGCTGAGAGGCTGATGCTGATAACATGCCAACTAATGCAAATGTGTGTTTTCTCTCTGATTGTTAGTGAGGGACCACAGGGAGCCTGTGGTTTCTTGCCATCAGGCATTAAATGAAAAAGAGTTTCACTCTGTTCAGCGAATAAATCAACCTGTCATTCAGTCAGTGAATGTCTCTCCATCTTAAGAGATCAATAAGGTTTGTGTTGCTTTTAAAATTTGGCCCCTCAGACCATTTGCAGGCTCAGTGCTCCTGTGGTGGCCCCCTTTCTAATGAGTGTGAGGATTATCTAATGTAATCGCTGGTCTGATAGCCTTTGATGTAGGCTGGGGTCAGTCTGCCCTCATGACTGACAGGATTTTGTTTTCTCTGAGAGCCGCAGCTCTTCAACAGTGCTCCTCTTCTTCTCCTCCTCCTGATAAAGTGGGTGATTCATCCAGATTTCAGGAGAGGTGATGTCAGCTGATAGATGGAAGTTTTTATTAGCATTTCCATGAAATCCATACTGAGTAACCTTCCCTCAAGTCCGCCTCCTCTCTCACCAGGAGCTCCCCCAAATGGCCTCCAGTGTCATGCAGACTGACATACACATACACACAGTGTGTCAGGGCTCTCTGGTTTGTTTCGGTAACTCCAGATCAGCCTGCCAATCTCCACAGGTGTCACGCTGTGTCGGCAGCACAATTTTTATGTGAGTCAAATAATAAAGTGAGGCGGAGGAGAGAATGAGCGGAGGTGGAGGTGATAGCCAGTAAGTGTCCTTGAGGCTCTGAGTCAAACAGTCAATCCATTACGAGCTTTTCTTACTTCTGTCAATATAAATCAACACTCAAAATTACAGTTTCCCTTAAAGGGCTTTATAAATCTGTAAATGCTCTTCATTATCGAATGCTTACCAGAAGCTCAGCCTGGCTCCCTCAAATTCATGACTCAGTTTGCATTCCACACACTGAGCTGCTCTATTCAAAAAATGCATCTAAAACCGCACCTGGATTACATAAAAGCTGGGTTACACCACAGAGGAGAGCCCCTTTCCCTGTAACTGAGACAATGATTGTCCCAAAGCGAGCGGATCAGCTGAGCTACTCAGAAACATTAGATCTTTCTGCCAAAAAAAGAGGGAAGAGAAAACTTACAGAGAATAGCTTATGTTGTTGGTTAATATCCTCATTTGCTGTATTGCAAAAGGGGAAATAATATGATTGATACCACTCCTGGATTAATCTATCAGAAGCTACAGCCAGGAGACTCAGCTTAGCTTAGCATTAAGGCTGGAGACGCCTGGATCTGTCTAGATGTAAAAAAAAAAAAAAAAGATTATCTTATTTACATATATGATCACTTTAGTTTAATTATTCAAAAGTATTTTGAGCTGTTCTCATTAGGATCAAGACCAATCCAGTCCTTTTTCAGTGTTGTGTATCTGCTGATTCTTACATTTACCTAAATATGTGTCTTACACAGTGAAAAAACAGGTGTTGTCTATTTAATCTGAAACGCCAGATTTTTCATCAGCTCTTTGATCCAACTTCAGAATGTCCTGAATTAAAATAATAAAGTTAATATAATATTGATATATAATTGATATGATATCCATGAAAATTCAAGATTTTCAGTTTTTAAACTGATGTGACACAATCACCTCATAGATCGAACTAGCAGAGTAGTTGTCAATCGGATTTTGATCTTTTTTTTTTGGCAGAGACTGGTCCATTAAAATAATCCCAGTATGGCTCTGAAACAGATCTGTCGCAATCAGTTTTAGACTTCCCCCTACATCCAAGCTAAACTTCTGCAGACTCTAGCTCCATTTAGGACAAATAAAAGAGATCTTGACATTTTAATCCAACTCTTATCATAGAGCAAACAACCATACTTTCAGAAGTCAAATTATTTCTCTACGTCAAGGTCTACTTACTTGTTTTTTATCTTGAGCTTTCAGACGCATCTCACCATGCTCAGTGTGGTGGATGAAATTTGCTCAGTTGTCATGGAGATAGCTCTGTTGTCATAGGGTGAGCTCACGCTGAGACTTTGGTCACAGCTGGTCACATGTTGTCTCTTTTTGAAGACGGCCTCTGGCGTCAGATGAGTGTCCTCCTTGATCTTCCTCCGGCTGTTCGCTGACTCCTGGTTGATGATCTTTGACTTCTCTCCAGTCGGTGCCGTGACCTGCTTTAATCCGGTGTTCACAGACAGCTGATGTTCTGTTCCCAGTGTTCATCCAGTCTTTTGTCATCTTTGCTGTTCTTCCATGTAGAGGTCCTCACAGCTGTCACATGTGCTGTCATGTATAACTCCAGCCTCTCTCTTGGGGAAGGTCTTGTCTTTAGGTTTGACCAGGCGAGATCTTGAAGTGTTGAATGGTTTGTACAAAGTGACTTGTCTTCTTGTGAGCTGAAAACTCTGGTCAGATGTTCTGACAGCCCTGCCATGTAAGAGAGTCCCATCGGGATGCTCCTGGTGGTCTCTGGTGATTTACTCTTATCTTAGTGCCAGTACGATCTTGGATTTCTCAAAATCCCTTATACCATAACAATATTTATACCAATATTTGTATCACCATAGCTTACTACCATCCATTAAGACTTGCGTCTCTAAAGGTCTAATGTCTCTGTGTTTCAAATTTGTCATATTCCTCCTTTTGTTGCCATTTGGAAAAATATGATTAATGTCTTTTGGCAGATTTGTGCGCCCATAACATGATGCATCAGAATGTGTTTTCAAACTGAATAATGTGCTTGTGCGAACAGTGGGTGTGTGGGATCTATGGAAATGAGTGTGTGCAGATACACTTGTTTTGGTTTTTGTCCTAAGGGAAGAAAAAAGAGGAAGGTACCAAGAGATTTAAAACTCTTGCAAATGTGAGTGCATTAACAGTATAATGTTCTGTAATTCCTAATTAAAAGTCTAAGTGGTTCCACAATGTACCGCTAAGTATTATGACACGCAGAACACAGTGTATAATAGTGAGGTATAGATTTTAAGTTTAATGGGCTTGCCAGATGAATTGTAGGTGTAATGATTTGCAGGATGGGAGTAATGAGAGTTCATGGATGTAGACAAGGATAAACCCACCTGAACTCACTTCAACACCTTTATATTTGCAGAATAAATTTGACCAGAGCCTCGGAGGGGTCATAATTTTTCCTCCTTTTTCTTCTCTGGCTCTCCGCCAGCTGCGAAAGCGAACCATGAGGAAAAGAATTAAAAGAATTAGGGGAAATGAAAGAAAAACAGTTTGGATTTGCTCAATTTTCATAATGTTCCACTCCACATCTGCCTGGATGCTGCTTTAGTCATTGATACTTTTCAATTACCTCCTAATTAGGGCACGGTTATCCAGGGAAGCGATAATTCTAGCCAATCAATTGCCTTAATTAATCAGCAAAGGGTAAATGAGCCGTTTGGCCGATAAGATGCTAAAACTTTAGAAAGGAAAACAGATTGTAATGAGAAACAGAAGCAATGCTAACTGACATTAGGAGAACAGATTTTTCTACCTATTGTAGATTTTTTATCATCTTCTCATACACACAGAACAACATTTATCACTCTTTTATAGCATGAATGTAAATCAAAACATATTTACAATTCTAAATTATGCTCATCTAATGACAAAACTGTATTTTTGGCTTCACTGACCACATTAGAGAAGATTTCGGTACCTGAGATTCTTCTCTCGGGGCCTCTGTGTGTTATATCTTCACCCTGTGTTGACCTCCATCACCAGAGAAACCAGTCCCCATTCTGACTTCCATTATCAGATTGGATCTGTACCTTTTTTTTTTATCAATTCAACAGGTGAATCATTTGCCATTCATTGAAGACAGAATCCTTTATGGCTGCTGCAGCCCCTCAAAAGGCTTCAGGCATGGCTGCTCCTTCTTACTATGACAGTATCTGAGAGGAATATGGATGGATGGATGAGTAAAAACCCAGGCCTGGCACAGATGCAATCTCAGCCTGCGATGCTTAAGCCTCCTTTTCAACCCTTTCTTCCGTATGTGTGTGTGTGTGTGTGTGTGCATTGTATGATAAATATAGAGGGTGAGAAAGAGGAGCAAGCAAACTGGAGCACTGTGGCAATGACATCACACTGATAGACTATTAAAGATTTAACAGTAGCCAATGCAGTATCACTGGCAAACATTCAGCAGCAGCTTGTGGGGTTTACCCGTGTTTTCTGCAGAATCAGACACCAAATGTCCCCGTCTGCTCCTCGCCTCCCACTCATTGACACTTAAGTTCTGATGGGGGCGTATTGACATGGCAGTGGGGTTCCATACATCATCACAGCACAGAGTATAGAGGAACAACTGTCATGGAAAACTCAAAATGAGCTGTGCAGATCACTGTTACAAGTATATAGCACACTGTTATGTAGATTGGCTGATAATTGCCACAGAGCCAAGTAGCACTAGCTAAATAGCTGCTTCATCATAGCAGAGACATTTTATAATAATATGGATTTAAGCATATGTGTCCATTCTTTGTACCAGTTGTGCTGTATGTAAGTTGGTCAAGGCCACAGGATAGGCCTTCACAATGTACTGAATATGGCATACATACATTATAATCTTATTCTAACCTCCAAATGTGACAAATAAACTAAGATTAAATTTTGTCGGCACTGAGAGATTTAAATTAATAAGATATAACATGTTGATTAGTGAGCTCTGGAGATATTTTGGACAGAGCCAGACTAGCTGTCACTCCCTCTTTGCATCTTTTAGTACTAGCTGTAGTTTAATATTTAAGTATTTGGCCTTAAGATCTTCTTAGCTAGCTTGTTACCTTATGGCACAGCTGGATTTGCAATATCATGTGATTACTGGATCTTGTAAATCCATTTTGTCAGGCTTTAGACTATGTGCTTGTGTCTTAATCACAGTGGTCCAATCAGTGTCCCATGAGTAACTACTGGCAGCTGTGGACGTGGTTTAGGCATGACAAGTGAACAGGTTAGCATTACTGCTGTTACTGCATCAGTTACATCAGAATTGAAAATATTTATTAAAAAAAAGAACAATGTATGGCACTGAAAGCTTTTCTAGATTGAAAAGTTTTCCCTTTTTACCCAAATGGCTTCAACAGTGTAATTTATGGACTGGCTTTTAGTGGTTAACATTAAACCACAACATACCAGCAGGCAGTCTGCCTGCCTAATAGAGCAAAACCAGTGCTAACCATACTGTCACCTTACTCCTGCGTCTCTCCTGTGACTTTTCTGGGCTTTTCAATAGAATGAAGCCATTGTTAGTGTTATTGGCAACAATTTTAAATTTCCTATAATGACAAGTCAGAATGTCAACCATGAACAATAGCATTGAGATCTTAAATATATTGAGAGATTTCTGTTTAGCATTTTACAGCTAGCCATTAGCAGCTTGCCTACCTGCCAATATGGTAGCTCATATTTGCAAACTTTTAAGAGCGCTGCAGAAGTCATTATTTTTTTACCTGATCAATGCCTAATCAATTTCAAGTTCCCCCAAAAGTTCTCAAAAATGTCTCAAAATAATATCACTATAACCTTTTAACATCTATCTTTTGTGGCCATCCTGAAAAACCCAAATGAAGAAGCTTATGAGAGAAAACTGTACAAAATGTGAACCAGTGGTTTTGTTAGTGGAAAGCTAACAAATGGAACAATGTATAGCAAGTCCAAAAGAGTACAACAGTTTAAACATTAAAATCACTGTGTCCACTGCTTAGCCACTCCAAGTAGCCTAAGTAGATCACTGGTGATCTGATGGGTCTGCACAGGTTAATGTAGACATCAGTCTTGATGGTATCTCACCTTCAGAGAGTTTCTGATAAGTCATTTTTGCTATTTTTGAAAATATTTAGTTATTACACTTATTTATTAATCAATAATGCCAGTGTGTCTATGTTTTAATTCATTGGAAGCTGAATGTCTTTGGATTTTGTGTTGTCAGTCTTCAGTCTTACAAAAAAAACCCACTTGTTTGGTTCTGCGAAACTGTAGTGAACACTTCTCCTATTTTCTGACTATTTAAAGACAAAACACCTGTGTATGTATCTGTATTTTGTGCAAAGTCAGAAGACCCAATTTCTCTGTATATTTATTCCAAGATGGAATTTTCTCTAAATTTGCTCCTGACTTCAGATCCCTGGGGCTCTTTTACACCCTCTTTCTCTCACTGTCTGTGTGAAACTGTCAGTTAACACAAAGAGACATAAAGTGGAAAAAGAAGGAAAGTGTCAGAACAAACAGGAAGGATGGGTGAGGGAGCGGAGGAGAGAGGGACAGACTGACAGTTTTAAAGCTTGTTGGCGCTCAGCGGTAGGTAGAGCCAATGTATTTAGGTCCTGACCTCAGTATATACTCCTCACTGTGCAGACAAGTGCTGGAGGGCAGCCTGGGATAGACGACAGAGAGGAGAGAAATTACTACTGTAGCTGCACCTCACCACCACAGTGTACACAGCTCGCTTGTCTCAGGACTTAAAAATCAATCTTTGTCTGCATATTCAGGCATAAGCAAAGTGTAATAATAATCCATGACATTTTATATTAATCGGATTGTGGAGAAAAGGATGCAATGCAGGCTGAAATACACAGGCAAAGAAAGGAAGACATGAAGGGGGCTAATGACATCAGAACCTTGTTGGACTAACTTGAAGCTAATATAAAGGACATTATGGAGAGGACAGCCTCTTAGAGAAACGAGAAACAAACAACACATATGGAGGACAGGCTATGTGATGTGAAGGACATGCTGCAAAGATCAATACCTTTCTGAAGGACTAAACTACCTGCTAAGTGTGAAGATGCAGAATCACGGTCAAGACAGAACAACATACAGGTATTTGACATAACAGGAGGCCCAGAATGAAAAATGGCATAGGATTTGTGGCCAACTTTTTCAGCTTATCACAAAAACTTAGAGATGAGTTTAATATCCAGAGAGAGTGCACTGCTTGTTAAAGACCTAACTGAAGGATCACACAGCTCCATCTAGAATGTCCATATCCCTGATGAAAGCAGATTGGTCTGAACCACTGTGGGCACATAACTTCGAAAGGCAACTGGACCGCTGATATCTTAAGCCTGAGGTTTGTGGAGAATGAAGTGTTAGCTTTGGGCGTGGTTTAGTTTTGATGAAAGCGACAATTATCAACAAGCAATGACAGCTGCCGAGGAGGTTAGCACGGATGCTTCAATAGCAGCAGTTTTATCAGAGCTGAACAACATTTTCTCACAAAAAAAGAGCAAAGAATAGCACTGAAGGTTTTGGTGATGGAAAATCCAGATGTCTTGTAAAATAAACAACACATGAAATATTCCACAAGACCACCGCAATATGTAAGAAGTGCACAAAGATTGTAACATCAAGAAGGGAATGCAACTAATTTATTTAACCACCTCAAGTAGTGTGCAAGGTGAGACAGAAATCCTGCAAGAAGAGCTCAGCAACTATTGTGAGTTCTGATATATTCTTCAAATTTTTGTCGTATCGTCAAGAATATCTCACATGTAGTGATATAGTTTCATCGCCCACTCCTACAACTAAGACTACAAAGTGAGGCACAGAAGTAATTGAAACTGCTGCTGGATGTATTAAAAAAGCTCAGCTCAAGCCCAGCTAAAGCTATTTTTGTATCCGGGCAGGAAAACACTGGCACGTGGACAGACTGTGCTCAAGGAGATGGGGATTCACATTCAAGAGGATGAGACAGTGAAACTTTCGAAGGCCCTGATACTGTAAATGTGGAGCAATGGGAGGAGAGGGGCCACCAAAGATGACACACACAGACACACTGACTGTCATCCAAACAAACTGCATCGTCAATATCTATCCAAGGATGCTAAAATAAATCTAGATTGTTGACTAAAAGTGCGGAATGGGTTGGGAAAAATAACTATTTATATTTTATTGATCAGTCTGTCTTATTTTCAAAGTGATGAAGGTTTACATCAGTGAATAAATGAAAGCCTAAGCACCTTAAAATCTGTTGATTTCAACAGGAAGCAACGTAGTTCAACATCTGTTTCGTTCAGGTTTACTAGGAGCAACTAGAGCTGTGAACAGAGAGTGCATGACATGTCTCTGTTCTTTTTCTTTTTTATGTGGAGATTCTTTATACGTTATTTTATTTTTGTTTACTTTGTGTGCAGTCGATTAGGAGGAGATGTACTCGTTGAATGCATTCTAATGCTGTAGACCAGAAAAGGATGAATAAGTTCACTTCGGTGTCATAATATGACACTATAATATGACATGACATGGTAAAGTTTGAAAAGTAAACAAAGACACTTTCTGCTGTACTTTTTTCCCTCAAAAATCATCATTATTATGCAGTACATTTCTTCTTTCCATGCATACACAGAGGGTTTCAGTACCTCAATTTTTATTTTGGTAGAAAAGATAAATCGGGGCGTCCTTGTAGCTTAAGCAGTATGGTGTATAATGTATTAAGGCTGAGTCCTTACTGCAGCAGTCTGGGTTTGATTCCAGCCTGAGGCCCTTTGCTGCAAGTCATCCCTCTCTCTCTCTCTCTCTCTTTCCCCTGCTTTCCTGTCTCTCTCCAGCTGTCACCATCTAAATAAAGCAGAAATGCCGCAAAAACAATCTTAAAGAAAGAGAAAAGATAAATTCTTTCAGTGTTTGCAGCTCAGATGAGGCATCCTATTCAACAGTATAACAACTCTGCAGTACAATACAATCAATAGAGTTCTTTAAATGAGTGTTGAATTCAGAGAGAGACTACGCAACAATGTGAAGAATACGACCAGTAAACCTGGAGTATTAAACTTCGCTCCAGCTGTACTGTAGCTTTGGTCAGTGAGGAAGTCACTGACTGTCTGTGTCAGAAACAAGCAGCATATCTATCAGTCGAACCCTTAAAAAACAAAACGTGGCAGCAGTTCAGGTGTTGTACTCATTGCTTGACAATGTGGACTCAGACCTTCCGTGTCCTCCATCATTCATGCCTGCTCCTTCCTTCCCTTGCCTGTCACTGCTCGCCGTGCTGTGTGTGTGTTTGTGTGTGTGTGTGTGTGTGTGTGTAATAAACTTGAATCGTCTCCTCTCCCTTCCCCCTCGATCTGAACCATCTCCACAAAATCGGCACAAACAAGCTGTGGGGTCATCCGGCAGTCAAGGACTCTCCTTCTTTCTTTCTCTATAAGTGCCTGCTACTGCGCCCGTCCTTCGTTCCCCTGCAAAACACTTCACTAGCATGTGTGTGAGTTTGTGTGCATGTATGTGTGTCTGTGTGTGTGTGGTGGTGTAGGTGGGTGTAGGGGCATACTTTGGAGGAGAAATGATTGCGGGCGGCTTTGAGCATGGCGATCCAAAGCTATACTTTCTCTGAGGTGTCCCTCTGTGATTGAAAACCATCTCCGGGACTCATCCAACCAATGGGTGTGTGTGTGTGTGTGTGTATGTGTGTATGTTTCTGTGTGTTTATGTGTGTGCAAGCGAGGCTTTGCTGACTTTGTGTGAGAGATGATAAAGGCAGCTTTGAGACAGATGATCCAAACCGTCACACTTTGTATGTGTGTGTTTGTGTATTTGCATGAAAATACACTGCCACTTGTGTGTGTGTGCGTGTGTGTGTGTGAGTGTGTTCAAAGACATGGAAGCGGGGATGGAGAACTCCCTCTTCTGCACTCAGTGTGATGATGTTGGGGGAAGTGCTTGGCTGTGAAGGCTTGTTTGAGAGAGTGTTGCTTATCTTCCATTAGACACATACTGCCAACGTTGCCATCAAAGTGGAAAGACACACACATGCACACTTCTCCTGGGGAGGCACTTGGCAGGATTCATCTGTTGGCAGTCTCACTGAGAGAGGAAAGTGCAGGAGGAGGAAGACAGGCGAGTAGGGGAACGTGATGTATCCGTGGTCCAGGATCAGTCATTTGCAGCGTGAAAGAGCTCCTCAGCCTTCAGCAGGCTGCCACATAATTTAGTGAAGGATCATTTTTCCCTGGAGTCTCTCTTGTTTGTGTTGGATTTTATTCAGATTATGCAAGATAAGATAATATAGAAATTTTATTTATTCTGAGGGAAATTATTGTACAGCAGCATAGAGTGCAAAAATTAGGGAAAATGTATGAAAATGAGAGATTATCAGGTTTACAGTAAACAAGATAAACTGTGTAATGTTGAGGTGCTAATCCAAATTACACAATGCCAGACTAAACAAGTTAATGGCATTAATCATAAAAATAAACAGGTTAACTGTGATGTACAAAAATGCAACTGAATCTTTAACTCATGTGTTGGTTTAAAACTAATTAATATTTCCACCACTTCCTCTGGCTGAATAACCTGGGAAAAAATCTAATTGTGATTATTTTGTGAGAAAAAAAAATGTTTTTTTTTGTTTCATCTTTCTCATTGAAAAACATATCAAAATGATAATAGTTTGATTTTTGGGGATCTGTGCCAACTAAAGATGTTTTCTTACATCTGCAGAATACAGTTTGTAGGCCAGAACATCTCAGCAGCACCACTGTGCTTAATTTACATTACATACATTTTGCCTTAAGCAAATAATGTGCCTCCTGTTAGTACGAAATTGCACTGGTCCATATTGCAGTTTTGATAAACAGTTTAGTAATTGTTCATCCCTTCTGCTGACAATGCCATAATATTTTTGCAATTATCTGCATTCATTTGACTATTATTCAAAATAAAGGGCTGTTTTTAGGATGGTACTATACATATTAAATGACAAAAGCAAGAAGGATGTATCAGCAACAGTCCTGCCACATTATGGTGGAGTGACATCACACAACACAACACACATCACACAAGCCCCCCAGAGGGAATCTGAGATATGTAAATGAATCATTAAACCATAAAAAGAAAGAGAAAGAAAAGCCTCT
The DNA here is from genome assembly GCA_029814665.1 of Acanthurus lineatus. Taxonomy (NCBI): domain Eukaryota; kingdom Metazoa; phylum Chordata; class Actinopteri; order Acanthuriformes; family Acanthuridae; genus Acanthurus; species Acanthurus lineatus. Next base: position 6,585,760 of record JAPZDV010000002.1, on the reverse strand, counting down.
GTTGCATATTTGTTGTATTTTTAAAATATGCACAGCCTGCAAAATGCTGCCTTAGTGCTTTTTAATCATATTTAATGCAGCAGTGCAATTACAAGGCTGCTTTGTCAGTCAGTTGCAGTGAATCTATAATTCACACACTGCTGAGACTTAAGTATCATCCAAGTTCATTATACAGAGTGACAAACACACATCATAGTACAAGCCACACTTTAGGTCACAAAGTGAGGCTTGTATGATATTCACCATGTTATTGCAACACACCTCTTCACACACGCATTCACACTGTGACGGAAATGTCTTTGTCAATTAAATGTGACAACAAGCAGTAAACACATGTCCAAGATAGCAGACAAACATTTACGTTTAGACTGAAAAGCTATTATAACTATGGTTCACATTAAGTTGATATGACAGGACATTTTAAAGTATGGAAACACACCTATAGATGCTGCATCATGTGTGTTGCAACCCTGAAGATAAGCAGAGCAGTCTGTAGAGGGAGATAAAAGGATAAACCGAATTTCCTGCTCTATCTAAAACTTACAGTCCACTCAGCTTTTTCCCTTACAGTCCCACCCCACAGACTTTTGGTAGCATGATAAAATGTAAACTTTGAAGTAAGCTTTGTTTTGGATCCCACTGCTTTTCTTTTGAGACCCAGTCTAGGTTGAATCCGATTGGTTGCCTTTGCTGCTTTTTAAGTTCATAAGTTTGTTGAGTATTGAGGGGTAGTCCACTGTGCTGATCCCAGGCCTGTCCCCTCTGACACAGCACAGAGACAAAGCTGCAGCACTGAAGAGGCTGGTTCATTCACTGGAGAAAGTAAGAGTTCACAGTCCACTATGTCAACACCACCAGAGGCTTTTTCTTTTACAAAGCATCTGCAAGAACACAGACACAAAAAGAGAGTACAGTCTTGATGTTTGGCTCAAACTGTTGACTGACAGTCCTTTTAAATGAAAGTTCAGCAGTAACATTAATTTTATTGTGGTTTTAACTGGGTCAGCATTAATATACCCATTCAAGCCAATCAGAGACAGAGTAGAGCAGGTTTTTTCAAGAAGAGCGGTTGGATCCATAACAACACATTACGTTTATATATAAAATCTCTCACAAACCAAGCTTGAAAGGCCAGTGTTAGATCACTTAGATAGCTGGCTATAGCTGAGAAAATCTGCCAGCAACAAGTGTTGTTCCTCCTGCAAAACCAGCTGTCACCCCCTTTTTATATATATAAAGGATCCACTGAATTAAAAAAAAATTACAAAGGATTTCAACTCAAAAATCTGTCCCCTCCTTCTTAATGTACAGAAAGCTTTGTAGGTGAAACTGTAAGTAATGTTGCAGTCTAGTTATTAGTAATTTAACTGACAATCAAGGTGCTTTATCACATTGATGCAAACATCCTGTAAATCAAATGTTACCTGCTGTCCTAATTCCACAAGATGTATTATAGTGAAAGTTGTTGTCATAACTGAATGGCAAAATCACCTGAGTTCAGAAAAGCAGAAAGAGGGAAAACACTGAAGAACAGGAAACAATGCTAAATCTGTAATCAGGTAATAGTTTTTATCTACACTCATCAAAGTTTTTAGTTACTGGATTGCTGCCCTTCATTCATTTTGGAATAGTATAGTGTGTATACATTTTGAACTTCAGCATGTGTTTTTTTTTTGAAGCTGTAAATCTATATTCCGTGTTGAGCACTTGTGTTTTTCTTATTGATCCTCTCAATTCTGTCAAACTGTGGTGTTTCATTGTGACCTGTGTCTGTTTAGTTTTGGCACTGACAACTTTTAATCTTTCAATCATCTGTCATGTGTCTTATTTTGTATCTTGCTTCCTGAGTGACATTTTAAAGTCAGTTTTTCAGGCTTTGGCTCCCTTTGTGCGTATGATTCATTAACTTCTTTTTTAAGTTAACCACATGAAATCAGTCCATCACATACACTAATCAGCAGGCAGCATCCCATGACTTCAAGCATATAGGGGGAACTTACTTTGAAGATTGCTTTAATGTGTTGGCTTCTTTCACTGCCTTTAATGTGGCTGATATTGAAGCAAACATTTACATTTTGATGATTTTCTAAAGCTCTCTTTCAAGGACAGCATGAAGAGGTTACATTATTAATAAAACTCAAGGCTAGTCACTCCTGCAGTATGCAAATTTCTTTCTTAACCTCTTTATTTCTGTCAGGACCATCAGTGAAGCAGGGAAATGTTCAAATTTTCAAAGATATCGGGCTAAATTTTGGCAAGTGTGCATAAGATGATGCAGAAGATGCTGAATATTTCTATTTGATTTAATAGTGGAGTCATAAAAAATTGTTGGGCGTATATAATATTTAAGCTTTTTGAAGCTTCACTGAAGTTTTTATAGGTGGAGAATATACAGATACATGACTTAGTGTGGAAAGTTTTTGTATACAAGTAGATTTGGGGCATCATTTATTTAAAAAAACTATTTAAAATATTTCACAATACTGACCACATTACAAAAGGAGGAAAGTAAATAAATCTGGTTAAGTACTCAAATATGTCTGTTGATGCTCTTTTACGTTGAGGAAGGCGAACTGTGCATGCAAGTGTGTGTATTCATGATTTGTTTTAACTTAAAACAGTGTGAGGCTACTTGGAGAGTGTCAATTCTGGTTTATTTAATTCCAACATACAATCATATTTTTCTATTTTGTTAGTTTAGCAGTCCTGTTGAAATACCACATTTTCTTTCCTGGTAACTGCTTCTAATGTTTTTTTCAACAGCTGTACATACTATCCATCCGCCTTTCAATTAATGGATAGTATGTTATGAATAGATAGTAGAAAATTGAATTGACATTTATGAAAATTGGCTACATGTTCAGTGAAAAAGTCTTGCAAAGAGGTAAACTTACAGTTGGCAGGTTTTTGTTTATGCAGTGTTAAAACAGAGTGCATGAGTTGTGTGCTCACAGTTGTCTGATCCACCATTTCAGGCAGTATCAGAGGCATTTCAGATGCTAGCTTTGGCATTTAAAATAACCCCTTACATTTAGCTTTTAGTAATTTTAAGGAACAAAATTGTAAATAATCCATTCTAGCTCTTATCATTCCATCAAAACAAGTCAACTAGAATAGCATGTTCTGGACATTTAACCGGATGAGAATTGGGATATATTATACGTTGACCTTATCTTCTACAGTCAAAAAATTTAAAATTATTTTAACTTAAGATAATTTAATGCTTAGATTAAAGGTAGAAGTCACAACAGCAATCTTACTTACTCAGACTTGGGAACCTTTCAGTTATACTTCCTGAAAAGACGCATTATTGTGAAGGCCACAGCAGCACAAGGATACATCCACACAGAGGGATGTAACGCTGGCCTTGTTCTGCCTTTTCAACATCACAGTCCGTCTGTTATCATTTTGTATGCATAAACAAAAATCAAATCAGGTTGATAAACCTTGGAGCAACCTTGAAACCTTGAAGAGATTCCCCACATAGCTGTTAGCAGAAGCAGTAATAACCCACTACCCATGAGCACTATCAATACAACTATGCATGAGAAAATAGGAAGTGGGTAAGAGATCTGTGCATGTGCACAGTCGGTGAGCAGCATTCACATTCTGTTTGACATGACTGCTAAAAAAATGTATAAAGGGATTCACAAGTGAAAAGTGAGGGGTGTGTTAAAAATCCATCACTGTTGAACCCAGCAGCTGCATCGGACCCATTTGTGCTCTGCATTTTAACAGACAGGGTGTGAAAATTTTATTGTTATCTTTTATTAGTCATAATTGTAATTTTCATCTTTTAACAATAGTATTTAATTTTCAAAATTGACCCTGTCACAATCATTTAATACACAGAACAAACTTACAGATTATGTTAAATTATGTAAACATAAACAGAGACATCAATTTGTGGTCACTTTACATTTAAACAACACATGAAGCTGACAGATGATTTTTTTGATTCAGTGACAGCAGGGGACACTAAAACATCCCAATATAAACTTACCCAAAAAAAATTATCTGTCTCTTTTCAAGAACCACAAGAACCACATTTCACATCAGCATTACTTTGATCCATCATAACACATTTATTTAAACAGGAAATAGTCACTTTAAAAGCTGATTTACCTGTTTTTCCCACTGATTCCTTCTTTCCGTACAGTGGTAATGAAACCATAATCAAGTGCCAGGAGTTGAGTTTTCATTCAAACAATATTATGGTGTCTGGTGTGTTACCTCAATACAACACAGTGTATCTTCCTTAGATAACTAATGACCAGTTACCAGAAAACAGTGTGAAGACAAGAAAACAGAGAAAGTCTACAACTGCTTTTTTAAAGTCCCAAACATACCATAATGATGGCACCACTGTAGCTGTGTCCGCGACGATCTCAGAATCAACAAAATGCTAAGCTAAGTGTCACTTTGTGCAATATTTGCACCATGCAAATGTAAAAGTGCTGTAGGATGTATGTTCATGTCTGAGTGCTCTTGCGTACCTGCTGGTGGTGTCCTTCAGTAACATGCATAGTTTATGGTTAATTGCATGAGCAGATTACGTTCACAATGCAGCAGGTTGTTTTTAACAACGGGGATAAAAAGCAATTGATCTCTGCCTTTTGACTCAAAATTAACAAATATACAAATCTTTAAACTTGGATCTTTGTTTGAAATGTGAATTGTTATCAGAGCTTAACATTGTCTGTAACACAAGCAAAGCAGGCAACAACAGAACGAGCACAGCAATGCAAACAAACTTAATATTTCATGCCCTTTGTTGAAGCTTCAAAAGTGGTCCTACTCTCTTTTGTAGCTATTTCCTCAAACGCGGCTCAGACAAGTTGCTTGACAGGCTTGTACTTCTTTGGTTCTTTAAATGTATGTGAAGGCTAAAACTCAGTTTATTCTTTAGCTCTATTCTTTAGCTCTAAAAGTTTATTCTTTTAGAGCCAAATGTCTGACAAGAAGCATCTTTCAAACCCTCTGACCACCCAGCATCAACATGTGAAGGCACTTGAATCTCTGTGTGTGTTCGTTGCTGCTGCACACATAATCCTTTGAGTGGGAACAAAACAAAGCAAGCAGCAAGAAATGCCATTTTTTGCAGCCCTTCTCTTGTGAAGCACACACACACACACGCACAGACACACACGCACACACATGGACACAGCGCGCTCAATTATATGTGCTGCCCCCGGCCATTTCCAGACAGGGTTATCCATTACTACTCTGCAGTGACCGGGCCTAATTACACCGCTGTGGAGAGCCTCTTTTCCTACGCAGTGGGTGTGTATGTATACTGACACAGACATGGTGTGTGTGTATTTGGGTTTGATTGTAGCCTGTGAATGACTCTACATCCACTGGTTGGTTTCGCAATTACCCAAACGCAAGCCAAATTAACTGGCATACACATGTGTAGCCATTCAAAGTATTGTTTGGGGTTCACACGCACACACACACACACGCATACACGCGCTGACAGGCACACTTTGCTTAAGTCCAATGCTGCTCTTCCCTTCTTCTAGCTAGCTGCCAGTGCTTCACATATTCTGTCTTTTATTTCCAACTAATAAGCTCTTGGCCATCTTTGAAGCCCTGCACGGTATTTACAAAGGTCTGCTGAGTTGGACAGCTTGATAGCTGGGAGCAGTGAATGAAACATGTAAACATTCACATAGTAACTCACGCACATGCTAATGCTTTTATGCTCAGCTTGGAGTGGTGGAGCAGCGTAAAAATAAATGGTGTTTTCTCAGCGTGATCTGTAACGGCTGGCTGCACTGCAAATGACACTGAATGGTGTTGTTCAGACATGTATTGCTGTGTTTAATGAGTGTCCTTCACAGTGTAGTTAGACTTCTTTTTATTCATTTGGAGTGCTGGTCATCATTTCTAATGACATTCTGCAAACAAACTGCTGAGATGTGTGTCAACAAGTGCCAAAAAGCAGAATTTCTAGTTAAAACGGTCAGTAATCTGTCTTCAGCTCTGACTCACATCTTGTGTCTCTTTTCTGATGATGTGAAACTGAAAAAATGGTCTGCATTTCTTTCCTTGGAACAGTGAAGTTTACTTTAAAAGGCTGCATCCTTGTATCCCAAAATAAAGAGAAAACTTCTAGCATTATGCTTCCTGAAAATCTTACTCAATAAATTCTTATTATTTTTAATCATGTTTATTTTTTAATAACCTTTTTGCTTTTATTTTTCTGTATTTTTTGTAATATGAATTTTGTTGTGTTGATTTTTTGGACAAAGTGATAAACATTATATTCCACACATTTAGGCCTGCATGTCATAATCTTTTATTTTATTTTATTAATTGACCTTAAAAAAAAAACATGCTCATTGTAGTCACCAACATTCTGAAGTGACATTTTCAAATTGCTGTTTTTTCTTATTAACTGAAGCTAAAAAAGTTTTTTTTTTCAATAAAAGAAAACAAGCTGAAACCACTTTATTTTACCATTTTTGCCTGATGAGTTTCTAACAAATTTGTTTACCAATGTTCTTTCAGTTGACTGATCCTTTCAGCTCTAATTATTGTGATGCAGTAACATTAGCTTGATCACTGAAATGTGAAAAAAAACCTCAGAAGGAAATTCTCAAATGTGAACCTTTCTACCAGAAAATATAAGAAAAAAAGAAACTTACATTCTATGTAGGAGTAAGTGTAAAGGATTAAAATCTGACATTTCATGCGTTAACTTTATTTTGCAGACTTATATGTGATGAAATGTCCATACTACTTTTCTATCTGTGTGTTTTGTATGTAGCTAGATTCAGGTTGTTGTTAACCAAGCTTTGCATAGAGAGTTAAAGAAAGGGGAAACAGCTAGCCAGACTCTCAGCAATGTGTTCTACATGATTAGTGAGCTTCAGGGCTGTTGGTTGGATCGTTGCAGAAATTTGGAGAGTCAGGCTAGCTGTTTTCCGTGCTTCCAGTTTTTATGGCTATTTTAACTACCTCCTCCTGAGAGTGGCATTAATCTTCTCATCTAAAACCCTGCAGAACAAAAGCAAAAAGTCTGTCTCTAAATGTTTCTAAGCCAATTCTTTTTATAACTCTTTTTTTTCTCGTTTTTAAAATTGAAAATAAACTGAGCATTTTTTTTATGCCAGATTTCTGCTTGACATTGACAGTTGGCAGAAAGCACCTTAATGCTGAAAAGTGTCCAAGACATTTCAAACCGGAGACATGCCGAGGACATTGTGCCACAGCAGAGAGAGAGTGTGTGTGGATGAGGCCGCTCAGAGCTTAACTGTCCCCCAGGTGGATTTCTGTCTGCAGCTGGCTGTGCTGCTCACAGAGGAACAGTTTGGCCAGAGAGTGAAAGCAGCTCATGCTACACAGCCCTAAACATGACACGCTCCCAGTGACGAGAGCATGCTGCATATCCAGCTGAATTGCTACGAGAGGGATGCTTTAACCATGAAACCACCCAGTGCTGAAGCTGTAACTCCAGACAAGGGATTAGTGATGAGAATACGATGCATATCAAATCACGTTTTTGCTGGAGTGTTGCTGTGCCCAGCAGTGCATTGAGACTCCGACATTTCCTTGTTTCCTCTCCCAGGATTCTTGGCTTTGCATGGTTTGACTGCAGCCCTTCTGCAGTGGCCATTTTGCATTCTTTTCAGTGCATTTTCAGTTGTCTTCAATGCTCAGAATGGTGTAGGTGTAAATCAAAATACATGAGAGAGCTGGTTTTACCAAAGGAGAAGGCATCGTCTTCATTGTCATCATCATTATCCGGAAAATCAAATCTTTCTTTTTAAAAACCTCTGTAGATTCTGTAAAGTTATTGCACATGATTATATACAGTGTAATGACTTTTAACAGCCTATTAATTGTTGCTCAAGTCTAATTTGTTACTGCTGTAATAAAGCGAATAATTAAAAAAACTGTGTGGTTTAGTTTAGGAAAGGGTTAATGACTTGAGCTGACTGGAACTCAGACTCTGCTCTCCTGACTGAAAGTCCTGTATGACACCCACAGTTTGACTCTAATTTCAGCACTTCTTGAGACTTTTTTTTCTCCTGGCATCTCTCCAGGTGGAGCCATTACTGTTACAATCTAATATTGTCATGGATAAATTCATTGTGGCTGCTTAAAGGTTTCAAAACCTGTAGAAACCAAACCAAAGCTGGCAAATTAAGACCCAGATCCTTTATATTAAATGAAAAAGGCAACATACACTCTGCACCACTAAACAAAGTACCATCTCATTTGTTGATGATGAAACAGTTTCCACTCAAGGTCCACTTATCTGTTATCTGCTATACAGCCTCCATCAGCAGATTGTCATTAAACAAAGATGACGTCCAACATTCTCAATACTTGATTGGCTTTCTGGCTAGAAGATGGGCTTTACTGTATGTACGTGAAGACTGCGTGATATGGTCAAAAGCTCTAAAACATGTAAGTGGACCTTGAGTTGAAAGCACAGTGTCCAAGGTCAAGAATAAGCTTTCAAGATCAAATTATTTTTTCACCTGGAAAAAGTAGAAATCATTAAAAATTTGCTGGAGCCCAGTGGGAAAAAGACCACCTCTATTAGAACAGACTAAAAATGAAACACATAATATGGGGTTAAAAAGAAGAATTAACAGATAATGGACACATTCTTGCAAGTTTTTCTGACTATTTTCTCAGTCTTGGACAATACTTGACAATCTTCTGTGCTGATTTTTGTTTCCACTAAAGTTCAACTGCAGAGAAACAAAACCAGTTTAATTAGAAACTTTTACAAATCTCATGTGTCCCACATCACAACCCTTCACTTCTGATTACATGTCCTATTAACTCTGATGTAAACAGTTCATTTGGAAACATCGTTCTCCCTAGATTGTTACTGTGACTCTGAGGCCCTGATGAGCTCTGATGTCTCGCCTTTGTCCTGAGCTGTACAATATGTCAAGCTCATTAGCTCAACCAAATTGTAGTTTCAGAAAGACAAACACAGCCGCGCTGCAAATGAAATCTCATACAAATCAAGCTTAGCATCGCTCCTGCAAATAGATTACAACCGAGGAGCTGTATTCCCAACGTCGGCTCTGATTAGCGCCTCAAAGCCGCCGCTCGTTCTGTTTTTAGAGAGAGTTGTTTCAGTGTGACAGCCTGGTGTCTCAGCGGAGGCTTGATGTGTCGTGTCCCTATTAGATGTGACACTTTTTCACGCCTGTTATTCTTTTTTTAATCTGCTTTGTCAAAGTTGTGCTCCCTCTTTGTTTTTCGTCTCTTTCCTCAATCTTTTCTGGCTCTGTCTCACTCTGCTCAAACGCCCTTCTTTTCACTCGTCCTTTTCTTTCTCTCTTTTCACTCGTTTTAATGTGGCAGAGGTGTCACAGAGAAGATGAAAAGATGCAGTACTGATGCAGGCGGGGCAGACGTTCCCCTATCACAGGCAAAGAGGGTTTTTTTTTAAACTCTGATTAATCAAATGTGATTCACTTTAAAATTCAGGGTAAGTTTTGGAAAGTAGGCCAGGTGCCTCCTTTTCCCCGTCAGCTCCTTGTGCTCTCCCACTGTCTGGAGTCCTGAAGTGCTTTTTAGTTCTTTTTCTTAAAGTAATGAGCTGTTGAACTGAGACCGCACAGTTATTTGAAAATGATGCTCCTCTCTTAACATTTTTTTACAACTAGTTCATCTCACAGATGTAGTTTAAAAAAGATTCTGTGGAGCAAATGTATTATTTACTTTTTATATTGAATTTAAATCTGACTTACAGTCGGGCTGTAAGTCTGTGTTTTGCTTTGCCATGAGGACATTAAATAAATTCAGATTTGCTTTGTGGATTTTACTAACTGAGCTCCAATAAATTACAGCTGCTCAGACTGCTAACAAGCTCTGAGGATGCATTCACACACACACAGCACACAAAGTCACTGTCCTCTGTCCACCCATTACAGTGTGACACGATTAGGTGATCAGAGACACAAATCTCTACTATCCTTGTTACTGTTTTACTAGAACTGCTCTCTGGTCAACGAAAATGCCAACAATCTACTCCCAAATGATATGCAAGTGTGTATCAGATAAGATTTTACAGTTTTACTAGTGTAGTAGTACACTGCACGGCTTAATTATTATAACTGGCCAATCAGTTTTGTGGAGGCACATTTTCCCAGCTGTACGTTGCTTTAAAATACCTATTTCTGCTGTTTACTTGGCAGTCTAAGCAACCAACCAACCTGTCAAAAGTTGTAAAATCACGCAGCCCTCTGATGTCTGATGAGCCTTCAGACTCATGAGTCCGTGACTGACTGTAGAGGCAGTGAGGCCTGGAGGAACGACTGCAAACGGCCCGTGTTAAAAAAGCTCAGTGGGCTGTTGTTGGGGAATGAGACACTGATGCTTCAGTCTCCTGATCATTTACTTTAAACCACCTGGAGCATCACATTGTCTTGGCTCTTTAATTGTTGTTGGTCTCGATGCTCCAGTCACAGGATGGTAACAGCGTCTCTTTCTTTAGTTTGCATTTGCAATGAGCCTTTACAGCCTGAACACAGTGTAAAAGTGATGCTGATGTATTTGTTTATGTGGGCCATTTTTCTAATGTATGACTCATAACAATAATATGAATTCTAAAAAACTTACATGTCATTCATAAACCCTCCTAGAACATCTCATATTAAAGTCTATAAAAATGATTTCTGAGCAACTTTGTCCCCTCTTCCCTCGTTGATTAAAATGCCAGTCAGACGTTTGGTCATTTTGTAGCTGCTTACAACAATAATTTATTTTGCTTTTTCAAATGCCATTTCTTAGAAGTCGCTGCCTTGCTCCGAATATGGAGCCTAAGGCGTTGCATGTTTATTAGAATCTATAGTAGAGTGAAGACGGGACAGTATGGGGGGTGACATTTAGCAAAGGCCTGATTTGAAGCCAGTGTGTAATGAGCTCATAGTGCAGGACTGCATTTATTCCAAATTAGACTTAGCTTTTGTTTGGACAACTGTAATGAGCTCAAGTTAAAGATCTGCTAGCTCTTTCCACACCCTTCACCGCCACATCAGCACTACACTGAGTAACTTCCATCTCCAGGAGAGGAAGGCTTGACTGTCATCACTTCAGCCATAACAACAGCTAAATATAGTTGAGCGGATAAATGTATACTGAGAAAAATCAAGCTGTTTCATGTGTAAAACAGCTTGTTTCAAGAATTTTCTTTTGGGTAAAAAATAACTTCAAATGACATCAAAATACTTGAAAACAGTGAAGTGGAAACTATCAGAATTTGTTTCAGCAAAAATAAGATTAGTAGAAACTGCATTGTCTCTGTCCTTTTATCTTGAAGTTGACAGCTTCTGACCAATGGCCTGTTTTATTTTATTTCACTGTATCAGAACAAGAAAACAATATTTACAGTTCCTTTCTCTGATTTATTCATGATAGGAATCTTTTTATATACTGCAGGTCAGTGGACTTTGTCTGCTTCAGCGTCAGTGTTTGAATGAAGTCTATGAGCACAAACACAGTTTGACAACCTAATTAAGAAAATGTGTTTAGTTTTCCAAATCCCAAACCATTTGTTATTTGTATATAATGCCAGCTCATTAGAAAATTAATCAGTTATCCAAATTCCTGGTTGTTTGGATAATTTTATGCTAATCCACATTTCAAATGTTATTTATATGCTTTGAATAACGAACATTTTAGGTACTGTATGTAAAGTGGGTAAACTAATGTAATTAAAATGTATAGAACGACAGAAGGTTACACCAATTTTGGTATAACATCAGCACTAGAGAACTCAGCAGCCAGCATGTGTTTACCTTTGTGCACTTACATCTGAATAAATATTATTAATGTGCCTTTTTTTTAAAATAAAACCAAATCATGATGAAGACTCAGTGTTTTTGTAAATTTACAGATTCAAAAGAGCATCCTTAAAAATCTGCTCCAAGAACTGTAATGTTTGATGGTGATGGATTGACATGAAGTGAAACATTTCTATGTTACTCCACAAAAACCCCTAGTGTTGATATTCCAGTGTGTTCTCATCACTCCACTGAGAACAAATGAAACTCCCTACCAGTGTTCAGTTCTTTCAAAGTTAGACGGTCAAAGAAAATTCAGTAAATCCTATAAAAATACCCATAAAATAATACAGCCTTGCCATCAGTAATTGGAAGTAATGAGGTGTTGGAGCAATGCAGCTTGATTTCACGTGGAGTGAATATATTAAGGCTTATCCAAGATGATTTTGCAGCAATCACATTTGATTATTACTTAAACATAATTGCCCTTTTTTTTCCAGCAGCCATTTTTTCATGAAAGAGTTGGTAAACACAGGTGTTACTGATCACATTAAGGCTCTTAAAGGCTCTCTTGGCAAACAGGCCAACTCTCCCACACCTCTGCACAAACCTGCAGAGGTGGTCACAATGCCTGATTTAAATGAAATGGGTCTTACTGGCAGGAAAACTGTGACTAAAGGCGTGACCTGTTCTCATATAAAATCTACAACTTGGGCAGCACAGACAGGCCTCCTGAGGCCTCTGCTCCTCAATATATAGAGGAAAAGTGACTGTATAAATATGTCAAACATTCTGTGAATACATGTAAAATATTCTGTTAGCCAGGTTAGCACAAACAGTGTGTCAGCTCATGTGAGCAAAGTGGAGAATATCACACAATCTGTGATCACAAGTCAAAATCTCTGTTTTACCTGTCTGCCTTTAACCCTGGAAACAGTTTCTATACATATTGTGTGTTGACAAAAAGCCAAAACAGCCAAAAATATTAAAGGCTATGTTTTTAAAAAAAATACTATATATTCAAGTGGACAAGGCCTTTATAGAAAAGAACCTTCTTTGATGTTATTAGTAAAATCTTACCTGTTATTTAATGTCAAACAGTTGCTGTGAAAAAGGGCTTTTGTCTGACTAGTGACTGCTGCAAAACTGCATTGTTGCTTAAAGATCTCTCTGCGGCTGCAGCATGTGTTGTTGGCAGAGCTTTAGCAATCTGCACAGGTTGCAGAAATGTGCCACACATGTCAAATTAGTGTCTTCCAAAAAGCCTGTTATCATCATCAAGTGTTTCCAAAATGTTTTTCCCTGACTGTCACCTCCTGCAGCAGGTCGGGGCACAAACTGCAGTTCATCTGAGACAGAAATTAAGTTGTATGTTAAGTTGATCAAATGCTTGTTCTAACAAACCTAAAAGTAAAGCCTTGCCTTCTGGTGCACACGCTCTTCACACTGTCTGTTCTGTAACCTCTCTCACCTCCATCTTGTGGAGTGTAAAGTTGCCTCAATGCTCTCTTTGTCTCTGTGTTTGATTACATTCATTGTGTGATGAAGCTAAGCGGCAGTCTGTCCTGTAATCTCTGTCATTCATCAACGTCAGCCTTAATAGAGGCAAAGAGGGAAAGAAGTGTACGGGAGCCTTGTTGGTAAACCTCCTGTGAGTGCCTGTGTATCTGCTGAGGTGTGTGTGTGTCTGTTTAAATGTGTGTGTGCAGATCTAACCTCAACAGACTATATGCTTCCTCTCAAAAAGCCAATTTTGTGTTATGTATGTACTTGTATTTAGTTTGTGTTGGAAAGATAGTGTAAGAGTGTTTCTCTCTGCACAAAGGTGTGTGTGTGTGTGTGTGTCTGCATCCAACAAGCCACTTCACTTGTTTATCCGTGCTGTCAGCTTGCCCCATGAGAGCTCGCTCGCACAACAGCAACCTGCAGGGAGGAGGAGGGGAAAGAGTGAGTGGAAAGCAGGAGAAAAAATGAGGAGGAAGGAAAGAAAGAGGTGTGATTTGTGTGTAGGGGAATTTCACCGCTTCCTTCCAGACAGGGAGGCTCAGTTCCAGCTGTCCCGTCTACCAACAAGCCCCGGTCCTCTCCTCCTCCTCCTCCACCTCCCCCCTTCCTCCCCCTGTTGCTGCCTGTTTGCTTCCAGCGTTGGACACAAAGGCCTCCTCAGCTCTGGCTTTTAACAGTGTAGAGATAATGAGAGACTCTTCTGGCTCCTTGCAACAGCTCCATAACTACCTACGCCGTGTTCTCGGTTAAACTGAACAGAGTATCAATCGCTCTCGTGTAAAATAATCCATCACAGTTCAATTCCCATAAATGTCCATTCTGGAACAAGTGCTGAATGGGATGATTGAAGCTGTATCATTGTTTTTGAAAGAACATTATCTTACCTGCAGCTGCAAACATTCACTGTCCTGTAGCGCTTTCTTGGGATTTAGGAAAATACTTTGCAGTGAGTTCTGTGAAATGAGATTTCCTCAAAAACTCTACATTTTCTCTGTCTTTACTATCACAATGAACTTTTTGTGCCAAGTATGTATAAGCATACAATAATTTGACTGCACTTTCTGATACACTTCCCAAATCTTCTTTCTTCCTCCAGGAGGTTTGCTTGTACAAGTGTTCCAAGTCAATTAATTAGGATTGACGCCTTTGCAACATAAGCCTGCCGGTTCTGCTTTGTTTATGCACAAGTTTCACTCAAAAAAATCTGAGAATAAAAAAATGGAATTTCACACTGCAGATCTTCAAGTCTTGCTGTGGGAAATCAACAAACAAACCATTACAAATTTAGCAGTGCTAGGAGAAACAATTAAAGAGTTCTAATGCAGCCAATGACAGGACTTCAGAGTGGTGCTGTACTGTGACAGAAACCAGTGGTGAAAAGTAAATAAAGCCGCTCGTGAACCTCATTCAGTGTCTATGGAATCAGGACCAGACATTGTTGACCCTTTTATGCATATGGCACTTAACCTGGTAGCGTTTGTCAGACTTGTTCTTACTGCAAACACTCTGCTGGGTTTAGATGAGGGCTGGCACCCGGGTGGAGCTTGCAGAGAACATGATGTGTGTTTTGATAACAGCAGATTGCCAGTGACTGACAAGACTACTGATTCTTTGATAAGAAGCTAATGTCTTTTTGTGTGAATATCAGTACTACATGTTTCTTGAGGTATCCACAAAATCAACAAAAGAGCGGAGAGCCACATGCATACAAACAGAAGAGAGTATGAAGCAGCTTTACTCTGTGCACTTAAGATCAAAACTGGGAAGGAAAACTGCAGCAATAATATAAACTTGCATACATTTGTGCGTTTACTTACTTTCAGGAACCTTGACGGTGGAGTATATTTACAGAGTGGTAAGACCACTTTTACTCAAATAAAAAACATAAGTGCTTCATCCACCAAAAATAAAGAGGGAATGGTTTAGAATGACAATAGATGCTAAAAAAGCGTGACAGTCACAGAGGAACACACAGAGGAACACACAGGAGGTGATAATGTGTTATCAGGTGTAATAACAGATTATGATCCTGGACAGAAACTTGCATAAAGACCCAGAGACAACTGCAGGAGTGAGAGAAGCTTCCTAGCAGCTACTTACAGAAACTGAAAAAATTGCCATGTCAAAATATGCTAATTAAATTAAAATCTAAAAAAGAAAGAAAGGAAAAAAAAGTTGTTAAACCCTTTTTGTAATTTAGCCATTATACTAATCTGCCAAATAGAATAATAATTTTGTATTTAGTTTTTTTATCAATCTTTCTTTTTTCATTAACTTGGGCAGAAACACCAGATGAAATTACAAATAAGTGAAAAATTGGTTAGTGTAAAAATGTGAATATGAAAAATGAGTAGTTTTTGCATGAGGTATGACAGTGCCAAGAGCAAACTAGATATGTAACTATATAAAAAAGAAACGTACGGTGTCCTTGCGCAGTTCAAAGTGTTGTAAACAGACATACAAAAAAATGTTAATAATGTTGAGATAAAAATCTATATTTTTGTATATGCTTGTGAGTTTAATGCTGTATATAGCCTGCTTAGACTTCCATCTGACAATAGAGGATAATTTGCACATTATTGAACAATGTGGCCTTGCATTAAGCTGTAATACAGAACATTTTTATTTATAAATGTCATGGTGATAATGTCACTGCACATGTATTGTTGTCTGACATCATGTTGACATTGTTTTCCTGTGCGTTTGTTCAACATA
This sequence comes from Acanthurus lineatus, assembly GCA_029814665.1. NCBI lineage: Eukaryota > Metazoa > Chordata > Actinopteri > Acanthuriformes > Acanthuridae > Acanthurus > Acanthurus lineatus. The sequence goes on along the minus strand of JAPZDV010000002.1, from coordinate 6,569,777 downwards.
GCACTGTGCTGCACTTTTGTTACTAGCAGAAAGACACTAAACAGTGTAGGTGCAGAGTGTGGGGGTCTGCAGTGATTCCCTCTGACTCTGCAGGTGTGCGAGTCCTGGACTTTGGCCAGGTCGGTACCAGTGATCCTCCCTGCAGACCTACCTGTTCCTCCCTGTTGGTTGCAGCCTGTTCTTGTCCTGTTTGATCTCTGCATATCAGTCACATTTGGGTTGAATTTGCCACCAGACTCCATGGTTGCTTTAGTGAGCAGCTCATGCTTGGACAGTATCAAGGACATCCTCTGCTTTGGCTTTTTTAATTATTGAGTCACTGGATGTTGGTCTCCCACTCCAGGTTCAGAGAGAATGTAGACGTCACAAACTTAATGGTTTTCATGTTTTACACAGTTTGACAGCACAAATAAACTGGTTTATGTGATATCCGAATATTTAATAATATAGATTTTACTTACATATTTTTATTATTATATTTATATACAATTTAAGTGTCAGCAGTCTCAGTATTGTTTGCTTCTTCACTTCTTAGAAATAAAAAAACACTCAATTTTACAGGCCTGGTCCCTCCAAATAATTTCCTAATAATTCATTTGCATTGCTCAAGACTTATTAAAGACTGTTCTATCAGTTACTAAAGTTGTGTCAGACTTGATTTCCTAAGAAATGTCTTTGGAAGAACTGTCTCTTTTAAATCTCAGTATTTTTATATGTTCATTTATTCAACTTCAGACCCATACAGTAAATATATGTATATGTTACATGAATACTGTCTGAATCATTCTACCATACCAGACTGAGTCATCATGTTCACCAGGTTCCTACTTAATATAACTCTGTCTTTTAAACTGAAAGGAAATTTGTGTTTCTAAATGAAGCTCTTTTATTTCTTTTACTTCTTGCATTGTCTATTTATAAAATATCCCTTCAGCCAGGGTCCCTATGACACACCTGTAAGTAAAGGAACTATAGTAAGCAATTAGGGTTTTTTAAGCTTTCCTTATTAATTTACTATAGCCAACCTTTTCCTTTTTGCTATAAAGGCATATTACAGCAAAAATTCAACAGTGGAACGAATCCAACAATGAGCTTTGCTGTGCGGTCTACATATTTCAGCAATTTCCTGGCAGAGAGTGCAATTATCTGTTTAGTTGTGGTGATAGGGGTGTGCTTTTTTCGAAGAGGCTGACTCTCTTCTTTGGACACGTCTGAAAAAAGTGCAGTCTGCACAAGAAGAAAGTGGCCTCTCTTTCTCAATTGGAGGAATGTTTGAAGAAGTGTAATATAAACTGTTAAAACTTGTATACATTTCCTGCTTTGGTTGACAGTTTTGTACTGTAGAGTCAGAAGCCCTTGAGGAAGACGTGAGTGATGAACGAGGAAACCTAGCTGACTCAACCATTTTCAGGTCTCTTTAAAACATCCTCCCTCCACGCCCAAACTTTCCCCTCTCTGTTCTGAGTCAGGCCCAGCAGGGAGAACGTACCTTTTAGCTATAAAGCTTGGCTGCTGGGTTTTAGCTCGTGCGGCTGTCGACTCCTATCTATCTGCCCATGTCGGTGCTGGAGAGGATACTCCAGGGTGCATTAGAGAGGGTAGAGAGATTAGATACTGAGTGCTGATATCTCCGGTGTCTCTCTCTCTCTCACTATGTCTCCTCTCTGCCGCCGATGCCTGGCCCAGGAGAATAGGCTGGTGGAGGCAGCTTTTAAAGAGGCAGAGGAAGAAAGATGCTCCCTGTTGTGATTTCTGCAGGCCTGTTTCTTTCATTCTGCCTCTCCCTCGCTCTGACTTCACCGTCTCCTCTCCTGCTTTCCTCTGTGAAATGATCCTCTTCCCGTAGCTGCACTGCTGCAGAAAATACGAATACTGCAATAATAACAAAACAAAATATTGGGCTGGGCTGTGTTTTATATCATGAATAAAAAGCAAAAAAATGAAATTAATTATTCAAAAGCTTGCCTGGAATTTTCCTGTTGTGTTGTTGGAAAATAAAACATTGCTGCATCTCTCCACTCTGCACAGTGGTTTTCTGTGTCTGTTGGGAGCTGCTATAGATTCACCTTGGAGATGGCTTTATTGATCGCTCCATCGCTTGGGGTGAGCTACACACCTCAAGTATTCATTGACTGAATGTTTGGTGAGGTGTTTTAATTGCTGTGTGCTGGTATGCTGTAATAATGGAGACTAGGAAATAGAGTCTTTGGAGAGATGCAGGCGTGTGAGGAGATGTACTGCACGCTGCACATTTATATGAAGCTGTGCAGAGCTGTGACTCATTACTGCATGCATATGTGTTTGATATGAGGCGAGTGACGAATGTCTTCATCATCCATCATCTTCATTGTTAGGCTGAGGACTTTATGGGGTTTTTTGTTGATTTTTGGATGCTCAGGGACCTCTGTTGGATATTTCTTCTACATTTAGCCATGCAAGGAGCATGACTTTAGGGATGTTGGTCTCTCAGGTTGTCCACCACTTTAATGACTCAAATATCTCATTAAAAGTTAGATGGATTGCCTCAGAAAACTGTGTACAGACATTAATGATCCCAGAGGATGAATCTTACTGGCTTTGGTGGTTCACTGATTTTTTCCATGCAGCCACCATGAGATCGATGTTTGTTGGTTTTGGTGACAACTATTTGATGGAATTTCATGAAAAATGGTAATGCCGAGAGGATGGATCTCATCAGGGTTCATCAGAATAAGTAGAGTCAAGAGTCCTGTACTCCATCTGAAGTTGGCTGAGTAAATTCCTTTTTAAAAAAGTTTTTTTTTTTCTTTTTTGCTTAAGTGAGGCTGATTTTATTCTTTCATCGGTGGTGCATTGTTGGTTGCTTTTTTATAATTGCCCTTGACTTGATGTGCCAAATTAGCGTAGTGTTATGAATTACTAGATCTGTTTCTTGGCTATTTATTTATTTATTAGTTTGTTTTTTGGTATGACATTTTTCATTCAATGCTTTTCAACACTCACAATGCCTCAAGTGCAGATATCATTGGTTGGTATCAAGGTGGCATAAAACATATGTTTTTGCTTTTGTTATTACATATGTTCATGTTTACTTTCCCACTTGCCTACTCACATTACACTTTTGACCCCCATCCATAACTAAAAATACACACACATACACACACACACACACAAACACACCCCCACACACTATATGCTAGTTTCTGTATTCCTCAATAGAGTCTCTCCTCCTCATCTCAGCCAAATAGTTTTTGCAGACTTTAGAGAGAGTGAGGTAGGACGTCATCAGACATGACTAAGCATAACACGAATTAAATTTTAATACCTGACCTTGTCCATGAACATCTCTGCCTGATCCAGTCAGACAGACTTTCATCTGCAATGGTGACTGTTTTCTAATAAAGCTTAATAGAGCACTAAACAAATTCCACAGTCCTATTCTGCTTCATGACATCATCAACTTTCCTCTTTTGTTTTCATTGTTTCAACTGAGAAACCCTTGGTGGCAGAAACTACATATTAACACTGTTGTCATAATACCTGTAAGACTGATCACACACCCTTCAGCCTCTCCTGTACTTTGTGTTAGGTACACATTTACAATTGTAAGCTTGCTAGCTTGCTAAACAAAGGTGGTAGACATATTGAATATAATATATGCAAAACATTAAATTGTTGATACTTTTCCACTTAGTTAGCATGCTCACATTATGCTAAAATAATTTATCTTTTAGTGGCTGTGACTATGGCTGTGGCTAAGCCCATTTTCTCCTGGAATATATGCAACAATGTGAAGCAACTGTGATATCAGAATAATCAATAAGGATGAAAAGACAAAACAAAATAAAACAAAACAAAAAACTCTTAGCACTGATCAGTTGCAAATGCTTTTTGTTGAATAAATGAATGACTCAATTTCCTGATAACCTTGGCATCTTTTATTAAGATAGAGACTCAGTATGCAAGTAGTGTGCCTATTACAAACCCTCATGAACACCGAGGAACGGCTCATAAACACAGTGGCATTTACACGTGGCTATTTGAAGCGTCATCATCCATCACTGCTTTATGGCTAGTTAGCTCAGCTCCTGCTGTACAGACCATACACACCCCGCTGGGTATTTTCATTGAGGCTTGTTAAAATCATTACACACCTCATCATGATCCGTGCATGTCCTCTGCAACAACTTCCAAAAGCTGATTTTTGACAAAATACTGTTGGTACTTGGTGTGATTTCTGGCACATTCATTTTTTTAGGTGTTTACACAGTAAAGCAGTAAATAACAAGAGATTTATGACAACAGATGATATGAACAATTTTCATCTCCACTGCAGCAGCTTCAACACAGAAACATCACAGCACGGAACAAGGTTCATTCCTAAATACTGACAATAGATTTTCAATATTTACATGGGTAGTTCTCTTAAACTTCTCAGATTTGTTATTCAGACTGGTCAGATTATCTCCACTACTTGGAAAATTGTGTTAAATCCATGACAAATAGCAGGATAGGTAGGATTAAGTGCCTTTCTACAAGTGTTAAGAAGGCTATGAAGTTGGCTTCATTATTAATGATGCCGTGAAAATACTTTATTTCTGTCAGTTTTTTGGGCTGCTGATTAAGGTTTTGAAGTATTGTAGACTTATGAATAGGCAATAGGCACTGCAAATTTTGACTTCACCATTCTACATTTAATTTATTTGCGGCCTCTCATTTATGAATCATCAAAAGAAGAGAAAAACAGTTTGGGACAGAAACAACAATCTACTGGATTTTGCTTGCTCAGGCTGGTTCGTCTTTGGGTTTGCTCGGGTTTGAGTCTTCCGGCAGGTTTTCTTTGTAACTGATGGCAGCTGTTTACTGCAGAACTGTGCAGAGGCTCATCATTAGAGCGTGAGAGACTCGTTAGCTGCTAATTATTTCTGAGGAGCTGTCTGGCAAGTTTGGACGGAGAGGAGTAAGCAGAGCAAGATAGTACAGTACAGTGGCAAGATGGATGTGTTGCTGCAGAGGTCAAATGTGTCAGAAATTCCTACCGTTTGTCCAAAACTGCTGGGAGGTCCAGTTTGGTGGAGTTCATACACATCAGAGTTCAGCTTGTGGCTTTTATGTGATGTGTTTTTTTTTTTCAATCACAGTTCATCTGCTGGTTTTTGTTTGTTTGTTTGTTTTCTTTTTTTGGTTTTTAAGACATATTTTATAGCTTTTTGGGGGGGCTCCTTAAGTATATCTAAGAGGTCAAAAATTATTATACTGATAATAACAATTTTTCTCTTTTTTCTCTTTTTCTCCCCTTGTGAAATAATGTAAGCTACCTTTGCTGTACCCTAACAATTTCTAACAATTTTAACAATTCCTAATCCTAACAATTCAGAAAGGCCAAAAAAATACAGTTTTTAAAATCAATGTCAGTAAAAAAAAAAAAAAAAGATGGACAACACATTTCTTCTTACACACACTAGTAATGTCATTTAGATTCAGAATGTGCGAGTAGTGATCAGAAGATGGCGGCAAAATGGTTAGGTCTCACTCATTTCTCACTCATTTTTCTTCACTCATTAATCTTCTTTATTCACAACTAAGGGTATAAAGTAACATGGTGATTGTTTGCATGAAAATATTGCCTCATTTTAAGGACCTCTTAGGCAAAAAAGGTTAATATGTAAAGATTCAATACTTAGTTAATATCCAAACAGATCCAAGCTGATCCAAACAGATATTTCAGCTCACATAGAATTAATCTGAATATTAATTAAAACATTGCTATTAAGATTAATTACCAAAGAATATATACCTGAATAAAAAAAAGGATTTTACCATTTCAAATATATATTGTCATACCATTGTCAATAGAATATCTATGAGTTGCCTGCAAGAAATACTTTGACCACGCTGCGAGTATTATAAAACTAGCTGTACAATGTGGGAATGACAGCGACCAACAAACAATATCATGATATGACACATGTTGAAACTACAGTGAATTTAAAAATATGATACAATATATCTATTTTTCAATCTCTGGTGTACAAGAAATAGTTGTAAAAGTGATGTTTATATTATCGCAAACTGAAATCCCATGGGTGTTAGGAATGCTATGTCCCTTTCTAATGCTATCTCACAGGGGAATAAGAAAAAGAGAAACTGCAGGAGAAGTATGGCTGAATAGCTACTTAATGACAAATCCAAACCTGTCAGACTCGTTAAAGTTATTTGTTTAAGGGACAGAACAAGCTGTCTCCTCTGCAAGACCAGAGAAATATGGGTTGTTTGGTTAGACATGGCTATTTTCACAGATTTTTTTATCACTTACTAGGTAGTGAACTTGTTATGGTCAATAATAGTTATTTGAACCATTTTTTCTAAAAACAAATTTATATTACAAAGACATAATTTTCAGTATTGTCATCATGGCTATTAATAGCTTAAACAAGAACAACAACAATAACAACACAACAAGACAGCAATACACTGAATATAGCACATTTGTCATGCATTGTTTTTTGGACTTCTGTAAAACTTTGTGTTTTATTTTAAAATGTGAAAGAATTTTTTAAGCATAATATCTGTTTGCAGGTGAATGTAGTAAAATAAGACCAGTTGTTTATGCACAGATGAAAAAAAAGCAGTTTTATTTCCCTTGTTGTTATTCTGTCACCACAGAAGATGTTGTAAAGATAATATTAAGTGGTTTAGGAGAGAAGCTGTAAAAATGCGTATTTTGAATTACCCTATTTTTGGTTGAATAGATTTTTCTTGCATTGTTTCCTATCATTAAATTTCATTGCACATCTACTGTACCATACCATCAATGATAAGAGGAGCACCTTCACAAAGCTTTTATTTACTGAATGCGACTAAAAAGTATATTTTTAAATAGTAATTTTCTTTAAATTTAAAGCTGCGTCTCTGAATTCCCTCTGTAACTTGGGGGAAGCTTAACAAGCTGAAAAACTCAAGTTGTTGTGATAGCAGATTAGCAAACAACTGCCTGTTTACACATCCAGCAGACACACAGCTACATTAGCATTCGTTTGGAGTCGTGTTTCTGGCCACATGGTGAATGTAATTAAAATATCCACCAACTCATGAGGGAAATATCTGGTCCTCAAACTGCTGGATACTACTGTATTCTCTCACTATAACTTAATTTGCCAGGAACCAAACAGGAGACAGTCAGCGTGGATTTATTAGAGCTTTTGTGCTCAAAACAGATGCCTGCTGCGTTTGGGAACCAGTGCAGAAACAGACCATAAAAAGAAAACAAAGATCTGCAGTAAAATGGCCTGAAAGGCTCTACAGAGCTGAGGTAAACTGCAGAATAGGATGATGATCTCTGTGGTTTTGTACTATGAGCAGACAACTACACATTTTACATTCATTTGATCATTTTTTCATGAAAAAAACACCTATTAGTGCAGCTTTTAGGGCTGAAACCAATGTCATTATTTTATATTTCCAGCTATTCTATTCAGGGTTTTGAGCTAAGTTTCAAATGTCTGTGTCCTCATATTTAATGATGTCATCACCCTCAAATAAAGAAATTATCAAACAAAATCCTTAATTTGAATGAAGTGATTCAGTGGATTAAATGAGCTTGTCTGCTTTATTTAATCGACTTCTTTTGAGGAACATAACTCGTCAGTTTCATCAGCATAAACAAATAAATGAAGATGGCTCTTTTATCCCTGTTAATACATGAACCTGCCTCCTTTTTTGTGAAACAAGCAGGAAAGCAAACACTCCTCTGACTGCAGTGAAGGTATTTTTTAAAGGCTAAACACCAAAAAGTATGGATTGGATTTGTTTCTTTAATAAATTTGGACATTTGGACTTCACATGCTCTGAGGAATCGAGAATTTGATCAGACACGTCGGAAATAGCCCAGCGTAGCCACTGGGATTTAATTCTTCAAACAGTACAAGTGGAGCCCAATCTTTATCTGCAATGGTGCAGAAATACCTTCTTTAAAGAAAATAAATAGACATGCAAACAAACAAACAAACAAACAAACAAAGCTGTGCAGCATTCAAATGTTGGTTTAGAATACAAAATGTCAGAGTTATGAATGGGGCTTTGAAGCTTGCAGCCTTGGCAGCTGTAAATTCCCTTTGATATTCTTTGTCTTTGTTGTTGCTGCATTGAAATCCATGGTGATATTTAGTACAGTATATATCACACAGTGTAACACTCACTGTGGCTGCAGGTAAAGGAAGCCATAGCTGTGTGTTATTGTCCCAAGAGTGTCTCTCCACCTCCAGACTGTTGTAGTTCACTGTCTAGCTCTCTAAATGTCAGCTCCTCCACTACCTAAACATCCACCCTCTTCACTTGTTTTTGCTCTTACTCTTATCCTTCTTTCTTTTCTTATCTTTTCTTATGTTCAAAATTTTTTTTCTCACTCTCTGAAGATTTATTTTACGACCCACACATTTCATCCGCTGCAAGCAGCCTTTAAATGAGATTGGAAGCACTGTATGTCTGCAGTTATGCAGGTGCATTTATGTGTCCCACTGTTTGTGTAGCTATGCATGTAAGAGCAACGTGTCTGCATGAGCGTTAGCAGAGGTTTATCAGTTTTCCTTTTCCAATATGTTAGGAGTACACTTTATATAAAAATGGTCTGTAGATAAATGATTTTTTTCCAGCAGTTTTATGAGATGACATTTGAATAAACCCCACAGGGACTTGAGTTGTTGCAGCAGCAGAAAATAAAAATAAAATGCATTTGCTGTAGGTGGATGTTTAAGTCTGCATTGTGATATCAAAGCAGTGACAATCAATTACCAACAGAGATTTTTACCCCATCAGTAACCATCTCCGCTGGCTCAAAATGTAGATCATTCATGTCTGAGCCAAAGGTGGTGTGTTTCAGTCGGGCCTCTCAGTGTTTCACATGAAGAAAGCAGAGATTTCACAGCACATCACAGGTTACATGTTTTTTATGCACAGCACAGAGGAAAGAAATAGCTCCAGCTATAGTCCTGAATTTCTTTTATTGTTCCAAGCGGGAGCTCTGAGCCAGACAACTGATGAGGTCCTACAGAGCAAAATAAGGCCCCTGCTGGATGAGAAGCCAGATTTACGTGCCTGTATTATTCCTGATTGTGAAGACGAGGAAATACTAAAGTCGTAGAGCTGATACATTTCTAAAAATACTGCAGAGAGAACTCTTGCCTTTAGATCTTCTGTACATCATAAAAGTGCATCTTATAAAAAAAGAATCAGGTAATATTGAAATGTTCTTTGATCACTTAATTGGCCAATACTTTAAGTGAGTTTGATATGTGTACATCAAAACATTGTTATTCAGGTTGTCTGATGTCTCTTGATTGGCCAAGTTGGCCCCTCTCAGTCACACGTAGGGAAACAGAGATACTCAAAGCCCCTCAGATCGTTTTATACTACAAAAGCTTCATTGTTATTCTGAACCATGTGCACCCATTGTGTTTTTGTGTGGAAGAAATCGTTGAGTGTTGATGTGGTAATAATTTTTGTGCAGAGGCGGCACCTTTGTTGTGTTGAATTACAGAAAAAAAATGACTTGTCCTTGGTGCTCTGGCTGAACCCTCTGGCTCAGGAAGCCGTGTTCTCCTTTTAACCTTTTTCATTTGATTAAGAGGGAAAACAGTGTTTGACCTGCACTGTGGGGAGGCAGGCCGGCAGCTGGGATTTGGGCCAAAACAGCGGGTAACGGAGCTCAAGCGGAGGAGCTGGCAAAGCCAAGGGTGGTGAAGGTCCATGGAAATGCATAAAGACACATTAGCACATGGGCACCATATCTACATATTGTAGATGCACACACATGCAGGGAAATACATAAACACATACATGTGAGGATGTACAGTACATTTGTTGGGCATAAAATACAGAAGTGACCACGTATATTGTTACATTATAGAGATCCACAAATGCATCTGTATACCACACATCCATTCTGCATCCTCTGCTTACATATACATACTAGACTTGCCTTAAAGCTCAATTAATAATTGCCAAAAAATTATTAATTCAGCTTAAAGTACCATAATTCTCATTTAAAAGAGAGTAGTCAAACAATAACCAGGGGCGGGGCTACACAAACGGCTGGTTGCTAATAAGGACTATTGTGAAATTATATAAGTATATACTGTAGCCTACTACAGTACAATGTTGGTATCTGCCGCTCTTATTTAATTAGCTTAGCAACAGTCATGTAACATACTCTCCACACTGCTAAATCAAAACTGCTAAGCAGTTTGGCAAAGTTGTTTAAAATGTCAAAGGTGTTGACTCAAATCATTTTTGAGGGCATAGTTTGTGTCAACACATGTTGATCAGACTGTTTGGGTGTGCTTACAGGTGCAAAAGAGATCAGTTCTGACCAAATCCAGACCAAGTGGGAAACAGACTTGAAGCTTTTCACCAAAAGAGCAGTAAAACACTGCATCAGCTTTTCAGTTCAGATTCAGACTCATTCTGCAAAGCCAACATGTACTCATGATTAGTATTCAGTTTAATTTGAGGGAGTTGTAGCTGTATCTGAAAATATGATTTACTTTTGATGGCGAGTAAATTGCTGCAAACACAGCAAGGTTTAATTTTTAACACAGGGAAATGTCCTAAAATGACAACATATGCTAAATCAAAGCCCATATTGCTGAAAATTCTACAGCGCACGCAGTTCCTGTCTACTAATCTTAGATAAGCCCTTACATTTACGATACAAGCTGTAAACCGTCTTATTTACTCCCAACAAGAATTTCAGAAAAATTATTCTAAGGTTAAAGAATAAGTGACATTTCAAGTAACAGAAGTGCTCAGAGAAACCATGTTTGAGCATGTGGCTGCAGTTTTTTAATTGCATCCTTTCTGTTGAAGAGTCCTTGAAAAAGATTAGCTTTCACCTTCCTTTGCTGAACTTGACCTCTGACCTCTCAGTGCTCCCAGTGAACAAGGAGGAGGAAAGTGACTATTCCCATATAATATACAGCATGTGTGTGAGTGTGTTAATTCCACGCTTGTACCTGGGTCATTGTTCACGTCCTTGGTTTTTTTTTTATGCCCTTGAGTTTCTGTAGTAAACTGAGTTCCAAATGCAAGGCATGAAAAAAAAGACTGACCCCATTAGTATTCAGTAGTCTTATTTATTTGTACACATAATGTAACTACTGTTCATCACACATTGAGAGTCATCAGCTGATGCCACTGTGCAATGAAGGAGACTTGAAATAGAGAGACACACAACATATTTACCTTCAAACTGCTGAAGTCATACAATGACTGTTGAATTGATTGGTATAGATTGTAAAAGAAATGAAGTTCTATTTAGCAGAAGTGTAATTGGACATTATAGTATATACATGTACCCATATTTTTCTCAGAGTGTAACAAAGGATGCACATGCATTATCCTCATTACCATTATAATAGCTGGTGAGTCACACAACACTGTTATGCTGTTATGAAGCCATTTCAAGAAGCTCTTGAGGGTGCTGCATGCTGCCTGATGCACCACCAGCCATCTCATTCACTGAGCAGCATTGACATTCAGCTGATGCCCATCTTAAAGCTGGCAGCATCTATTTTATTTCAACAAATGCATAAAGTAAGAGTAAGCATATGTTAATTTTTTTGCATGTCTGCCACAATGTAGGTGCTTGCACAGCTGGATTAAAAATGGTATCCAATTAAAGCTTATGATCACACCAACAAACAATTTATATACCCAAGGTGCTTTCTATGATATTATCTTCTTATGTTTGATAGTTTTTACACTGTTGTACTCTGGATTTGTGACAGATTTAATAAATGTCAAATAAGTTAAACATTTTTTGAACTCCCTGTCAAAAACAACCACTCTTGCATTAAAGCAGCTGTGAAATGATTTGTTTTTGTGGCATGACTTTAAATAATGGTTGCTTTTTTATCAGCCTGTAACAATAATGAAAGTAAGGCTGTTGACCGTGACAACCATGACAGCTAGATATTTTGGTTTATAATTATTTGAATGAAATTTTACATATTTTTCAAGGTTTACATGCCTTGAATTTCTTGGCTTTAGTGTCCTGAGGTTGTATAAACACTTCCAATTTTTTATTTTTTTGTAAAACTACTTTTTAACCATACTATTTTTATTGAACACTTATATAACTAACTAAAACACTAATGACAGCTTTGTTCTGTTTAAAGAAACAGAAAAATCTTGCAGACATGCAGATCTGACAAAAAACATATAATTATTGGCAAATGAATCTAAACACATACCTTTTGAGAAAAATGAAATTACTGAATCAGTTATTATAGTTTTGCATGTTTTCCTGGCTGCTCAACATAGGAGGAGTTGTAGCCCTTTTGCACATATTCATAACCTGCATAAATATTTGTATTTTAAACACATACATTGTACATATAACTTTGTATGCTTATGTAGTTATGTACTTGTGACACATTTTACGTGGACTTTAAAACAAACACACAGAAAACTGCTAAAACGATCTATCTATAAAAAATCTAGCACATGCATTCTGAAAACTCAACTAAAATAAAATCTAAAATAGAATAAAAACTAATAAAAAACATAAAATTATTCTGACCTTTTGCCACACATTCATTTCTCTCTTGAAGTTAGAAAACATATATAGAAATGTAAACAGCTTGAAAGGGGACAATGAAAACATATTACAATGTGCTAATGCAGATAAATAATGTTATAAATCTACTGTATGTATGAAGATATCTATTTATGTGAGAGTCATGGTCGGTAAGTGACAGCCTTGCAGAGCAGGAAAGCAAGCAGAGACACACACACAGGCAGCAGAGAAGCTTCTCCCTGCAGATCATCACACAAAGCGATTGTGCCTTAAATTTCATTGTTGCACAAGAAATGATGCTCTGCATATCCAGGAGCACATTAAAAGCCTTACATTATGAATTTATTAGGTTATCAGATAAATGTGAATTTAGAAACGAGCAGGAAATGCAGCATCACTTGTTGACCGAGGAAGAGAGATGCATTTTTGCCTCTGGAGTAAATAGTCAGCCTGCTGCTCAGGTGAAAACTGACCCATCGTGTCGTTTCTGTCGTTTCTGTAAATCAGGACTGTTTTCTCTTATTAGTTTTAAAAGACCAAAGAACCAGTGAGGACACATCAGCAACTGGCTTTTCAATCAGTAGTGCGACTTCACTCAGCTACTGAGTCACAGACACCTGCAGATGTTGTGCTGGTGCCGACAAAAAAACTGATAATTGAAGCTTTAAAGTTATTAGTTACACTATTATTTGACAAGACAGAATGTTCTTCTATAATGATTTGATTTGTAACAAAAACTCATTATATTTATTATATACTTGCATAAATATTTTCCTCCCATTCATTAAACTGAACCTACAGTGTCACACTGAAAGTTAAAAGGTTTGTTTGGCAGCTTAAATGAAAACACTCAATAACTTCTGTGATATTATAAATTTTCAATCTGAGCATTTTGATACAGGTATCATCCATAGGTCTTGCTCTTTCTATACTGTATGTGCCGACAAGCTTGTGAATGGAGTTCGGTGGAAGTTTATGCTGGAAAGAAATTATGCCACAAAGAAACATCTCCTGCTGCCCTTTTATCAGGGCTGTAATTACCACATTCCATTTCTCCAAGAAAATAAACGATAACCGGCGTCCCTGCAGCACCCGCCCACAGCTATCTGCCACCTCACACACTGTGTCCCTCTCTCTCTCTGTCATACACAGTCGTCATATTAATTCCTTCCTTTATTCTTGCGATATATTAGCCTCTCACAAACACACAGAGCCTCCCTCTCCTAAACACCAGCCTGCTCATTAATTCAATCTCTGGTGATGATTTATTTTCTCATTCATTGCATGAACACATGGGCAGTCTCCATTTCTCTGTCTCGTGAAGAACACTCCCCTTCATACTCGTTTCTCGGTCTTTCTCCACTTCCTGCCATGGTAAATGCGTTAACAGAGAGTCTGACTTGGCTGCCGAACTGTGGCTTTCCAGTGCTGATTTGTAGCAATCGCCTGAGAGCCTTCCACTGTTTATCTTTGAGATAATGATAATGCTTCAGGGTGAGCAGACCCAACTCATCGCAGCCTTTTATGGCCTCAACAATGACAGTGTGGAGATTAGAGATGACTATTACAAAGAGATACAGCATTAGATAGCCACGTTTTTTAATCATTCTCTCCCAAGAATGAAAAGGAATAAAGATTTGCAGAGCAGAAGGAGATAATAATTATATTTTTAAACTGTCTTCTGTGGGATTTTCTTTAATTTGTCACAATTTTGACAGTAAAAGCAAGGGTTTTTTGTATTAAATATGTGCTAAAAATACTAAAATTAAGAAAAAGAAGTTGTATTGAAAAAGACTGGCTGAGAAACGGGATATAATGTGATCAGATGAGCATCTGCTGTGTAGACCTTGGAAACGTCTCAGATAGAATTACAGCTTCTCCTTTCGATCATAATGGACTGCTGTTGACTATCACATTTTCCTATGGTCTCCAGATCTGTGAGGCTTTAGGTATTTGGTCAGAAATGTGCATGGATTTTGCGTTGTGGGTTTCACAGCTAAGTGGGAAAAGACAGATTATCATTGCTGAGAGGGGCTCTATCTCTTACACAGCAGTTTTATGGCTCAGCTTTGAATATTATCAACAATAGAGGGGCTGTAGGCATTGTTGCTTGCTGCGGCTGTGTAATGTCAAATCAATACCTAGTGTGTTTCGGGTTTCAAAAATGAAAAATACAAGCAGATTTGATCAATGTACAAGAAGGATGTATGACTTGAGGCTTGTTCTGCTCTCGTAATACAAGACAGATTCATAGCGCAGCCTCAGTCGAGGTTAATCTATGAACCCAGATGAAAATCGGCACTTAGCTGCTGCAACTTTCACTCACTCTTATTGACTGAGTAAGGCAGACAAACTCATGACAGAAGTTTTAAAAAATGTACGTTTACAGAAGGATTAGCTTTTAGCTCAGTAATTAAAACACACACACACACACACACACACAACCCTCTGAAGTGTCATTCTTGTGTCTGGGAAAAGTAAATGAAAGGCAGATAAATATCAGTGACAGTAAACAATAGATTTAACTTTAAGGAACCAGAAAATCACAAGGTGCTGATTTCATTTGAAAATAAAACTCTTCATCTGAAACAGAGGATTTCCCCAGAGAGAAAACACGTTGTCTGCTTTTTTCAATGAGAAACTCCCACATGACAAATGGAAAATATTGGGACAGTCACAGTCCTAAAAAGTATAGTTTCTGTTATTTTCATTAGGTGATGTACAAAGTTTGTCCTTGGAAAACACACTGGCCAACTTCATCTATTTTATATGGTAAAGGTTTAGCATTGCCTTTGAGTCTTATTCATGAAAGAGGAAGAGAAGGGGGACCTTAAGTCCCATTCCACTCCAAAACTCCAAATTAAGTTACTCTTGTGTTTCGTCTCCTAAAATGCCTTGTCTTGACTATATTGACTTGTATCTGTGTTAAGTTTGTCCC
>JAPZDV010000002.1:6534116-6551732 GCA_029814665.1 Acanthurus lineatus | reverse complement strand
TATATAAGAGTATTAACAAATGTTTTGGTTTTATGTTTCCACTGACTAGACAGTATGTATTGACCGTGTCTCATTCTGTCTGTCCAGCCATGTTCACAGAGGTGCCCCATGACATGACTGCTCAAAGAGGTCAGGATGTGGAGATGGCCTGCTCTTTCAGAGGGGCAGGGACGCCCTCATATTCACTGGAGATCCAGTGGTGGTACATCAGGAACCATCTCGACTGGACAGACAGACAGCCATGGACAACCAATGAAGTAAGTTCATGGCAGAAACTCTCGCTGCCTTCAGATGTGAAGTAAATGGCCTCTGCATCAACCAACAGCATCTATTTTGGGCCTTAGCTGAAAGGATAATTATGATGTGAAGCAGCTAACGCTATGTCACAGATAAAGTGTGTATCGCTGACACATTTGCAAACAACTGCTTTCATTTCTAGTGGTCACAGAGCAACAATAACATTTATTTTAAGTTCGGTTTCTTGTCATGAGACAAGTATAAGTCAAATATAACCTCAGACAAGAATGAAAAATAGCTGTAACCTCATACAGTTAATGTACGTAAAACTAAATTAACAGAAGTCAAAGAAACGGTATAGAACTGCAGGATTGGCTAATTTTAACACCTTTCTCACATTATGCAGTCATCTTATTGCCTGACAATGAAATTAATTCAGCACATTGCTTTTCAGGCCTCTATACTAACTGCATGGATTAATATGAAATTGCTATAATCATAGTTCACACTGTCTGTGCAGTGTTTCCATGTTTGAATGTTCCCATTTTATGTTTATTAAACATGAACAATCAAACCCTAATCTCACTGTGATGATGAATTATTTAAAATTATGATGTTAAACCTTGTCACTGATGTTGAATTGTTTTCTAGGTGGCTCCTGAGGAGGAGATGCCAAAGGATGCTACAAAGATAAGTGTGAGTGAACATTTCTCTAAGAAAAGCCTCATGTTTGCCTTGGTGTTATAAGATGAAATGAGGCATAAAAACTCTCATGATTACATTTAAATTACTTGTTGTGGATGACTCGCAGATGTTGTATTTTACTGTACGACACAAGGAAGCGATTCTTGTCTCGGCTCAGCTCTCAGTGCACTGAGCGCTCCAGACGACCCATCAGCACGTTCACTTCATCCTCGATGGGTTTGTAGAATCACAGTGTCAGCCAGAGAGCAGGCAGCACCGATGCTGGTGGGTGGTTAAGTGTCCTCCTCCAGGGGGGGCACGGCCTGCACTGCATCTTTTTTCATATTCTCATAAACGCCTCGGCATCTTTATGACTGCAACACAAAATCCAAATAATAAACGAGGAAAGGGACAGGCTGGGAAGTCAGCAGAACTTTTTATATATCCTCTGGCATCCATAGAGACTTACTCACAGAGATCAACAGTTTCCCACAGCTAGCAGGGGCTTACTGAAGAAAGCACAACCACATAGTGCCTGAAAAGTTTGGACTTTTTCCTTCTAATTAACTGCAGAGTTTAGGAACTGCTGCACATTAGCTCTGCTCCAACCTATTTCTCTTCTTCAATATCTCTTTGCACAACATGTTTTTTGCCACCACTTTTATGTGCACTGTTTTTTTTTTTTTGTTTTGTTTTTTCTTTGGAAGTCAGCAAAGTAAAAAAAATATCAAATATGCAAGGATAAAGATGTGTAAAGATGTACAGTATTTACATTGCTCTCTGTGTATGCAGAAACACAAACAAAAACATGAAACCTCTTCCCTTTTTTCCCAAGAGGCTGGCTGCTGCCGATCCACTGTAATAAAGCACCAGCTGTTGTTTGGGTGACTGAGTGCATGTATGTGTGTGTGTTTTTCTGCAGGCGGAGCTGAACACTGTAGGCTCTGCAGCTGGAAAATCATTATGAGCTTTCTGTATATAATGGATGTTGGCTCACATCCATAAAACCAGAAGAAAATACATAGTTGATGCAGACATGTTTACATACAGGCACACACATGCAGGGACAGTCTTCGGTACGCACACACACACTCTCCCACACACCCACGTCTACTGGCGTCACAGGGAGGAAGGTGGATTATAAACAAAGTCGTATTTATATCTCGGTGCGTCACATCTCATGATGTATCCAGACTCACATCATCTCAGCGGTGCTGCGCTGTGAAGTTGCAAAGCTTTTACCTTCAAGAAGGAGTCTCTTCATTCTTTAAAGGCCATAAATAGACTTTGTTAAGCAGCACCTTTGTCTCAGTGTGTGTGTGTGTGTGGGAGTCGGAGTGATTGGCTGGGAGGAAGTGCAGCTACAGAGTGTCTCTATGCTTCACCTCAGAGGGGGTTCCAGCATCACATCTACACTGAAACTCTCATAAGTTTTTATCACTCTATCAACTTATGCACTAGTTTATCGACTTATAGTGTATACTTACAATCTTATTTTCCTTATTAAATTCATCATAGACTAATTTATTATAGGCAGCCATTACTCATTTTAATAGAAAATCACTGTAAAGTTGTCAGTGGGTGGTACCTGGCAAGTGCAGAGATATTTTGAGTTTTACTCACTCAGGATACTAATACACTTAAAGGAAAGGTTATTAGGAGAATTTTTTGGAAGTATACTTATTACCTTTCTTGCCAAGTTCATTGAGAAGATTAATTGTAGTTCTGCAGAAGCTAGGTGACACTTAGCTTATCTTAAAGATTATAAAGAGAGAGCTATGGTGAGGGGTCAATCGCATAGCCAACAAGTTGCCTTTTAGCATGGAGGGGGCTTGGGGAGGAGGGTGAAAGCAGGGAAAGGGAAGGAGTCCCTGCTCAAGATCAAAATTTCATACAATATTTGTGACATTAAGCCTCAGATTAAGTCTTACCCTGAATATAGTCACATAACAGTTTGTAAGGTGATGTGTTATTTTGGAAACTTTTCCTAATGGAGACTTCTGTCTCAACCTGAAGGTGTCAGGTGAGTGGCAGGAATCAGATGCAGATGCAGGTGATAGTGAGTGCGCTTTTTCCACATTTTACCATTCACCATGTTTCATTACCAGACACCCTGACTGCAAGACATCCATGAAACAGCACTAATAAGTGTGTGCGTGTGTTTGTGTGTGTGTGTTACAGGCTAAAAAGCTGCTGCCTTTTTAATTTTTTTGCATCTGTTGTGATAATGCAAGTATTTCACTTGCAGGGCTCATCTTTGGTTAATGTGGGCCTACACATACAATAAAGAGCAATAAATGATAAAGTGACATAAAAAATGGCAAAGATAAGCTGACTGACAGATGGGCAGAAACACAAGATAAGACACTCAGGGGAGAGGAAAACACAAAAGGACAATGGCGAGAACAAAGTCAGCAAAAACAAAGCAGATCATCTGAGGATACCATTTGCTGATGTTTTGCTTATTATACCTGACAAGCAATGTTGTAGATGTTAAACTGTTGTTGATATATGACAGGTGAAACAGCTTGAGTTCACATTTGCATTTTACACTTTTTATCTGCTCTGTTTATTAATGAAGCGCAGTGTTAGCTGTGTGTGATTCTGTTCTGTTGCACTGGTAGAAAAAACCCGATGACAAATTCTGAGCTGTGTATGAGAGAAAAAGTGATCTTTGAAAACACTGAAAAGATCACCCTGCCTTCTTACTACTTTTTAATTTTTTTGATATAAATATCACAAGTTTTAACTTTGTTAACTTTTGAAAGAAGAAAAATTTACTCTTCCTGATCCAAACGAAAGGTAACTTAACTGTAATAACTTAATAATAATTTAATAATAATAATAGTTTTTCTAATAATAATAGATTAATAACTTAAACCCTTGCTCAATTTAAAACAATCAGGGGTTTAGCTGCTAGAGGTGCTATCATCATGGCAGGAGCTAGAGTAATACCTCACATTTCTGGATGAGCAAATCACTAACTTTCATCATGAGCTAAATATCCCAAAATACATATGGGGATTGAAAAGACTGAATGGCAAATTTTTGGCAAAGTCCACCATTTGCTGCTTGCTAATGTGTTTGGTATGTCAGGCAAAAGGTCAAGGAGAAGAAAGTCTGATTGCAACCAGCTATAAAAGGTCACACCACTACCTATCATACATCCATCCAAAAAATCTGTTCACCCAGGTTCTTGTTTTTGAGAAGGACATAGTCCAATTAAATCTCATCTTTGTCTTCATGAAGTTATAACAACAGCTCGTTTGCAACATGCATGTGAACCTATTGGCTGATAATATGCTGAGAGTTTGATCACTGTTACTAGTGTTAGTGTTGGATTATATTGCACAGCATTAGGTTAATCAATATTCTGTATTTGCCACTTGTAGCCACAGAAGCAACTGTTTAGCAAGAGTTACACAGGTTTGTATTTGCTGTGATTCATTGTTAAATATCACCACATTTTTAATATTTTCTCTTTTTATGTTGTCTGCCTTTGCCAGGTCGTGAAGGTTGTAGGAAGCAACATCTCCCATAAACTCCGCCTCTCCCGGGTTAAGCCATCTGATGAAGGCATCTATGAATGCCGTGTCATTGACTTCAGCGATGACGCCGGTGCCCGCCACCACCGCGTCAGAGCCTACCTGCAGGTGGTGCCAGAGAGCGACATTGTCAGCAGTAACCACAATGACAACTTCGAGGCCCTGGATGATACCAAGGGAGGAGGAGTGGCATTCGTCGACGGGGACGATGTGGAGTCTCACGACGGCACAAAGGAGCACCCTCATGGCCACCGCCAGAGCCATGGGCACCACCAGGAGCATGGGAAGCGGCCTCCGTCATCAGCCCACCACGGCCACAGCCACAGCAGCAGCAGTCAGCAGCATAAGGCAGGCAGAGAGCTGAGGAAGAGGGACGTGGACAGTAACCACAGCCACAATGACTGCACCAATGAGCCAAGCTGCACGCTGTAGATGTCTGCTTATTGCACTTGAGTGATAGATTACACATGGATAGCGTAACATGATGTGTGTCACAGCATAAAAAGCTATTCTTCCCACACAGTGCAAGCCTGTGCACAAATCCCAAATCCCCTAGAAATTGTACAGTATGGCTCATTCAGAGCACTGAGCTGTATACTGTGGTGGGAATGTATCTTTTTCTTGCAGTGCATGGGTTCGGGCTGCTCCCTGTCTGTAAGGCGGGCCTCACATCATTCAGCAAAGGGGGGCTCAAGTGTAGATTTAAGCAGCTCCACTGTTTCTGTTCTCAGCACTGACAAAAAGAAGACTTGTCTCTATTAACCCATGCTCCTCTTGTTCTTTATATACTGTAATGTAAATGACACAACCATGCTCTCACACTCATACTTCTTCCACTGCCTTACTCTCTCATTTAAGACGCCGCCAGAAAAAAAAGTATAATGTTGTACCTTTTGTAACTAGGTCTGTGCTCTGTAAAAGAAAATGTTCCTTTTATTCTAAGAGGGCACTGAATGACACCATTTTTCTTTCTTCGAAATTTTGTCCAGTCTGATTCCTTGGCTTTATACATTGAGCACTAGCTTCGTTGTATCTTTTTCCATATTCAAATATTGGCCATGACCTTAATTGAAAATTTGTATACACCTAAAAGTCTTCAAGTTATTCTGTGTTTGCTTGCAGGGAGTAAGAAATAAAGTATGCTTTCCTCAGCAGGAATCCATCAAGGTCCCAGGGCAGCAGTGCTCATCAAGGACAGATACAGCCTCAATTCATTTGAGTTGAACCAAAAGCAGTGGCATTGGGGAAAGTGTGGGATTTATTTCACATTCGTGCACAAATCAAAAAAAGCACAATTCCCACAGTGCTTTTAGACTTACGAATTTTCTGTTCAACAAACAATATGATTTTAGCCCCCCACTCCACACCCCACCTCCCCACCTCCGTGCTGCAAGTTAGATCCATTCATGGCTGTTCAGGCTGAGAGAAATCAATCAGGTTGTTCCATGTGGACCCCACCTGCTTGGAAAGCCATGAAAAGATCAAAATCTGTGCCACTTAATTAAAAAATCTTATTTGGTGGGCCTTGGAATCCACTCTGTGACTATAAATCAGTTGAAAGAAATGTGATCTAGGTGCAAGATACTTTTTGGGAAGAGCAGCGCTGTACCTATCCAAGCTTAGCTCCCTTTCTGATGCTTTGGCCCAGCGCTAATCAATCATTTAAAAAGCCTCAATCCTCTCCACTACAAGCCTCTAATCCCCTCTGTATATATGACTGTATAATATAAAATAAAGTGAGTGCATGTTCAGTAATTTTCTTAAAACTTTTTCAACCAACCATACACAAAGACAGTGTGTTAGTTAGGGATGTTTGTCATGTTTGTCATTTTCAGTTTGGTTCAAAAATGTCCATGAAATTTTTTTTTTATACCTTGGAAGTCCTGTCAAATAGAGATTTTCTTTCTTTCAAAGCAGTTTTCTGTTGCTTTACTGCTCTCCAGAAGTGCTGTACAGACAGATGAATGACACATTCTCTTCATAGCTGCTCAGACAGGGTTTTCCCTAATGTATCTTAGTACTAAAGCAGTGTTTCTTAAACTACTGTACTGTATGTGCAGGGCCGCTAACATGAGTGTTGCTGTGTTTTCATTAGCTTGAACGTGGGATTCATTTAATGCAGTTTGGAACTTGGTTTGAAATGGTTCAAAAGGCAATTTCATTTCTGCCAATTTTGTAACTTGACGGTAGTTTCTTTGCTTAGATGCTTGTGCAAAGCGCAGGACAAAACTTCACTCTGAAGGGATCAAATGGGACAATGTGAATGTTTGCTAGAGATATGTTCGTCTTTAATTAGTTTGGTGGTTATTTGAGCGAGAAGTTAAGAGGAAAAAGTTGGTGAAACACTGAAAGTGGCTGTTTGTACTGCCTCAAAATATAACTTGTGTCTGAAGGACATGGGGGTGGGGGCTTCACTTTTCTGCTGTAATATCCACCAGAGGGACTGCAGTGCTCCTGTAAGTGTTGGCAACCCCTGCAGGTTGCAAGGATGCTTCAGTGGAAGGAGATGTGATCAGTGGGATCGTTTTGTTTTTTCAACGAGTATCTTTGATTTGATGTTTTGTAAAGAAAAGATCATGGTTTCAAAAAGAAGAAGAGAAAAATGTAAATTTCTTTCCAGAATGTTTGGTCTCACACTAAGTGTATGGCTTTATCAAACAAAATAAATTGTATATGAAACAAAAGTGAATAAATGGTCATTTTCATATTTATTTAGAGAAGCTAAAAGATAAAAGCATCAACTAGCTTAGATTGCATTTAGACTCCCTCAAACAGTCAGTACACATTTTTATCTCAGGGGTTATTGTTGGTGTTGTTCAGCTTTATGTCAGCTGTGGTTTAGCTTTTGGCCCCTGCTCTGTGTGTGTCCGTTGGTGCATTAAGGAGAAATGATATTAGGCACTTGCCTGTGTGTAATAGGTGCTGCCAAAGCCTCCTCTTCCATTGCTGCTGATGACTAATGGTGCTATTGTCAGCACTGGCAGCAGGATAAATAGCAACAGCACAGGATGAGATAAAGAGGCGCTGTGCTGCGCTTTGCTAGTGTTGAGCCGGGCCAGCTAAACGCAAAACACGGGGCGATCTTGTTTTCACACACTGGAAGGCCCATACATTCATTATGAACCTGTTCTCCCATCAGCGAGGTGATTTGATAATGGAGAAGGCTTCCTGTTTCCTTCATTTCAACATGCCTGGAACCCTGCAGGGGTCTGAGTGATAACAGGTACAAAGATAGAACGGCCGTTATTCTTGTCATTAGACGCTCAATTCAACCTTAAGCATGCAACCTATCACCACCTGTCCCTCTGAAGCAAACGCATTTTCTGCTGTCAGCACATGTGATGTAGGCTGCACAATACCTTAAAGGTAAGTAAGGGCATCCAATTACTGACAAGAATTCCTCCATTCTTTGTATAGCTACACCTGCTTTTAAACAGTGATCTGGTTTTATTCGTTTTTTTTCCATGAAAATACCTTAGGTAACAATGCTTTAGTCTGTCTCTCAAGACTTTTTGACTTGACCTTTCTTTCTCGTGGCACTCAAACATATGTTGCCTGCTCATGGTTCCTACTGAGGTCACAAAAATGCATTTTAATTTTTACCTAATTCAGGTTAATTTCCTGGAACAGCTGGGAACTATAGTTTTGAGCAAATTGAAGACTGTTCAGTCTTGAAATTTGGTTTATACTGTATCTCTGGCATTATACACTGTGTATGTTGAAATGACTCAAATTAACTTAAGTGCCCAATGTTCATCATAATGGCTTTGTCGACCAGTGCAACAGTTTAGCTCATTGATGTGGTTTTAATAGTTTTTGGAGAGAAAGGGTGCTCTGTGGCAGAGAGGAATAAGTTATAACAGGCTTTGGAAAAACAGAAAATACTTGTTAGTAGAACCAATTGTCACTGGTGTCAGTCTAATCATGGAATTTGTTGACAAATAAACAGTATAGAATATTACAGGCCTTATTCTCAAAACATCAAACCCAGAACTACTAAAATAAGTGCTTGAGCCTGCACAATCCAACTTTTCATTTTGGGGAAAAATTGGTAAAAATACCAATAATAATTCAGAGGAATTTTTTTGTTGATTACTTTTAATTCTTTTTAATTAAAACACATTTATTTAAAAATAAAAAATCAATAAGGATGTTTATCTTAAACCTGTGTCAGCCTGGTGCTAACATTACCCACAATGCAACACAACTGCCTGCAGTACTGTCACAGCTTCTCGTGTGTTTGATGCTAGTAGCAGCAAATGTAGCCTTGAGCCACTAGCCTCAAACAGAGACTACAGAGTTCTGGTAAACTCACTGCTTTCTAACTCCACATCTCCAGAGTTTGTTATTTTCAATCTCGTCTTCAGATCGGACCAACACTGACTTAAGTGACATCACACAAGGCAATTTGCCAGACTTCGCCGACCTCCCTCTCGATCCCCAGATGGCTTTTTTTTAAACCTGTTTCACCTGTGAACACACTTTGATGTGTTTAAGCAGTGGAGTTACTATTAAAAGAATGAACAAAAAAATTACCATTCTGGTCAGACGTTAGCACATTTCAATGCTGCAGGCACATTTTATTCTGTACCAATAATGCTTGAGGCACAATACTCAGGCCTGTTCTCAAGGGACGAGCATCCTGAGGTTTGACTGCAAACATGACACATAATAAATAAAATACTTTTTAAGATTATTTTGGTGTGGAACAAAATTTAGGAAAACCCGCAGGCACTGAAAATGGATTCCACTGCCAATATGACTAACCAGAGTCACTTCATCATGACATATAGCCTCATTTTTCTGCTCTTTGGCATTTCAGCCCTTTGCCACTGAAATGATGGCACACATGGACATGGGCATGTTGCCATCAGTGCATGTGTGTTAAAAAGGGGCACAAAGCTAAAACATAATGTAGATGACTGTTATGTAATGCATTATGATTAACAGAATCGTCCTTGATAATTTTAATACCATTGTTATGTTTCTGAGGGCAACACTATCATGAGTTACTTTGTGATTCTCACCAATATTTAGGGTCACGTAACATCTCTTTATCTGAGTTACTGACATGTTTATCGATAATAAAGTCTCATGTGTTCACTCTGAATTATTGATTGAATAATTCAATCCAGCAATAAAGGTGGATTCAAGGTATTTCTTATTAAAAAAAGAGATAACATGAAATGGAAAACCAAATATTATATTTGCATACAGTATCTCAGTGCATTTGCATGAAATAAAAGACAATGTCACTGCATGTCTACTACTGTAGACCTATCAGAAGCGTTCCTGGTTCCCAAACCTGCAGCATGGGAGTGAACAGCAGCAGAAATGCCTCATTGACATTTTTCCTCTGTACCTTGCTGCTTATCAGAGCTGCGTTCAGCATGAAGGTTACCACAACCGAATCTGATGGCTGCTTTTTTGGCACAGTTGAGAGATTTTCTTTCACTTAATTGACTTGCCAGAGCCAGCAGTTCAATAAGCCTTCAATTTGAGGGATGAGTCAATCACATCAATCACTAGCTTATTTTCTGACTGACTGGCTGGTTGGCTGTCTCAGGGCCTGAGCCAAACTCCTCCCTCAGCAGTTTCAGCACGTTGTCCGTGTACTCGTCTCTTGGTCGGCCCATGCCGTTCAGCTGTATGGGCAGGAGGTCAGGGTGGGGCGGGGTGTATGAGCACGGGCAGTGCAGCTCATTCAGAGTAAACCAGAAGGCATCCGGATCAACCAGGATTAAGTGTCGGAAAACGCTGTGGAGAGGAGTGAAAGATACATGTGTAGAGGATTAGCTCTGGGCTGTATTTTGCTAAACATAATATATATGATATGGAAAACACCTTCCTGTAATCTAAAGTGACAGACTGAGCAAACACAGCAGTTTCACTCGCTTTAGCACAAAGTCCTACTGCTCGACTAGAAGCTCATTAATTCAACATCGTCTCTTTCCTTCCGGTTTTTTGGCTTTCATAAGGAACCCGTGAAAGTCAGGTGAGGTCTCATTTTTATGCAGTCTGACATACTGCACTTTTAAATGTTGCCATTCCATATTGTTATATACTTCACTCCACTACACTCTGATATCAAATATTAAACTTTTTGCTCCACTAGGTTGAATATTAGTTACCTTGTAGATTTAGATTAGTAATACAATATGATGGTGAAGCTTGCACATTAATGCATTATATATTATAATCCAGTTATATAATGTTCTTTATTTTAAAATGGGCAGCATTGTATAATAAGTACTTCACTTTTGGTTCAACAAGTATGTCATGTTAATGCTTGTTAACCTTAAATGCTAAGTGCATGTGAAGTTGCATGGGATCACGGTGTTTGTTGATTTCTTACTTGTTGATTTTCTTACAGCCACCACAGCAGGAGAAAATCCATCTGACTGACTCAGGCAGAAATGTTGTCAGACAAGATGTCAAAGTTTTGTTCATGTTAAAGTTTAGCCACATTTGCCCATTTTCTTCACTCTCTGACTGGTGTGTCCTGGAAGTAAGTGACAGGCGACCAACTGAAATGCCACATTATCTTAGAAAAAAAAACGGAATCATCTAAATTTAAACATTGTGGAAACATTTGGGATGACATAAGTTCAAAACTTTACTTAAAAAAAGAAATGATGTAATTTTTAGACAACACTGGACATTTAAGTAAGGTTTGTATACAGAATTTCTCTGTGTAACTCAGTGTTTTTACACTGTGTTGTTGCAAATTTAACTTAAATGATCAGAAAACTCCTTCCATCTGTTAATCAGGCCAGAGTAAATTGGCCCCTTAATGAACTTAATGAAGTGGATTTTAAGTTGTTTTGCTGGTGACGACAGGCTCGTGTTATCCAACCATTTTCAAAGTGCCATGAGGTCTGAAGTCAGGTGTGATTTTACATTTACTATTTTGCAGCTCAGCACCCACACAGACTTGATGTAGTGACAGTGAGCACATCGCACATGTCACAGTATGACTGGACGGCCCACGAGGGACCAGTCCACAAGTCTGAGACATCTGAGTTCAGCTAGAGTGGATTTTGCTGTTACGTCTTGATTCATCATGTCATGTTGCTGTGTAAGTGACCAAAACAGTCCTGGAATTTCATCCTTGCAGCTTAAAAGCACAGCATAACTAATGAATAATGTTGATTTTTTTTTTTCTAATGGAAATTCAAGGGTCAAAAGTTAAGACTTGTGTCACATATATTGTGTGATTGAACTATACTTATGTTGTTATGTTTACATATTTATTCTAAATTTTACAGTTTACAATGATAAATGTGAACTTTCGAAAAAGCCATGCTGTAAAGTGGTGTCCTTGCTGTACTACATTGCTGCATGATGCTAATTTGTCATCAAGACACAACAGCAGCAATAAAACCTACTTATCAATATGAAGACAAAGTACCAGCTTGATTAATCTAAGTAAGATGGCTGAAGCCTCAAATGGGCTACAACTAAACTTTGGAATGCATTTTTGCACAAAACAAAGACTGGATTTTCAACCTCTGCTTCTGCAGTCTTTTTGTTTTAGGAAGAGATGTATGATGAGTTTGGGGTTTAGCTTACTTTATATACTGTTGGGTTACTTTATCTATAAACCAACAGATAATGTATTTGTTTTGAAAGTATAGTCTTATTCAGTGGAGTAACTAGTAACTACAGATGTCGCATAATTGAAGTAGTGAAAAATTAATCATATGAGCATAAAATTGACAGGATTCAAGTAAATTATGTTAAAGTTGTTTGAATGTACTTACTTATTTTGCACCACTGCAATGGGCTTGGATTCAGACTCACCTTAAACTGGCTTCTTGCAGTCTGATTGGCTGTCTACAGCTCAGGTACGGCAGGCAGGCCTCACAAACTGCATCCAGGTCTGCTGCTCCTGAGAAAAACAATTTGGAAAAAACAAGGATAGTAATTTGGCTGAGCATAGACAGGGAAATTTTCAGAGAGAGCTTAATTTACATGGCTGCTGTCAAAAAAAAGGCCCCAAATAATCAATATTTTTTAAAGCCGCAAAAAATCAAGAATGAAATGGAAAATATCAGTATCTACTGTACTATTTCCTTAAATCCAATTGATCAAAACTCAACATGTAATCACAGCTGCGGCACAAAGCCTAGTCTGGTGAGATGGTAGATTAGACAGGAGGAGGATGAGGCATAAAAGAAGATGTAGAGAAGATGAAAGAAGGGAAAAAGACGTAGATCATCATATCTGGACTTTACCTTTTCTAGCTGCTAATGAGCTGAGAGAGACTGCTAAGAGGAAAAATTTCACAGCAGGCAGTTTCCACATCTCTGGAATTCAAACACCATGAGTCGTCCCCCCTTTGAGGAATAAATGCGTAAAAAAAGAGCTACTCTTTTCTTCCTCTATCCTTCCTCTCATTTCTTTTCTTTAATTTCTGTGGTTATATATACATTTATCCACCTTGATTCTTAGACCCCTTTCTTTGACTGCACCTTTCATAACCCTGCCAGCACCTGCTCCCTCCACCCACTTGACTTCTCTACACTCTTTCATCTCCTCTTCCTATCTCTTGCGCCTTCTCTCTCTCTCCCTCCATCTTTCCCAGCAGACATTTAGCGATTCCCTAAGCTGCAAACTGGGCTGCCTTTCAAGCCTCATTTCAAAACATGTCTCTCTCCCTCTCTGCTTACTCTATTTGCCAATTCAACCCACACTCGGCTTGAACCAGGCCTGCTCGCTGTGTGTCAAGAATAAAAGCAGCAGTGCACATTTCAGAGTTAAATGGGATTATTTAGCAACCGCTTTTATCTCTTTTCTTCCTCCCTTCCTGGTGCTGCACTCATAGCCTGTAGTCTTGTGTGCAATCAAGGTGCTCGGAGGGAAGCAGAGAAGTGAGAAATACTTAAGAGGAGAGGGCCAGGTGCTGGTAAATGAATAACAGGGTGGAATTCAAGCTGAATCCAGCACTTGGGCTGAAACGTAATATTTGCTTCAGTCAATCCTTGTTTCTGTCTTTCTCTCTCTGTGACTGAGGCTCAGTAATTGGCTTGCTGCAGGCGTCCCAGAGGTAAGC
This sequence comes from Acanthurus lineatus, assembly GCA_029814665.1. Taxonomy (NCBI): domain Eukaryota; kingdom Metazoa; phylum Chordata; class Actinopteri; order Acanthuriformes; family Acanthuridae; genus Acanthurus; species Acanthurus lineatus. The sequence goes on along the minus strand of JAPZDV010000002.1, from coordinate 6,538,211 downwards.
TGTGGCCAAATCGGCATTCACATGAGTGAGGCTGCAGCCGCTGACTGGTTCTCTCCCACTCTTTCACATTCTCTCCATCTCCAACTCCACATCTCCCTGATTCTGATATATAGGACAAGGACAGCATCAAGCATAAGTAGGAAAAAAAAAGCACATGGAGCTTTTAAGGATAGATTTAATATTTTTTCTTTAACGTGGCAGAATTCATACATTCTTTACGAGGTTACACTTCAGTCATATGGGGGTTGTAAATAAAGCAGTTGAACTGAGGAAATAATGTTGCTGCAGTTGCCTTCTTTTGGGGGTTTTTGCAATTAATGGAAGTTCTTTTTCCATTTTACCAAACCGCACAGTACTAGGCAAGTTCTTTGTGTTCAGTAAATCAAGTCTATCTGTCAAAATCACCAAATGCAAGAGCAGGATAAATTCTCTCAATGACTTTTAAAGACTTTGCTTGTTAAATCCCATCATCATGTACAGATGCTGACAGAAAGCACTTAGATAGGAATCTCAATGGGAGTCTGTGCAGCATAAACTGTCTCCTACACAAGAGAGAGCGTGCGGCTTTTCTCAGACAAAGCTGGACTCATAATAATTGGATGCTTAACCTCCCCTTTTAGTACATTACTAGGGACATAACAGGAGAGGCAGGGTTCTTTGTGCAGTTAACTTCAGAAATTTTAGGTACTTAAATTCATAATTTTCTATTAGAGCTGCACAGTCATTAAACTGAGAACAGTCTGAATTTTGCTGCTACATTTCAGGGCTGAACCCATCAAAATGTAATGCACAACAGCAAAGCCTTCTCTCATATGAGCAGCAGCTAATCTGGCATCAACCTCATACACTCAGCAGCCACTCTTAACTGTACACCCGCTCATTGATTCAAAGGTCTAATCAGCCAATCATGTGGCAGTAACTAAATTCAATAAAGCATGCTTAAAGCAAACATGATCAAGAGGTTCTGTTGCTGTTCAGACCAAACATTAGATTGAGCATGAAATGCGATCCAAAGGAGTCTGAACGTGAAGTGATTGTTGGTGCCAGATGGGGTGGTTTGATTTTCTCAGAAACTGCTGATCTCATGGGGTTTTCACACACAGCAGTCTCCAGAGTTTACAGAGAGTGGTGTGAAAAGCAAAAACATCCGGTGAGCAGCAGCTCTGGGGACGAAGACGTCTTGTTAATGAGAGAGCTCGGTAGAATTGGCTGGACAGGGTCAAGCTGTCCGGAGGGCAACAACCACATGTGACAACAGTGTGATGCAGAAAAGCATCTCTGAACACATGGATGTAACCTTGAGGTGGATGAGGATAGAGCAGGGAAAACCTCACATAGTTCCACTCTTGTCAGCAAGGAACATAACACTAAGGCTACACTGGGCACAGATTTACCAAAAATGGAAAGCAGAGGATTGGAAATGCGTGGGATGGGCTGAGGAATCTTGATTTCTGCTGCCACATGCAGACGGTTGGATCACAGATTGGCATAAACAACAGGAACTCATGGATTCATCATGCCTTGTGTCTACGGTTGAGGCTGCTGCTGTTGGTGGCGGTGTAATGGTGGGGGGAAATAAATCTTGGCACATGTTAGACCCTTTAACACCATGCTTTGAGCCTGGTTAAAATGCCAAAGCCTGTGGTTGCATTGCCAAGCATTGTTGCTGACCATCCCTGAGCCCATCCCTTTATGGACACAGTCTACACATTTCTACTGGCTCCTTCCAGCACAATAACATGCCAGGACAAAACACACGTAGCCAACACTGCAGATAGACACTGCCATCTCCAGAGCCCTGCAGCTCGCTAAAAAACTCTCCCGTAACATTAGAACAATCTCAGTCTAACTCATTGGATGTTCATTGTGGATATAAGCCTTTCCGGTCTACAATCTCCTCCCCCTGAAGTATTTGTATGTTACTATTTTGCAAGGGCAAAAACGCTACCTCTGGGTGTAGCATCCCCAAAGACAACTATGATTGGTTTAAAGAAATACAAACAAAATATGAATATGCAATATGATAATTAGTGCAGTCAGACCTCTCTTTAGTGCTAACACAGTGCTTCAGAAACAGGGCTAGCTAGGCAGACTAGCACTGGCACTAGCACTACAGCAGCACATAACCATATGCATTTCTTAAGAATAAAGAAAGCAAACAAACATTTGTCTTCTAATCTCACCAGCCAAATGCTAAGCATCAACATTGCTGTCGTCTGCGATAATGTTTTTGTGTTACTTTTATGTTTTATGTTGTTTTTATGTTGCAGCTGTTCTGAAAAATACTACAAAGTGGACTTTGTTTGAAGCATCCAAAGCCACCACCTTACAAGAAAATGAAGCCAGCCATGTCACAGAGTTTAAAAAATAGTTTTTGTTAGAACGTAAAGAAATTTTGTGACATTAAAATCCTGAAGGTAATGAAGGGTCACCTGTGGTTAATTACTTAAACTAGTAGCATTTTCGACCTAATGTGACCTCATCACACAGCTGATTAAAGCATTTTTAGACAAATTTTGAAGTTTTATTAGGATTGACTCCTCTATGGTTCTGAGCTGTCAATTGTTAGTTATGAGACCAGTTAATATTTGCTCTGAGGGTAACTGTAAGCAGTAAATTACAGGTAGGACTAGAAAAAACACATTTTTAAGCTCATAGCTTTGATTCACTGCTGGGTTTGAGTCCACAATCATATATTTTACTGCTTTTTTTCTTTTTGTTTGAGATACTATGTAAATATAAATGCAAGAATCTTGTCTGGCACATCAATCCAAATTGTGAGCTGAAAGCTTCATTACATTGCTAATGGTGTAACTGTAGTCGTGGAGCAAGTGATTTTTTTCTCTGTGGGAACCAGGGAAAAAAAATAAGCAAACAAGGGTAGGAAAGCAGAAATATTATCAACACCAACCACCAGAGCTGATTCTTTCAGTGATAGATTATAGCTATAACATCAAATGTATGTGGGTTTGTTTAAAGTGTATATATTTTGTAATAAACATTATCTGGCCTGTGCAACAAATATATCTTGCAAACATCAGGGGTCTCATTTATAATAAAGTTTTTAGATGTATACTTGAACTCTGTCCTAAAATTTATCCGACGGTGTACTTACATTAACCCCTTATATATGCAAATTAGGGTTTAGATAAGAGGAGCTAAAAGACCAGAAGAGACAAAAAACTTTTGGAAGAATAAAAGATCAGAGCACTGGCAGAGATGATTGAAGCCAGGCAACATGTATTATACACTGGACTTATTTTTGGATTAACAAACAAAGCCAAACACACAGTTTGGAGATGTCGCCACGACAATGAATGACACTGGGCCAGGAGACAGAACTGTAGCTGGTATTAAATGGGACTTATGGGACAAGAACTGCAATTCCCTACATGACCAATGGGAAATCCCTTAGGTCAAGTCTAAACTTGACATAAGATCCCTTCTGTGTTAAAACGAGGTTTAAGAAACAACTACATATTTGTGGTTTTCAGGTGAATTCATATTTATCATCAGAATGGATCGCAAATAGCAGAAATATGGCAGAAAAATGCCAGTGCAACATGATAGACTTTGTGGAAGAAGATCCTCTCCCTCTGTAAATATAAAAGGCTCATGACAGCACAACAATGCTTATTTTCAGGTGGTTAGGTGGTTATATACTAATGAAAACATACTTATGACTTATGATTCTGAGTAAGAACAAACACACAAGAAACTTGTGCTACAAAAATGGACCAGACTCAGTGAATAATTCCCTGAACTTAACAACAGCCTTGCGACCTGCCCTATGTACCCTAAAGATGAGTGAACAAACCAACAACACCTTAGGTCCCATACATGCAGACTCTAAGAGATATCAATTGTCACATGACAAGTAAAATTTCAATCTATGACACTATTTCTACTTCTTCAGTATATACTTAGCACTCATACATGCAGGCTCTAAGTATTTTCAATTAAACACAAAAATTCTAATACGGGATCAGCACCCAATGAAGAACCTCCTGATCCCTATGATAACTATATAGACCAGTGAGCAGTGATAACTAACATGTCTTTGGGGTCATCAGGTGGGAACCTCCTTTCACCAGT
>JAPZDV010000002.1:6476840-6534016 GCA_029814665.1 Acanthurus lineatus | reverse complement strand
CTTATCCATTTAGGGTTTTAAAATGCTGTTGTTACTATGAGTGGATAGTGTATTGCAAGATTGCCTAGTTGGGTGGAAAAAAAAAACAGAACAACAAAAAAAAACAGTGTCAGTTAACATTTTCCGTTATGTTCAAGATCAACATTTTGCAACTTTTCAAGGCACATTAGCATTAGCAGCATTAAATGTCAATACAAAACATAATTCAGTCAGTATTATGTTGTCCTTGATTGAAATTGCTCTCAAGTATTGCATAACAAAAGAATTTCTCGGAGGAAGTGCTGAGTTTTTTTTCATGTTTAACTACACGGTTGGATCTCACTAAATCTCACAAAAAAGGACTGTTTTTCCAGATATGCTTTTAACTTTTTAATAAAGTTTTTTTGTTTTTTTTGTTTTTTTGCAGCAAATATGCACAGTCATACACTCTCTCTATATTATCTGGCCTATGCAAATGTAATGAATTAAGTACCTGCTTGTATTCATCCCAAATACGAGCTGAAAATGCTCTTAATGTTCATGTTTTATTGTGAAGCCAACTAAATGCTCATTACTGTCACTGACACCAGAGGTAAAGGTTGTATGTATTGGACTCCATTATACTGAGAGGTGTTTTATCCCACCTATTTACAAACATTAAAAGGGTTGTCGTTTCAGAGACATCTCTTAACGTAATGCAGTCGGGTACAGCACAATCACTAACAATCAGCTCAGTGGTAAAATATATAGTCTGCATAATGGGTTTTTTGTCTAAATGACCCCTTATTTCCTTCTGTACCCTAAAGACTTGAATATTAAACCATTGTTGTGTTGCATTACATTAAAGTGGACATGTCTGTCCAATGTAGGTATGGGTGTGGAGTCTGAACACACACATCATTTAGTGCATAGACAAAAACTTTTCAGTGATAATCTATGGCTAAAGTACCCATGTTTGAATAAATTGTTATGTTATGGAGAGAGATTATCAGCTTAGCTGTGGATCACAGGGTAAGACAGAGAGCTACAAGTGGCAGCTTTCTTTTTAGTAAAATAAAATAATCAATAATCCTTAATTTGTCAGTTAATATTTCAGTTCATTATTAAAATCTAAGTTGCCAAACAGACGTCAATCTATCTATGCCCATCTCCACAGCATTGTGTAAACACAGGAGGGGATATGTAAGAAAACAAAAAAAAAATTAGCTCTTGCTTTTCCGTATTTCTATAAAACTGACAAACATCTTTGGTGGCGCTAAGCCAATATGCAGCAATGGACCTTTACAAAATAAAGCAGCATCAAGCAGATAACAGAAGGGGAGGAGAATTGCAGCTGAAGTAGCTACCCACAGGCTTACACCCACGGTCTGCATCCGGTGAGTCAGACTAATGCCAGTCAGATGTTACCAAAGAACAAGGTAATTTGTCTGATCAAAAAAAGCCACAGATGTTAAATTAGTAGGGAAATGAAATGAAAAAGAGCACTGAATCTTCACATTCTACACTTTTACATTTTCAGAAGCTTTCTGCTTTTTTATGATTAGTTTTTTTTAGCTGTAAGACCACAGACTTACATGAATCCCTTTTTTTTGTAGGCAACAATAAAAAAAGCTCCGGGAATGCTCTTTTGGGCAATTTAGTGCCATCAAATTATTAAGGCAGATTGAGCTTTGTATTAACATTTCATGAAACTTACTCTGGCCCTATTAAAATCAATATGCCTTCTTGTTGTACAGCTGCTAAACAGCGGGTGATGAAAAATGGTTTTGTTATTCTCTTGCGTGTTTTATTTTCAACATTAAATACAACTATCTCTGCATGCATTTGTCCAAGCGGGTGCTTTGCTTTGCAGATTAATGCCGGTAAACACTGTTTTATAAATCAACTGCTGTTCCCTATTTCTGCTTTTTTTGTCTCAATGGCCCCCTACCAAACGAGCCCACACGCACACACACACTCACAAACACACAGACATATAACACACAAACACGTACACGCACAGGTTCACGCTTACACATTCTTGAATTGTCAAACAGAAGGCAGACAGGCCTGCTGTAATCAGCATTTGGGGAACATGTTTTGCACTAAATAAATAAATTCATAAATATTCCAAGAAAATCATTATCTTGTCAAAATTCACTTGGATTTACTAGGTGTGTTACAGCTCTCACCTGGCTTGCCAGTAGACAGAATGTTCTTTGGAATGGTGACTCTGTCCTCAGAGCTGCGGGCCCAGTCCACCATGCCTCTCCAGCCCTTCATAGGGAAGCTGATGTCTGCGTGACCCACCACTGGACGTTTGTGAATGCTCAAAACTGCAACAGAGAAAATTCATGACATCTGAAACTTGCACTTGTTCCAACACATCATTACTCCACATATTGTTAACATTACTTAGCTCATTGGCTCATTGTTTCTTTATATTTTTAATTCTACTTTTTCTGCTTCTGTCTGTAAATTACAGCTATTATTTCTCAGTATCATGAGAAGAATCTCTCTTTTTGTCTGTTTTTCCTCCTACTGAAAGAAAGTAATTCTCTCAATCATGAACACAAATGTTTGAATAGGTTTTGTTTCTTAAATATAATATACTTAATTACTTGTGTTTTTCTCTGTTCTCCTTTCTCTGGTTTATTGTGGCTTGTTTTGAATTTCTGCACACCGATTAGAATTTAACATTATTCTAATTAGAATCTGATCACAGTTGTGGGAATACGCACATTGTGGATTATTGTGGTAAGGTAGCTTGCTGGGGCTCTATTTTCGTAGACCAGGCGCAGGCGGGGCGCACCTGCCCTGCGCCGCGCCTACGCCGCGCCAACGGGGTGTGTCCAGCGCATTTTGCAATTTTCCTGAACGGCGCAGTCCAGCGCAGCGCGGCGCACCCACGCCTCTGTCCCTCCCACCAGCGCAAGTGGCAAAGAGGGAGGAGAGAAGGCGTGAGTGGGTTTAACACAGCGTTCAAATGTAACCCATGTAGGCCCTAATTGGTGTAAGGCGCATCCTATCCTGCCGCCTCTCTCCACCTACAACCCACTTAGAAGCTTTAATAATTACCTCCATTGCCATTGTGAATGCTAATGGAGAAATTGTACACCCTGCCATAATGCCTATTTCTAGCCTCTGCCAACTTGTTGTAAAGCCTGCTGTACTAACGCATAGTCTAAAATCTTGGAAATATGATCTTACTAAATTAACAACTACTACAGTCACTCTAAAATAATCAAATGCCTCCCAAATAAGGCTATATGGCACTGAACCAAATGCATTTGCTAAATCTAAAAATATAACATGCAAGTCTTTTTTCTCAATCTTGGCTGTCTGAATCTGATGCCAAATCATGCTAGTCTGCTCTAAACACCCTGTGAAACCTGGTATTGCCTGGTATTACTGTTGTATCTATTTTATTCCGTTCTAAATAACTAGCCAATCTCTGTGCGACTACACTAACGAAAATCTTCCCCTCTACATTTAGGAGAGAGATCATCCGGAACTGACTCGGGTCCAAGGACTCCTTCTCCTTTGGAATAAGAACACCTCCTGCCCTGCCCTACGCCATGCTCTGGGAATACACTGTTTCTCCCAAACTATTCTTTAATTGCCTCCACAAAAACTTATTTTATACACACACACACACAATATACACACACACACACACACACACACACACACACACACACACATATTATATATATATATATATATCCAGTACCAAAGAGGCATGTGTCACTTGATCAGACTTCAGCTCAGCAAACAGCCACATTTTGTCATAGTTTCTCTACTATTGGAGATGAGTGCAGAGGGCTTCTCTGCTGGTACACTTAAGGGCTTTTCTCACCTTTTCTTTGCCCCTTAGTCAGAAACTCAAAAGGTGAAAAAACTGACACTGACTGAAGAGCACTGTGTGGTGAGCAGTTGGGGTGCACAAGCCTACTGCTACCAATCTCCTTGCCACAAGGAGCACTGAATCCAGTGATGGTCCACTGTCACCCAATATCTCCTCTTTTTCACCACAGTGGGGGCATCTCCTCTTTAAACAAGCCCTGGTCCCACCCACTGTGACACATGCATCTATGCTATAAATGAACAGTTTTATGTAACAGACAGATGGAACATCCACCCATGAGCTGCTGTTTGCACTGTAAATGGCATTTTTAAAATAAAGAAACAATTTCTCCAAGATTATTGATTTCTGACATTTTTTTCCCTGGTGATGTCTAATTTGGAGCCCCTACGCACCGCAGTCCTGTCACCGCTAACCCCACTGTTGGCACCGCAGACAGCCCTGATACCTCAGTGACACATGGTGTCACCAGCTGCTAACTTTTCATCTGTCAGTTGTGAGCTTCAGCAGGAGGGTGTAACATGTGACATTCCACATGCCACAGTGCAGGTGTCCAGACCAAAGAGAAACCACTTCACAAAATCAAATATTTGTTCTCTTCAATAATGGTTGGATATGTAACCTTTGTCCACAAAATCAGAAAAAAGGGTAATTTAAATTTCAGAATAATGATCCCTGTGAGTTAGAGCTGTGTTAAACCTCCATGTGCTGGCTACTGTATGACTGTATCACATTTTTTAACTCCACCAAACAGTTGGTGCACAGTCACTGTCCTTGAAAAGTACAAGTGACTGTGATTACCACTGAAAAGACCATTCTCCCTGTAATCTTTATCACTGATTGCAACCACTTCTCACTGTAGGCAATGAGCATGTTATTTCCAGGATGTCTGAAGAACCACTTATCCTCTCAAACCTGCATACATAAGTAAAGACATCAAAGTGGAGGTGAAAGGAAGTCTCACACCATAAAAAGACATTCGACTCTGAGCTCTGCTACAAGTAGTTTCCTCTAGAGAAGTGCCTTAAAACTGAGCAATCGGAGCCCAGTATGCCTGTGACAGAGGCACCACCACTTTAATGAACATAATGATTGCTGAAAAATTAGACAAACAGCTCATAATTACCTCATTGGTAACACACTGGCACTGAGCCCCCAGACCACTTTTGATGAACATTTTCAGCTATGATACTGAAGCTGTGCCAAGCACAAAATAAATACACCACCTTAAAAGGAATACCATTTCAAAGCTAATCAGTTAAACATTCTCCTCTCTTTATTTGCTGACTGCTTTGCTGTGAAGATTTTTCAGTGTCTCTTGTTTGATTATGGTGAAATGGAGTTTGAGGGAAAACAGTTGCCTTCAGTCGTTATTGAGCCAAACACAACCAACAGACACACATCAGAAAGACACTTCATGTAATAGAACTGGTAAATAGATGCACTGAAGCTTAAGTTTTGAAGATGCAGAGCTGGGTAGTGTCTTCGGGTCTTCATAATTGAAAAGAGCACTAATAAAGATCTTACCAATGCCAGATTTTCACTGTTATACAAGACTGCCATCTGCTGGTTTAAAAAAGTGACCGTGTTGTCTGTAGAGTAATCTGAAGGATAACTGAATTTCTTGTTCTGTTAAACTCTGTGTATATGTGTGTGTCTGATTGTGCATGTTTGTGTGTGTGTTTTTTCATGTGTTTGTGTGTGTGTTTACGTATGTGTGTGCTTCAACTTTTTGAACTTAGTCTTGGAAATGAGATTGTCCTTTTGAGGGGATGCGGGAAAAACTTTCAACTCATTTCTGTAAACCTTCACTTATTTCAATGTAAAGTCAACAAAATAGAAATATAACTAAAAAACAATATAATTTAAATTGTTGAATTATAAATTAAATTCATCAGTGAAATATTTATTTTGTGAAATTACTCTTTTAAAACTTGCAACATGATTTATTCTGGTGGTATTTTTATAACAGATTTGCCTAATGCATTTAAGTAAATCACTGGTCTGTGTCTTGTTAATGGTTTGATTTTAAACTATCTAATTTTCCATAAATTAAGCAATAAATCATTTTGATAGTACTAATTTGTAATAGGGTGAGTGGTGCCTCCTTGGTCAGTCACTCTGTACCTCGATTATGAAGCTCTGTAACTTGGGGGATCTGGTATGGAACTCTGCATAATGCTTTACAGCACTTTGTTTGAAACACTAAAAACTGTTGCAAATTTTGGGGAAACTGGATCATACTTTAAGGAGAAATACATTTGGGTTTTGCCTCTGAAGTTCTCCTTTATGAAGTAGCCTGTAACTGCTGCTACTGTAGCTGCTCGTTAACTATGTTAGTTGTACAGCTAGCTGACTGCATGGAGCAACAACTAGTGTTTGTTAAATCTTTATTAAAGTGAACTCAGTGGAGAATGCAGGTGGGTGGAGGGGCCAGTAGTCAACAGAACCAGTGATGGGCTCAGCGGCCTCAGAGGACAACATGACAGAGGACATTGATGGAGGAAGCTGAAGCTGAAAGAGGGCCTAGTAGCTTAAGTAATAACTGCTAAATTATGTGTCTTGTGTTGTTGCACTTGCTTGATGTTTGGCTGTGTTAGAAAAGCTGTTGAATCATCTGTTTTTGATCCAAGCCAATTAAGTCCATTTCCACAGTTTGCAGCCAGTCAATGTTACAGCCAGGTGTTTGCAGCATATTGTTTTCTAGTTCAGGTCATGTTAGCTTGGCAGCTGCTGTTCTGAGTTCTGTGCAATGTTTGTTCAAGCTCTAACAGCAATTTCAAGACATAAGTTTTCAGGACAAAACAATATTACGTGATGTTTTTTTTTTTTTTTTGCAGTAAGCACTTACATCACAACTGACTATTGTTACAGAAACCTGGGATTTGTGCTTAAAGTTCCAGAGGTCTGTTGGTCAGAGACTACAGAGGTGCTAAATTGCACAAAATAGAAATCCATCATCCATATGATCTATCACATGGGCATAATGATAACCTTTACTTGTTATATCAAGATAAACAGACACAAACAACTTTGTACACTTTTTAACTGCTATGATTGTTGTTACACTGTAAATTACATCAGGTACAATGATACAGGATCAAACTGTATGTTGAAACATGCGTTATGTGTTTGTATTCTCTTACCCAGTTCCAGCTTCTGGCACAGTGAGCCCAGCCCCTGCAGCACAGCCAGCTGCAGTTTGTAGGCCAGTGTGTGTGTGTAAACCGGTCCGGCCTTGGCGCTGATGGGAGCCTGCCGTGCCAGTGAGGAGCTCAGCTTGGGCAGAACCTCTTTAGAAACCCTCCTCCTCAGGAAGTTGCCACATGTTTCACCAAGCGTACACAGAACCTGGCAGAGAGACTCAGCATGTATTATACATAGCCAGTGAGTTGACAAATGTAATATAATGTCCCTGTGGTTTGAACCTCATTCAATAATCTGTCCAATGACTGTAATATTCTCTGAATGAACTTCAGCGTTTACATAAACTGCTGCTGATAGCCATGGAACAGTTTGCAAATGGAAGTGCTCAGTAACTAAATGACAGTTTACATACTGGTCATGTCTGACTTTGTCATTTAATCAGGATAAAATCAAGAGACAGTCAGCCTGAAGACACGCTTTGACAAGTCAACTAATTTAGACTTACTTGTGAAATCAATTGACATTAAGTACTTGAGAATTGATCAGAAACAGATTTGTTCTTTATTCAGCGGCACACAAAGCAGAAAGCCATTTTCAACCTCTGTGATTCTCTAAAATAGTTTAAAAAGCCAGCAGTTTACAAACACTTGTGATGATTTTCTCTTTTTAACTTAAAAAATATATTTTTTTTTATGTTTCACAGAATTACAAACAAAAGTAACCATCAATTGTAAAAGTAAACACCAAACTAAACTTGTTCCTAAAACCACGACCTTTGATTGATTCAGCAGGTACAAACATTTCAATATCACATGCAAAGTGAATTGTATTTAAAAGGTTGTTTTAATTTAGCTAAAAATGCAGTCTTTCATTCAGTTGCCATACATTTTCATAAGATGATAAAAGGCATTCACTATAACAATGATATTTAAAAATTAAATATTGTGTTAACCACAAATAAAACCATGTTATCGATGTAAAAGAATTCAGTGTCTGTTAAATTATTTTGGTTTCTCTTTGTACTTCAGTCATAGGAGGTGGCAGTAATACATCTTAGCACAGCTTGAAACCCCCATAAAAAATCAAGGGTGTATTAAAATTATGCATCAGCATATTGAATGAACAATTTTCTTAAAGATTTTCAATTAAATATTGTTTTACGTACCCTGAAGGCTCTGAGCACGGCTAGAGGGTCATCAGCAGTGAGTCTCTGTAGGAGGGCGGGCCAGACACGATGGGCCATAGGCAGCATTTCATTTTCCTTCTCACTCAGGACACAGATGCACAACTCCAGCACATCCAATACCTTCAGAAAAGACATTCAGTACACCTATTCTTTTCAATCCTTTGCATATAGAGTGTAACAACAACGCAGACGTGTCCAGGAACCACTTAGAAATGGTGACACAACTTCTGTAAGTCATACTGGTGAAGCAAAGGCAAAAATATCTGAGACATTTTCTGAAAGTACAACTTTTCTGTTTCAGCAGAGCTGTTCTCACAGGTTCATGTCTGCTTGTCACTTGTGACTTATCACTGACACATCTGTGTTTTTATCTTGGCTGGTGAAGTGAAGTGGCTCTAGGGAGACTCTGTCAGCCTGCCAGTAGATCGATCCACAATTTTGATCCTGTGACTCTTTCCCACTGGATCAAAGTGGTGCAGCCTCATGAGGTTTTGAAAAAAATAACTCGCTATTTAATTTGATATAAACATTCTGTGTCTACCTCAAAGGGTAATTTTCAGGTGATATCTTACTCTTTCTTTTTTAATGCTCATTTAACAGTCACATTAGCAAACTACTCCACAAATAGAGCTGCGTTTCCTTTTGTTTTGCACAGAGTCTGCTTGAATGGTTGACCTGTTAGAACTAAATGAGAGCCTTTTATTTTTAACTCACATTAGATTACTAATACTCAAGTGGATCTTCATGATAGTAAATCATGTGGCTGGGAGATTTATAACATCAGCACCAAACCAAAGTGCATTCATACAATGGCGACCTGTGCTCCCCTTCTGGCTACATCACACTACAGTCAGTACCTTGAGTCGGAGCCTGAGACTGGGGTCGGACAGCAGATGAATGCAGCGCTCCATAACATCTTTAGTGATGCCGAGGTGGGAGGGAAGCTCTGCTTTTACATCAGGACCATTAAGGTCTTCAACATCCTCACACTCTGTGGGAGGAGGGACATCTAGAGAGACAGTGATGGTCAGTTAGTTGATTGTGAGTGATACACATGGCAAGCACTCCATATTGTTGCTACCTACTATATGTAATACTTAATTCAAAAGTATACAGTATTTTCATTCATCATGGGCAAGTTCCCCTCCTGAAAAGGTTCTTCTAATCAAACCTCTACAACAACTTTAACCTACACCACAATAAAATGCAATATCTTATCGAATCCTCATATAGACATTAATCTGTGTTACCAAGGTCTTCAACAGCTTCATCCTCCTCTATTCCAATGCCTTCTGCCAGCTCTTTTTGCTTGCGCTGATCCAGCAGGAACTGGCGGATGTCGAAGACTTCCTTGTTTGTGCAGCTCTGCTTGGGTCTGTTTTTCCCACAACTGGAGGGAAACCACTTTGCTGGAGGAAAAGAAACAAAAAAAGATTAGGCTTAGTGACGCAGTAAGGTCTGAAGACAGAAAGCAGTGAATCAGAAGTGGTAACAAGCAATGGTGGAGGTGAAACTTGCAAAAAATGCAGGAGGCGCTCTCTAGAGCCAGCGTTTGAGGACCAAAAAAAGGTAGCAAAAAAAAACCCCAACAATTCTTATCTTATCAAACAAATCCTAATATTATATTGTATTTTTGCCAATAGATCCTACTACCTCCAACACAGTGCACTTTTAAAATCCATGATTTATCTGTAATTGCTTTGAACATTACTAAATGAAAAAGCTTTTATTGAACGGGATGTTATGGCACAGTTTGGGTTGGGTGGTAATTGCCAACTCACATAAGCATCGACTCATTTAGGCCCTGATCCTTCTGCTCCCTCAACATATGTGATAAACGAGTTGATATCACTTTTGAAATCTCACCCAGTGCCTTCATGAGCGCGTGCAGTATGGAGCAGAAAAGAGCAGCTGTTCGGTCATAGCTGAGATCCAGAGCCATCAGCACATCCTGGACGATGTCCCCGACCAGAGGCAGCAGGCTGCAGTCAGAGTGAGTTAACATCACTGTCAGCACGCGTGGAGCCTGGCCAACAAGAAGGAAATATGATGAAATACATGTTTAGGGTCCAGCAAACCCATGTAACTCCAATCACAGTTTATTCCTTGGACTTGGACTTTCTCAAACTTGTATCAGAAATTGGAAACTTTAGACAGACTCAACTTTATCAGTAATACTAACGATTTGCAACCTCATTTGGATTGCCTCCTCAAGCCTAGAGATAAAAAATTGTGTTTCAGATAATTATGTCTGCATTTATAGACCACCAGTGCAGTTTTCCTCTGAATCAGAATGACAGAAAACAATGTAACTGTGTTTTCAGAAGGGAAACAGTCTGTTTCAGGGAAGACCAGTGGACTGACTTTTGATTAATTATAACATGCAAACAGCTCCTTGTTAAATTCCTTGTTATATGTTAAATTTGCCTCAAATAACTTATTTGGTCTCCTTGTAAAGATCACTTGCTTTCTGAAATTCCTCTGGACAAATTCTGGCTCCATTTCCCACACTCTCATTCTTCCTCCACCTCTTGTGCTACTGTGCATTATTGTCAGCATGCTGACCCGTGTCAGGTTACCTGTGGATGCTGGCTGAACCTTTGCAGGTTAACTGATATGTCATTGAGCAGGTAGTCTGAGTTCTCATTGATCAGCTCCTTCAGGGAGGGGTAACCACAGGCCTTACTGATGCCCCACATGGAGCCCAGTGCTGCCTGGCTGACCAGCAGTGTCTCCTCCCCAGCTTTCTCCAGCACAGGGTACAGTGATGTCATCAACAAGGGACAGAAGTTCTGTCCCAGGGCCTGAGCAAAGCAGGCGATGCCTTCAAGTTGGATGCACAGCTGCCAGATGTTGCTGTTGAGCTGGGTGATTGTGGAGGTGGATGATGGAGAGGGAATCACTTGGAGAGAGTTTGAATTTGGGTTGCTGACGTCATTGTTTGATATGGAGAGCAGTCTGGATGGGCTGAGCAGCTACAGAAAAGACAAAAGACAGATGTCACTAGCTACAGTTTTTCTTTAACAGTTCAATAGCACTTTATATTATAGAAATAAAAGGTCAACATAAGGATGACTAGTTTCTGTATTAAAACAAAGGCAGAGAGCTGGGGGACATTTTGTTTCTATGAGAAAAAAAATTAGAGAAGAAAAGAAGAAACAGGTAAACTTTGGGTCACATTAACTTAATTTTTCAGTAGACAGACCTCCATCAAGTTCGACTTGTTTCAACCAAAGTTTCCTGATCAAGGTCCACAGACTGGGACACGGATTTATGTCAGCACCTTTGTGAGGGATTAGTTCATGAGCTCTGCTACTTTAACTAAAGTTCTGTTTACAAAAAATTTGCTTATTCCTCGTGTGGTGCAGTTTGCTAAATGTAAAATGAAGGATAAGTTAACAGGAAAAACATTTCTTCCAAGGAACCCTTTGAAGATTTTAACCATTGCACCTGATGGCCTGACAGAATATAGAGTTCTTGCAAAGGTTTACAATGTTCCACTGATGAACAGGTGGTGATTGTAAAGCGCCTAGATAACAGGCTATGTCCACCAAAGCAAATGTGGATGTAAACAATTTAAGTTCCCAATTCCTTTATAGATCATCTCCACAAATGTTTCATGAAGACAGAAATAAATTTAGTGTGTTCGTAAGGTCTAAAGGATGCTGACAATTTGTTTTGATGAAGAACAGAAAATTCACACAAAAAACTCCACAAAACCTTAAATTTCAAATAACCAAAAGATTTTGCTGAAAAAAGACAAATCAGATGGTTCAACGAAAATAATATCAACACACTACTTCATTTTAATCAAAACATCAAACAACAATTTTACACCAATGGCCATTCAAGCCCCCAACATCCTCCAAAAAAGACTATTCATTGACTTTGCTGCCAATAATGAATCCAGCTCCCATCAGGCATCAGTAACTAGCTGTTGGCCTGCTGTATCAGCACAGCGTGAAAGCAGCGGTTGTGCTAACTGTTGACATAAAATGATCTGTCAACATTCATGTAAGCTTATTAAGCTGCCCACCAGTAGATTCTGCCATGTTCATGTTTATTCCATGTTTCATCAGTGAATGTGACTGATTTTGTCAAGCAAGACGACCCCAAAACAGCGTCTACAGTTGCCAAACCTGAATATTTCTGTGCTTAGAATCCTTTTTATCTGGTGGTGTGGCACCACGGGCACACATCTTAGCTGACAAAGAGAAACTGCAAGTTTATCTACAAAGTAACACAGTGCTGCCAATGTTTCCAGGCCTCTGAGGCCCTGAAGTATTTTCTCTGCCTGTCAGCTCAATAATCCAGCCTTGAAAGTTTGAAACCCTGGAGCAGTTCCCCCCTCTGTTCTGTCTGTTCAGGCATAGGAGCGATCACTTCAAGGACATATTGTGAGAAAAAACAAGGATGTCTTTCTTAGTGCAGCCTGATATACTTCTTTTGGAGTGAAAGAATCTGACCATGATCAAATTTAAATGCAGACAGAGTTGTGCGTATGTGCTCAGCATAGCAGTCTAATATAATATTTTACTAAGAAAAAGTTCACAGAATACAAGATGCAAAATATTTTATATCAAAGGACAAAGTATTACTTTTTCATTCAGCATTTCTTCCATGAAAAGTGGGATCATCTATTACACATGATGATCATTACCTGAGAGTTTGCAAATTTGCTGGAAATATTCCTGACAATGATGAAAATTTCCCACCATTAAAAGGTCATAAAGAAGTAGTTTGACTTTTCGGGAAGCACGCTTGAAGACAATTAGAAAAGAAGACTGAAAGCACCCTCACACTTGTTTGCTAAATATTTTTAAAAAATGGTTAGCACTGCTCTAAACAAAAGTAAAAAGGAGCACCTGAGGTGACTCTGTGGACTTGCACTATTGCGTCCATCGGGTTGTCAGGCAAATCAAGAAACAGTTTCAACCTTTAACTCCATGTAGAACAAATCAGGTTGCTACATATAAAGATAACAAGGTTTAAATAGTGGGCTTGAGGGGTGTTTATTTCTTGTAACTTTGGACAGAGCCAGGCTAGCTGTTACCCCTGCTTTAAGTCTTTATGCTAGGCTAATCTACAAGCAGAAGCTTCACAATTTTGGTTCAAAATGACAGCAGTGTCTGACTCTCAGAAAGAAAGTGAACAATGCTGAAGGAATGAAACGACGCCCACCTGCTGGTCTTGTCTGTCTCTATCCGTCTCCTCACTCGCAGTAATCAAGTGCCAGTTCCTCAGACTGGTGTACTCCTCCATGATGGACACCACCGCCTGTTTAAGGTCTTCCTGGCTGGCAGAACTCCCCTGAACTTGACTGTCCAAACCCTGACCCTCCGCTGCCACAGCTATGCCTGCAGCACCCCTGACAATCTCATTGAGCACCATGGCAGCCTGCTTTCTGTACGCTGAAGACTGCTGGTACAGATCCAGGAAGTGATCTGTCAGCAGGTAAATGTTGCCATAGTAACCTGGAGATAGAACGAGAGAAAGTTAAGATTTAGCCAGCTTTAACCCACGTTTTAATGTCAGTCTACAAAAAACTGACACAAGTCCAGCTTTAATAATTATACGTATCAAACAGCACTCATACCTAATGTTCGACAGATCTCCATGAGTACAGTGAAGATCTTCTCATCTGTGAAGTAAAGAAAACTCTTCCTCTGTATGTGAGCACTGTCTGAAGCATGAGAGCCTGTTTCAATGGCAGCAGCATAACTCCTTTCTTCAACGATGCGGACATCCATCACATCCAGCTCCAGCACCTGTGAAAACACATATAGGTGTTGGTTGTGTTACTTTAACAATTTATGAGTTGCGTAAATTGTGGCTTATCCACATTGTGGTTTAGGTTGGCTGTCACAAAAGAATATGGACAAGACCAGAGGGGGGGAGGTCCAACTCCTGATAGGTTCTCATATCTTGTGATGGCTTGTCAAACACTAAAAACGCTTGAATACTCTATGTTGTAGAAAACTATTTCTCTATTATTATTCTATAAATAGCTTTTTAAGACCACATTTGAAATGTCAATTTGTCTTAAATGGCCAGTACATACGAAATTGTATCAGAAGTTTGCGATGCTAAACTAGCACAAACATTAAATAAAGGCAGCTACTTTCATAGCAGTAGCTGGCCGTAATGGCTAATAAAGCAGCATTAGCACCATATGATAAATGGAGACTTTAATGTGAGTAAAAACAGGTATAAATAGAAAACTGATGACTGAGAAATATTACAAAATGATAAGAAATTACATACACAAAATCTTTTAAATATATATTATGGTTAGCTCAATGCTCATCGGTGCTCAGCTCATCAAGCATTTAACACGGCCAAATGAGTCACAGGTCACTATATGAGCCTCTTCAGAGCAAATCAGGTAGCATGGTGATCACAACAGATTTGTGCAGCAGTGTTTCAAAGTCAGATCATTTGCAAATGATCAATGATGCAGATTAAGTTGTTTTATTCCTTCGTGGCTGGGTTGTTCTCGGTTGATCACCCAATCAGCTGATTGGCCCCCACAGCTTGAAGCCAGGTTGTGTTTCTTTAATAGTTTACTCTACTTCAATTTTCTGCTACAGAACTGCTGTATTTTGTTTACGAACCCCCTGTGATCCACATTGCAGAAGCCTGATCAGACTACCTGCTTCTTAATCAACTGAGAACTTCCTTTTTTTGCTTTATTTGGTCTGAATGAGTTCTCAGACATTTAGTGGACATATTATCTTATTGAAAGATATCTTATTGTCAGGCTGTTTCTGCTGTCAGGAGCTGCAGGTAAGTATTTATTTGGTTCTCAATGGTGAATTAAAGTTAGAAAACTGAACTTGGGCTTAATTAAAGTGTGATTACAATCAAGATACCAGCTCAGATAGCTGGTAAAGCAACAACCTACCACAGCTTAAGTAAACATAAAACCACCAGATCTTTGACTTTCTTTTAAAGGTGTATATAAATATCTTAATTTTATTACATATAATCATGAAGTCATTTATGTCATATAAAATAAGAAGTTTAATTTGATACAATAGCAACTGACATTACCTGCATCAAGGCTTTAGAAATCCTTTCAAGATGTGCAGCTGAGTTTAGTACCACAGAGACCAGAGGCCCCAAAACTTTCAAATAACCCAGAAACACGTTGAGGACAAACAGCTTCTTCTGGTCATCAGAGGTCCTCATCAGTCTGGGCAGGGAAGTGGCCAAAGAGTGGAGATTCTCTGAAAGTACATCAGTGAAGGTCTGAGCACTGCTGCTGCTGCAGCTCTGACTTCTCTCTGATATCTCTCTTAGAGCGACCTCACACCTACAGCAGAGGAGAGAAGTTTCATTAAACATCTGGTTGTCAGGATGTCAAAGCTTTAGTTTTTTTCCTTCCTAAACTATAAATCAAATCAAACCTTTTTCTGACTCTTGGCTCCTCGTCATTCACTGCTCCCACCAGTGCTTCCAGCAGAGGCCCCACACACTCTTTTAGTGACTGGCTACACAGGGCCAGCAGGTGGTCGTCCAGTTCCACCATCTCTAGTCTAACCTTCCAGTGCTGGTGAGCTGAGGCACAAGAGATGATCTTCTTTAAGAGCACACACAGTTTCCCCGCTGTGCTCTTCACCCAGTCTTCAGTTCGATGAACCACCAGCTGCCCGATTCTCCCCAGGTCTGGTGATGGAGTCTTATAGGGCTCACTGGTTTTAAGTTGGGCATCTTCCATGACAAACCCCACAGTCCTGGACCAAACCTGAATGACAATGCGAGTGAAAGGAGATGACTGTGTGGCAAAAACAACACATTTGTGACACTGCAATAAATTTTTAAAAGCTTATACTTAAACTTTTTTAACTTTGGCCCAAAAAAGGCTAAACATATTTTCAATGTGCTCTTTCACAGACTGTTACCCCTCACACACATCAGTGACATGAAAGAGTCCAACAAATCCGTATACCCATCTGCATACAGGTATACAATATTTATAAATCTGCATAATCCCTTTAAATTTGGCTGGAAATGATGAATGTTGTTCTTCCTCTGTGTTTTTCTGTTTCCTGTCAGTTATTTGATTCCACTGGAGAAAACGACAATGTATTGTTTTCATTTGGTCAAACTAATTAAACTTATAGAGGAAACACTCAAAGGTCAACTGTTGCAAAGAAGCTCAGCATATGACTACACTCACAAAAAAAATGTGTACTGCACTTCGTCTTAAATATTTGTAACATACTTATCCAGTTGTAAAATATCTATGTTTACTTCAAAACACACAGGACAAACGCAGGATAAAACACAAACTAAAAGCTCAGAACATTAGCAATAACACAATGAATAATTACAGAGATATGGTACCTTGATGGCTTTGACGGTGACTGCGTGACCTTGTCTCAGATCTCCTGTAATGATTCTGGCTACAGCTGTGGTGATCCCAGGTAAGAATGAAGCCATGGTGCTGCCTATAGCGCATCTCTCCTCTGAGGACGGGACAACGTGCTCCTGAGTGCAGTCACACTGCAGAGTCAAAGCCTGGAGGCACTGCAACGCTGCTAACTGAATATCTCGAGATTTCTCCTTCTCTCCTAAAGCCAACAACAGTGATATGGCAGCTCCCAGTCCAGGCAGCATGATGGGTTCAAAGAGTTTGAAAACTATATCACCGTAAGCAGCATGCAGAAGTGCATCCAGGCATTTCAGCACAGCCAGTTTCAGCTCCTCTGATGTATCTGCGGGTTTCCCAGGATCAGTTGGAGAGCAAATACAGAGACAAAGTTCTGAGAGGAGGTCATGGAGGGTCTCCCAGCTCTGGACACAAGTGCTCTCTAAAACATGGCTCATGGCTTCAGCCACAGCCTGGACCAGTTTTTCTTTCTTAGGCCCGGGGATTTTAAGGACGAAACGAAGAGGGAATAGGACATATTCTTGAAGCTGCTGCAATGTGGCATCGTTTACTTCTTTCAACTGGGTGCTCAGTGTCTCCACGTTAGTCACAGTAGGCTCTCGAGTGAGCAGGACACAGGCTGGGCGCAGGTACGCAAATGCAATCTTTGGATCACTGATCTGAGCCATGGTTGGAGGCATGATAACAGGTGTTTACTGATTGGGTTTAGATAGAAAAATAGAAGACACAAGGATGAAACAAGGAAAACATGGCTTTTCCAATACTGTATACTTTTAGAAGAAACTGAAATAAATGTTTTCCTAAAGCTAAAATAATAAACATTTTAATTTGTATCTGTACTCTACTTGAACAAAATCGGTAAAAGCAACCTTCTAAGTTCACCATTGACATTTTAAGGTGACATTTAAAAACCCTATCCATAACAACTGATACAGTATGATGGGTGATGATAAGAACCATTTGGATTTTCTGATTTTTTTAAACAGTCACACTGAAAGAATATTATTGACTGGTAGCTTACAATGTCAAGCAAGGAAGCCTAAAACTTATTGTGCAGCCAGTTACTAATTTGTCAGACAGGTCAGTGGTAAAGAAAATACACTACATCATCTCTGAATGACTTAACATTTGTTGACAAGATACTGTGCTTTGACTGTTACTAGCAAAGTCACAGGAGAAAGTGACATAATAATCTACGACTGTACTGTAGTCAGCATTACCAATGATTGTTGCTGTCTTGCACTGCCTGAAACACTGCCCTGCAAATCTGGATGCAGTGTTGTTGTACTAGCCAGTGTTAAGTTAGCAACATTACTTACAATGCTATTTGAAGGACTTATCATTATTTTAACCCGAATGCCCACTTAAACAGAGTCCAAACTTTACTCAAGTTTATTGGAAACAGTAATATGTCAGTGCTATTACAGGTGCACTTCATGTACTAGCACTGAATGATCTGTTTTAGCTGACAGTAGCCAGCATGTGACTGAAGCTGAAACTGCGGTACGAGCGTAAAAAAACAGGTAAAGTTAGCCTACCTTCAGATTAGTAGTAAGCTGACTCTCTGTGCGCGGCAGTGAGCCCATCTGAGAGATTTTACTGTACAGAGAAAACTTGTAACATCACATTTTGGTGTAGCCTGAATTCAGACTCAAAGTAACGTCATAATCCTTCGTCATCGGCGCAGCCGTTTGACGTAAGCAAAGAAATAAAACTTCCGGATCTGGCGATATCTCTTAAAAAATTAGAGGATATAAAAGTTTACAGTGAAAAAAAAGGCTACAAAATGTACAAAAACGAATATTATTATCGTATATCTTGGTAGAATTTGTCTGGTCAATTAGGTATAATTGAAATTAATCAGCTGAACAGTCGCTGATTCTGTAGTTTAAGATCAATGTAGGTTTTATTTTGAAAAAATCATCCATCTACTTCTCATTTTCTCCGGTTAGCTTGATGCTAACCGGTTTATGTTGTGATAGTGCTGTATCAATATGTGAATTTAGCACTTTGATTTAGCTTTACTTATTTGCCATATACAGCACGTTTTTCATGGCTGTCACTCTTCGCGTCGGTGCAGTGAATCAGCTAAGTTAGTTTATTGCAAAGGTAATTCTACTACTATTACAATCAGTTGTAAAAGTTAGCTAAAAGACGGAGAACACATAGCTAAAACTAGCTCAGACATATAACGTTAACCCAGCCGGTGCGGTGATTCATATCTTACGTTTATATGGCGAAAAATCTTTGGGCACAGTTCGTGGTACATTCACAGTTCAGGGACTTTACGAATCGTCTGAAAAATAAATTCTCCTAGACATCATTACATGGCACATAAACTGTGACTTAATATTAAACATGAAATGACGAATTTTATACTCTTGTGATGGCAAAGAATAGCAGGAATGCGTAAAGAAATCCGCTAACGTCAAGTCAGTCCATCCACTTACTGTGCTTAGATCTTTTTGCTTGATTCCATATAAAATTAATCATCTTCTTTTTCTTAGGTGTTTTGGGGGCTTGATGCTCTCTATGCCTGTTCTGTCCCATCAGTATGGATGAAGAAACCCTTGAGGCTGCCATCTCTACCTATGGTGCCCAGCTGCAGCAGGTGGAGACAGCCCTGTCAGCTGGCCTGGACCCCTCCCAGCAGTCAGATCTGCTCAAACTAAAAGATGACCTCTGTCAGCTGATAGAGCTCACAGAGGCCAGCCTGGTGTCTGTCAAAAAGAGTCGGCTTCTGGCCAGCTTGGAGGACAGTAATGGAGTGCAGTCAAACACCTCAGATGCAGCAGCTGACACAAACAGTGCAAACAGCAGTTTAGACACTGAGTTTGCTGCTTTCTACTCTGAACTTGGAGAGTCTTCTGGTGGTAGCTCTGATACGAGAGAGAGGGATAAGGAAGAGATTGATGGGGTAGAGAATGGTGAAGAGGAGGTGGAGACAGATGAAGAAGAAGATGCACTCAGTGGTACCAAAGTAAGAGCCCCCTACCGGACAACATGGGGGACACTGGAGTATCACAACGCAATGGTTGTGGGGGCAGAACCGCCAGATGGAGAAGAGGCACAAGTAAGAGTGCTCTATGTCTACCCCACCCAGAAGTCAATGAAACCCTGTCCATTTTATCTAGAAGATAAGTGTCGCTTTCCAGATAATTGCAGGTAAAGTACCACTGTTTTGGTTTGGTTTATGGTATTAACTAAATTTAACGATATCTGCCTGCTTTGTAATAGCAGATAGCACCCAGCAAATGTCACACATTGTCCACATGATGTCCTTTTTATTGAAGGTTCTCTCATGGTGAAGTGGTGTATGTGTCAGAGCTCAGAGAGTTCCTTGAGTGCGACCTCAGTAATCTAGAAGAGGGCTCGTCCTGCTTGGCTCGACACGAGGACGGCATTTGGTACCCGGCCAAAATCAAAGGTATTTTGATCAGGCTAGTTTTTGAACATGTATTCCACAGTAAATGCTGACTGAATTGGCAATAAGTTCTCAAGGTCAAAAGGCTGACTTAAAATTCTGAGGTTGTGTCAACTTGTCAAAATTTTTTGCCAAATATCATCATTGAATAATCTAAATACAGTTGCACACTGTCACAAAAACAACCAAAACAATTGAAGATAAAATGCTTTCGGTTTGAGAAAATGTTTTACTGACAATTATTTTTCCTCAATGTAGAAATTGACAACGGTTTCTACACTGTGAAGTTTGACTCACTGCTGCTGAAAGATATCGTGGTCGAGGCTGACTGTATTATCCCGCCTTTGAGAGAAGATGACCCACTCTCCTCTGACTCTGAGCTGGATGAGACCAGAGATGGAGATGACATGGCTTATGCAAAAGGTATGTTTGGATGTTAGTGTTGTAAGTTCCATGTGGTTGATATTGTAGTTAGTTTTTTAAAGGATGCCAAAAGATAAAATGTGTTACTGGTGTATTTTCATTTTTTTTTCATTCCTATATAAAGTATATGTTTTTTACCATGATTTTCCCCTGTCACTCAACAGTTATGGACTCTGATGTAGACTCCACAGCAATGTTAAACAGTGAAAATTTTGGAGGCTGGGAGGCACACACCAGGGGCATCGGATCCAAGCTTATGCTTAAAATGGGCTATGAATATGGGAAAGGTAAGTTCTAGGGCAAAACATGAACCATATTTAATTAAGTTTTAGGTTAAGAAGTTGCAATATCCTGCCCCAATCATATATGATCATTACAAATGAACATACAATTTTTTTTATCAGCTTTTGATAAAGGCAGTGTAACATACTTAAATCAACTTGATTTAGAATAGGCATTTAGATTAAACGTACAGTATCTTAAGTTTAAGTAAGGAAGTGTAATTAAAACACACACATATATATGAAATGCACATGGCCTATGTTCATGAATGAATAAACAAACCCTATCTTTAAACTATATGTTTAAATCTAGATTGCATTATGTTCTAAAGTGTATATGTATTTTTTTTAGTTTTCCTTTTAAGCACATAACTGCATGTTTTACACCCATGTAACCAAGACAAATATTTGTATATACTGACCCTCAAAAAAGGTTTATATCAAGTCAAACTATTTAGTGGCACATTTATTGAAAACATGTTCGTTTGTAGTAGTTCATACTGTACCTGTTACCAAAGCGAATGAAATCATGAACATGCTCTGTGATGAAATGCTTAGAAACTTGCAGACATGTAACACTGGTTCAGTTTTTTTAGGATATGGTTATGCTAGCAATGTTGAATCAGAGTAGCCTTGAAATACACTTAAAGTTGAACATACATGTAAGCACTTTAACTTCACATGTATAAAGGGTAACTGATTCTGATTCACTAAGAAATAATCATTTGCATTTTGATGTTTTAAAATGGTAGACTGTATCTTTCCCCTGTATATACAGAAGATGTACACATTAATGTGCAATGTGTTTCTCTACCTCACTCAGCCACTTTTGTTTTCTCAGGCTTGGGAAAGATGCAGGAGGGTCGAGTAGAGCCCATCATGGCAGTGGTTCTACCCAAAGGAAGGTCTCTGGATCAGTGTGCCGAGCTCACCCAGAGACGCACCCAGAGCAAGACTGCAAAAGAGGGCACACAGACAGGCCGTCCAAAGAAACGCAGAAAGCCTCAGGTCGCCACCGGAGGGCGCCATACTGTCTTTGATTTTCTCAACCACAAGCTGGGAGGCAAGAGCACTGATGCCGCTGAGGGGGGTGCTGCTGCATCATCAGTAACCACTGGTTTGGAGGCTTACAGGGGAGGAAAAGGCACCAAGAGAAGTCTGAATGTGAAGCTTTTCCAGGCTGCTGAGAGGGTGTCCCAGACTGAGAGGGAGATCCAGAAACTGAGTGAATCACTCAGCAGACAAACAGGAAGGTCAGTTCTGACTTCTGTGGATGTTGTTCATTAATTGCATATATCTGCATGGCTAATCTGACTTCAATGAAGTCTTGAGACTTATCTTAAATTAACCAAGACATCATTAATGATCAGTTAATTTCAGTGGAACCTCAGCTTCCTGTTATCTCCTCCATTGGGAGTACTATGCAACACATACACATACATATATTTGCTTTTATAACCATAATTAATGTAAAAAAATGAGCACAGTAATTGCTCCGAAGCTCTTGTCAAGTAATGAGGTAATCATTTGAATTCAGAAATAAATAGGCAAGTGGGATTTCTGTAAAAAATTTAAAAAAAGGAAATAGGATGTAAGGATTGGAGGTTAGACACTTGTTTTCGTGGCCAACTTTTTCTGAAAAAGTGCAGCCAAAAATCGACTTGTCTCCCAAGCTCTCCTCACTTTCTCATCTATTTGTTGTTTGTGTGTGCAAAGGGACGCGTCCAGAGTGAAGCAGCTGGAAGAGAAGCTGTCAGCGGCCCGCCGGCTGCTGGCCCAGCAGAAAGCCCAGGAGCTGTCCATCCAGAGAGAGCACAGGAAGGCTGACACACACAAGAAAATGACTGAGTTCTGAGCTTTGTTCGCTCAAAGACTTGAAGGATGAAGGGAAGCGCTGCTTGCCTGAAATGAACTTTTGTCCCTTGCCTGTTGTCAGTGTGTCAGTTATTTGCTACACTGTTTTTTTAAAGACTTTTTTTAGCATCATTTCTCACCGGCATCATGAGTTTGTGTCGGTGGTGGTGCCCATTTTATACAGAATGGATCTTTTGCTGAAGATCATTTCTGCTTTTCTGCTTCTCTTTTTTTTTTCAAGGACTTGGCAGTTTGTTTTGTGTGATCAGCAGTTTTATTTCAATTCTACACGTCACAATGATGTAAAAAAAAACATTTTATTTCTAAAGAACATTTTGTCTCAGTGTATTTGTCTTTATCATTACTAAAAACAGTTTAGAGAACCTACTGTGCACTCTTCTTTATTTTCTCCACACACCTTTACACAACTAAAGTCCAATCTTAAGAAATATTTTTCTATAACAGAATCTGTAATGTGGTCTGTGTTACATTTTTCTCGGAGAGCTTTCAGTGTCTCTGGCCAAAGGCTGCTCCAGTATACCCTGACTCACATTTCTTAGTGATATTAAAATTACATCCTCTGGAGTTGGGAGACCTTTACAAAGTTTTGAAGTAAAGCCCCTCCAGGTGCCCACGCCTCTTTCCTGCTCATATGGTCGTCTTTGAAGCTCCGGCCGTAACCTCTCTATTAAATAATAAATCTGGAGAGCAGCCTGTCAGGTCGTAGATCGGACACACATTGTCTGAGGGTGGTGGGTGGGTTTCAGACTCATGTAAAGGTTGAAGTCGTGATGTTCGGTAGCTGTAGATGAGGACTTCATCCTTTTATGCTCTTCTTTTATTTTCAGTTTCTAATTGAAGGCAATGCAGCTTACAGGGTAAAATTAAAACACAAAAATATTGAATTAAGTTTTTATTGAATACTTTTCAAAAGAATAGGGCCAGCTGAAGTACGTCGAAGTTCACCGACACCCTGAGTCCATGAAGACTGAACATATTCAGCTAGAAAACTAGTGACCATCAGCAAGTCACAGTGATTGTGATGTCCCTAAAGGGAACAGAAGAGATAGCAAATACACCATGATAAAGCAATATGGGCAGCAGGGAGATACAGTGCACTTTATAAGCCATCATAGAAGTCTCTAGATGGACTCTAGGGGAGCAGAGGGCAACCGCACATGTAGAGCTCATGAACCCTTGAGTCAGTACCCTGAGGGGAGCCCCGCTCGAGCTCTGATCACTTGAGTGGCAGCACTTTTAGATTGCTGGTGACTGGAGGGATCACTCCGAATTTGCTGATTGTTGGGGAAAAAATGGCAAAATGCAGTTGGTGTGTTGATTTAATGGGATCCCTTGAGGGTCTGTGCTTCACGCTTTACCCCATTTATGAGCCTTGGGTCTCTGAGGGTATCGCTGCCCAGCCAGCAGCAGATTTAATGTGTGTGTGTGTGTGTTCAGGTCTAGGTGAGTTGTCCACATTTTAAGCTGTCTGTATGCACTGCACACTCATGCAGACGCCTGTCTCATGTATAGATTTAGACTGGCCTATTAGGGGAGTTTTAGCTGCTAATCAGCACTTATCAGAGCCTGGATTAAGTGATTAAGGAGATGTGATGGGAAAATTGATTGGAGGGCTACCTTGACAGATGTTTTACCACAAGCTAAGCTGTTGAGCTGAAGGCTGACAGGGGTTGGTCTATGATTTTGTGGAGTAGATTGAGCTTTCTAATGTTATGCCACCTTGCTCTGCAGCCTTGATATAGATTATATAGATATGGATAAGAACATTCTCAATAAAACTGCTAGGAAAACTGAAAGTATTTGTCCTATTCGCTATTTTCACCTCTGTTTTGCAGCCATCAAAACAAATTTTAGTGACAATACTGAAATTTATACTGTGCTATTGTTTCAGAAAATTATAACCCCCTTCACCTTTGTTTTGTTTCTTTCAGTTTTGGATAAAAGAATTGTGTTTGAGGAATCACTTGCAAGTCGCTAGTTCTTTCCAGAGTTATTAATCTGTACCTGACTGTCCTTGTTGGTCGTAGATATTTCTCAGTTGCTATGGAGATGTACCTGTTAATATGCTGCCTCTTTTATTGGCTAGGGATCAAACTGTTGGTCAGAGAGTCATTACACCCCTTCGATCCACATGTAATATCTTACAATCTATTAAATTACTTGCCTTGAAATTTTGTAGAAACATTCAGAATCCCCAGAAGATGAAGCCCACTGCCTTTAGTCATACCCGTACTTTTCCATCAGTGTCACCTCAGCAGAAGGTGAAATTTTTCATTTATCCTGAGAAGTAGCACAATATTTTTACATTCATGAGACTCAAACAATGCATCCTAGGGATGTTTGTTGTCTCCTGACTTTCCTTTTTCGTGCAACAATAAGGTTGTTACGTTCAATAAAAAAATGTTGATGGGACACCCATTCAAGGTCCCCTCTAAATAAAATCCCTGATCCCTTTACTTTTTTATAACCAGGTCAGAATTTAGATTTTTAAAACACTACACGGCATGTTTACAACATCTAAAAGCTCAAAGCACCAATGTGAGAAAAATTAATTTTTGATCTTCAGAAAATTAGATAAAAAAAAGTGTGCTTTCATTTTTCTGGGGGCTTTTAGTCATCTGAGGTGTCATTAAACTATATCACACGCCAAGAAATCCTCTCATAACAGTAGGGCCACAGCTAACTTAATCCGCTGTTGATAATGGTGTGATATGTTTGAAATGTTCAGAAAAACATGGACCTTGAGCTGAGGCTGCAAAAGAATTGTCTTTTGTGTTCAATAGTGTTTTTGTGTCACAACAGCTTTCCTTGTGACAGTGATTTGTTAGAACTGAACTCAAGCATAGAAATGTTTAATTTAGTCATTAGACACCTCTACTGATACATTTAAATATGCTCTTTTATTCTGTATGGCACTGAAACCTTATTCTGAATTTTTTTCTTCATGTAGGTCAAGTCAGATGTCTTTTCAATGTGTAAAAAATAAAAATGCACTTATATATATTCTTGTGTCACATTCGTATATTATGTGGAAATGGATCAGGATGGAGCTCCTGCTACTATTGTGACTTTCATTTGCATACTGTTCCTTTTTTCCCCTCAGTGTTGTCTGCCAAGAGTTTGGAAAAGTGCCCCCAGAGCCTCGTCAAGCACTACAGGCCCCCTTCCCTGGCTGTTCTTTGAGCCCCAGAGGGACTCCATCCCCCAGCCTCAATATCAACATGCCCTCCAGCATGAATTTTTATTTCTGTCTTCTATCAGTTTTAGCTAACTATTTTTATACCTGTTCACCAACCAAGGAAGTTGATAGAATAATCATGTTTCCAGGTCGTCCACATGCATGTATGGACCCGTGGTTGTTCTACTCTCAAGAACAAAATGTCTCAGAAACTAATGAACTGATTGAATTTCAGTGGTCAAAGGTCTGATACTGACTTGGTGACACTAACATTGGGATGCCCATCTTGAAACTGCTCTGATTGTTTGGATCTTCTTTGCTGCCAGCTTCAGGATGTATGAGGTGTCTACATTTTAAACATTTGTGGTGTCTTTGCATCAACATCAATATTTGGAGCATTATAGTCCACCACAAGCTCAATGATTTCATTGATGTTGAGCTTCAGGTAATTGTTGTTGTGACTTGTGACAAAGCTCTCTATCAGCCATTTATACTCCTCTGTAAAAAATAGTCTCTATGCGAAGACAGTATTTTTTTGTCATTGAGACCATTCTACTTTAATCATAGGCTTCAGAATGGTGTTTACTTGCATTTCACCAAAAGATACACCTGATACCATTTTCCTTCTAAGTCTTCTCAGTAAATATTATATGAGTCTGAACAGACGCTAATGTAGCCTGTGTTACACTTAACTGGATTGTGGGGAAGTTAAAATTGTGAGTTTTGTTGAAGAGATTAAATTTTTTATTCCATTCTAATTACCATTTCTAAACTATGGAATAAAACAGCTTTACCCTGCAATGAACAAACAATGTTACTCCGTTGTCTTCATGGCTTTACAAGAATCATAAGATTGCTGACTTTTTGCTTGTATCTTGCTAGCTTAAGCCTCAGTTTTTTGTTAGCATTTTTTATGTGTAGCCATCATGCGTATATTTTGTGTAAACTTATTTCACAGCTCCCATTTTAAAATGAATTAGTTGGAAACATCTTAAAGTAAGATGGAGCTGGAGTTTTCAACCAACCACCTAAATTTTGCCATTATCATTAGCTCTAGCTAGCCAAAGTAGCAACAGCTGGTAAAATCCCCTGGCAATAGGAGACTCCTGAGCACAAACATTCAACAGCTGTTGGCTGGAAATGAGACAGAACTACAATAAAAGCTGTACATACATACATATATACTCCCACATACATAAAAATATGTAATTGTAATATATTGTATATATGTAACATACATAATCACATTTAAATGCATATGCGTTATCTCCTGCCTGTATTAAATTAAAGCAAATACACAACATACATCCATGAATCCTTACGAACAGTAGGCTTACACCACATACATTCATGATTGTACCGGTAGAAAATCTAACAGATGATAAGGAAGCAGTTAGAGGCATTACCATCAGGTTTATCATATGCCAGGTCTCCCAGTTATCTAATTCAAACACCCCCCCTTGTCAAAATTAATTATCACAGCTCTGGCATATGTATCTGCAAAGACAATCACTTAATTGAAATTAGCATTGAAGGTCAATTTTTAATCCAAGTAAATACAATAACATGACATTTAGCTGTAATAAGCTGTAACTTTGTATACTTGCGTGGCATTTTACATTACTTTCTTGAGGCAGCCAATACAGAGGACCTTTATGGAGCTCCACCATCTGACATACACATTTGTAAATTGCCTTTGTACAAGTTGGCTATTTAGAACTAAAATTATGCATATGAAATCCCTGTAGGAAAGGCATGTCTTATCATTTAATGGAAATTAGTTTGTAGTTTCATAAAAGCCATCCCCATTTCATATCAGAATTCAATTGACAATATACAACAGCATTGTGTTTGGAGAGGAAACTGGAAGGCAAAACGGAAATTAATATCCTTTCATATATGAATCTTTGCATACGGACAAAGACCAATGTAAGCTTGACTTACTTTCAAAAGCTATGTTTTCACTCATTTGTCAGGTTGCAAACACAAAGGGCTACTTTGTATTTCAGACTTACATTGAGCATTTTCTCCCCTCGAATTATGTGCTGCCTGGAATCAATGAATATATAGTGGAGCACATATTTCACCTTGTTTAAACTGCTGTGTTTCCACTTTGTGCTTGATTGCTATTTTCTCCCGTCTGTGTTTTTGCATAATGATCAATGGTTGGTCTTCTGCTGAGCCAGTGGAAACACAATAGTTTGTTGACTGAGGTCAACGTTGAGGTCATCACTTTGGGCATTCAGGTGTAACGTTACATGCTTTTAAATCTTATCAAATCCAAGGTTTTACTGTGATAGAGCAGCGGGATATACAGTATGCATATATGTGGAATCAGGAATTAAGTGAAAAAGTGTGAAATGCTTGCAAACAGTATTTTTACATAAACAATTCAGAGAAGCTATGCAAATACAAGTTCAAATTTTTAGTCAGGCATTTTTATTATGAGCCTCAATCTTATTTTAAGCATTCAGAGACTGTTCTTATTATTAATATTAGTAGTAGTAGTAAATAATTATTTTGTAAAGATTTTTTTTTATTTAGTTCTACTTGTGTGATCATATCATGGACATTTCACTTTTTTCATTTAATTTACTCTGTAACTAATTTCTCCTGCAGGCACCACTGAATGACTATTTTCATCTCATTTTAATATTTTATTAGGGGTTCTGATAATATGGCTTGTAACAGCAGTTAACAAACAGCGTGTACTTCTCATAGCTAAATAATCCAGTGTTTACAGTGATAGCTGACAGAAACCTCAGCCCAAATGCTAACAAGCTATGCTGCTAGCTAAATTTTACAATTTTTTTTTAGCCCAGACAAACTCTTAAATATCAACTTCAATCACACAACATGCTGCAAACAATCAGTAAAGGAAAAGTTCATTTTTAAGAGTAATAGATTACAGATTACAAGTTAAGTAGTTATAAGCAACCTTATGAAATAAGTTGAGTAATTAAAATCAGTTAAATATTAAAAAAATTGTGGCAAAAAAGATGATGACACATTCCCACTTAATATCGCTGTATATAAATGAAGCCAGTCTAATCATGAAACAGGTGCTGCCATCTTGCACTATTGACATCATCCAGTGCCCGAGTCTGCGTGGTGGTGATTGTTGGATGAGCCCACATTATGGAGGACCAGGTCATACATCTGCCCAACTCAGAAGTGGGTCAGGGGGATCTGTCACTAATGATGTTACACTGATTCCAAACATATCAGAAAAAAAATAAACACTTGAACATGTATCAGCCTGATAAGAACTTCCTACAGAAACTATCTTTGAGGAAAATTATATCCAGTTCCTTTCTCTACTTTTTTGGTGCAGCTAAAAAAAGGGACGGGATTTATGACCTATGCTGCAACAAGAAAGCAGGGGTGATCAAGATGTTTTGACGTTACTTTTCAGGGTCTGTTATGTCACCAATATTTTCATAGACGATGTACACTCAGGCAACCTTGAACAATGCACATTCATATTATTGACAGACGAGGTATGATTGAATCCAAACAAGATGGACAAAAATAACGCACAAAAATCGAAAGCATACAAACTGCTCAATGAATGGAGCCTGCCTATACTCAGCGACAGCACCATCAGGGGAAGGACAAGCAATCCCTCTCTCAGTGGTGTTGCACTCAGATTTGTCACAATGGCTTTGCTGACCTGCATTATCTAGAAAACATTTCTGAACAGTGAAAACACATAAAACAGCAGAATGACAGAAATATTTTACATAGAAGGTTTTTATAGACAAGAAAGGAAAATGTTTGAATGTAACTCCTTTGTAATCATTAACATTTTAATTAGTAACTATAATTTAAATATGAATCTCTACTCTGTGTTCACCTTAAACTTATAAAAGCACGTACTCAGAATTTTAAAATTGGGAAAATTTGTACCCCTTTTTCAGATTTCCCCTAGAAAAATAGTAACATTTAGAAATATCTTCTCCTGTCACTATTGTTTAAGGATGTAAATGGTGAAATTATCTATTTTTGGTAATATTTACAATATTCAAAAATAGCCTTTCGATAAATGACCTCATGTTTATTAACTTTTACAAACAGTTCTTATTAAAACTGCATCAAATCCTGACAGTTTTTACAATAGAAAAATGCCACAGGAACTACAACATGACTGTTTTAATCCATTCTTCATTCTCTTAGAGAAAAAGCTATTAACTAAAAACCTTGTTTATAACCAAACCAGGGGAGGGTCTTTTTAAAGTCTTACAATAACAAAGCAACAACTATTTTAGAGTTACCTTAGTTTGTGACTGAATGAAACTGAAACTGATTGAAATACAATAAGACTATAAGTGTTTTTAGACAGCAAGCTGTCGCTGTCACCTCTGTCATTGCTGTCCAAGTAAACACGCTGACAGATGTGTTGCCGAGGGCAGATGAAGTGCAGTTGCAAGGAGAGGAAGGGTGGCTGCCACTCTGTGGAACATACACAACTTGTGTGTGTGCTTACCTGAGCAGTGGCCACTGCATAAACTCCTGAACAAACGCAAAACTCATCAAACCGCTGAGCTCTGACAACTCATGTTACACAGATTTCTGTTGTCTGCAGTTGTGAATGGAACAGTCTTTTTTCTGTTTTCTATTGAATGTGACAGCTTGAGCTCTAAAACTGACTGTCAGAGAGGAGTGGTGCGGAAGGATGTTTTCACTGTTGGCCTTTTGCTCTGTACCACTGTATTCAGAGTTTATAATGCTTCAATTTTATATCTTCCTGCCACAGCTCACTGTGTGACCATGGCAACCAAAGAAATCACAGAGAGGGAAACAATACTGATATCTAAGTTTCTTGAACGCTACACCTTTTCCTGCACCAAACTAACATTGATGTTTGTAGCAATATTCCAGAAAAATTCATGAAAAGTTGTGACATGACACCAAAAGATCTAACCTGATTTGGGTTATAAAAGAAAATTCAGGATAGCGCCAAAATTATAGTGATTTATTCTCTGGAAACCATGAATGTCTGTGCAAATATTTACTTAAGTTCCACTAATTGTGATTGGATTTTTTTGTTCGGATCAAAGAGCTCGATTGACTGACCAACTGACAGACTGATAAAAGCAAACATACCAGTTCAGCCTCCTTTAAGTTATTAAGGAAAAAATCCTTACGTACACCTCATATACAGAATTTATGCAACTCATAATCCTCTGAAAAGATGTCTTAATGTCTTGCTTGATTAACAGTTTTGAAAAAAATTAATGGTCTATTCATTGGTAAGTTTTAATCCTGCTCATTTTTGGCCTATTGCATAAAAGCCAAAGAAGACAAGTTAGTTCCAAAGTGAACAGAATGTGATATTAATTACAAAAATTTGAGAAAATGTATCTTATAATCTTCCTGAATAATGCTTCTCTTTCAATGCTAATGATAATACCACATAGTGACCTCCCGATGATTGTTGTCTTGTGCTGATAAAGTTCTGTGGTATTACTTTGGATGAGTTTTCTTTTGCATTACTGAAGAGGAGACACATTAAGAGAGTGACTTTATTATCAGCTTTTCACCCCTCCTACTATCTGCCAAAGCCAGGAACCTTCAACTTATTTTGTGCATCAAGAGCTCTTCGCTCTCTTGTTCTGTACCATAAAAGCTGTTACATTTCTTGTCAGATCTAATTGTGTGGCACCCATAGTAAAATACAGTGTAGAGGCTGTATTTTTTGTCTAAGACAATAATGCAAATGTCTGCAGAATGACTGTGGCACTTTTTTTTATTGATATTCACCTTTTTAAATATCAGTGCATTAAAAGAAGGACAAAGAACTTAAAAATAATGCTTGATAAAATTTAATAAAGATCAGGTCATTCATTCAAATTCTATCCTATTATTGTATAAAGACACAAAAAAATTATAAATTGCCATTTCAGTGTTCTGGAGTTAAGTAGAGGGCTGAATAACAGGAGAGACTTTCAAATGACTCCCAAAGCGCTGTTATAGAAACTAAAGGAAATATTAAATAAATATGTTTATTTAACTGCTGGGATTAAAAAATCAGAGTTGTATGAGTTCTTACCTAAGCAGTCGCCTCTGCAAAAACACCTGAACACACACACAACTTCTGCCCAGCAATGAATTCTTACAAATCATGTTGTGCTGCCACATGAATATTTCATGATTATTTGTTGAGGGAACTGCTCTGTTAGCTCTGCTATTGTCAGTGAACATTGTTAACAGAACGCTAACAATGTTTTTCACTGACAGAGCTGTATTAGGAAAGTTACAATTGAGTTTAAACCAAACCTTTTACAGTCTTATCTTGCGTTCTTTCTGTGCTGTTTTCTGCAGCTGTAAATGGGTCAAAGTGTATGCTATTCTGTTTTTCATGAAGGTGACAGCTTGAGCTCTAAAACTCCATGTCAAAATGGAGTGGTGCAGAAGGATATTTTCGCTGTTGGCCTTTTGCCCTCATAAAAAATTTATATTCCCACTGGAATCAATGATAGATATTTAATCTCGTTTCGCCGCGAGTCACCTTTCAATAACCTGGGATAAAAGCAGGGAATGTGACTTGTAGTTCCTTTGAAAAATAGAAAATAAAAAGATAAATGATAAACATTTCTTTTTTTTTTTTACAGTATAAGACAGGAAGTCCACCTGTCAGTGTCCATGGACTCTCTTTCAGTCAGTGGTGAGTTTCTAGATCATTCCAGCCAGCCAAGGAGGAAGAAAGAGTCCCACAGATCCCAGTATACACACCAGTACAAACATCCAGAGGAATATCCTGTCAATGACCATGGCCACGTACTTCCAGTCCTCCTTTACCTAACAGAGAGGAGACACAGCAGTTAGGGACATTTCAAATTTCACACCACACCACCTCTTTTTTTACCAGCTGTCAGTTTTCACCCTTGATTGATTTCTCTCGAATGGCTGATTTTTCCATTATGAGGCAGCTATCTCCTAAATGTCAGTCAATCCTTGCTTGTCTGTCTTATGAAAAATTCAAGGTCAAATCACTGAGGTCCCATTGTTTCAAAGAATGCCTTTTCTGGCAAGAGATAGAAAGTGCATTGTAGTGTTGACAATGACTAGTGTCAAGGAGCGCGATAACTTCTACCTCTGATTTTAGAATAATAGAACTTTTCTTTTAATTCTCCCGTTGCACAAAGACACCCTTCTTATTTAATTTTTTTTTTTTACCAGTGAGTCAGTTTTTAACACTGAATCAGTAATGTGCACTTAAAGCCTTTTGATGCTTAGCAGTTTCATAAGTAAAAAAAATCACTGATATAGTTTAAAGTGATAAAGAAAATTCTCTTTCAAAAATGTGGACCAGCAGTATGACACATGAGCCAGCAACATGAGGTATAGTCTCAGTTAACTGTCCCTTTCCTGATGATAATTATGCTCTTTGAAACTCTGATTGTGTTATTTTTGTAAACACTTTAGCAACCAGATGAACAATGCAAAGTGCCATGAGACAGACTTGTGGCACTTAAACACTGACATTTTAAAAATTCAAATAGATGATTACAGAGGAAATATCCTTTTTTTAATATTCAAACAGAGGCTAAAATGAAATAAAAGGTGATACACATATTGCATGAGCTGTATTTGGGAATCTTCTCGTATCCACATACACTAAATCTGATCTGAAAAACTAATTGGGACGACATTATGCTATTTTGTGCTATTTTTAGAAATGTGGTTTTTTTAAAAAAATTAAATCTAAATATAAAGATTTACTGGTCAATGAAGATAATTTCTGTTAACTCACTGAAAAATCTGCATCCTCTGCCCTGAGATGATCAGCGACGTATTGGACTCCCTCTATGGCCCGTTGCATTGCTGGAGAAATAGTTAAAACTGTGGCGTCCTGTTGGGTACTTGCATCTTTCGTGGACTCTGCTGTGAGGGTTTCTCCATGGTGATCTGTAGGAGATTGTTTCTTCACCAGCCCTGCAGTTCCGATGACAGCAGGCCCTTCATCGTGCAGACAGCAGTACTGAAAGCTGCGGGAGCGACATCGATGCCCAATTCTCTGAGGGAGCTCCTTATGTTGGTCAAACATTTGCTCTACACTGAGGGAGCGGCCATTTGGGGCCAATGTGTTGGACTCTTCCCTGGACAGGCTGCGAAGTGGGCCCAGTGGCAGAGTTAGAGGTAAGGACATTTGTGAGGCAGATGAGGCAGCAGAGTTGTGTCCACGCAGGGGTTGTTTCTCTGAGAGAACCGAATACTGACCAGATGTGGGGCGGCAGAAAATGTTGGCCTTCAGTGAGTTATCTTCCTTATTGTGGTCCTCAAGAGGTGAAGAGGGTGGAGAAGGTGAGCAGACATGGATGCTGGGGCTGTTGGATTGACTCTTTTGGAGTGTATTCTCGACCTGGCTCATCTGTCTCAACCCTGTCTCTAACCCTGTCCAAAAAGCCTGCGAGTTACCTGTTGCAGATACAGTTGTAGGACGGTGCATCATCTCGATGAGCTTCTTGCAGTGCTGCTTGGCTGTGCCTGGCGGACGCTTCATGAAGAGGACTCGGGGCACCAAGTCCAGGAATACTCTCCTTACCCACTGAGGCATGCCGTGGGTTTGGGGTGATCGGTGATGTACGTTTAACACAAAGACAGTGATAATGATGGAGAGCGTGACAAAAACCATGGTGAACAGCAGGTATTCACCAATCAGTGGAATCACCAGCGATGTGGAAGGTATGATCTCTGTGATCAGCAGGAGGAATACTGTCAGGGACAGTAACACAGAGATGCACAAAGTGATCTTCTCTCCACACTGTGATGGCAAATAAAAAACCAGCACAGTCAAACAGGAGATGAGAAGACAGGGGATGATAAGATTAATAGTGTAGAACAGCGGCAGCCTCCGGATGATGAAGTAGTAAGTTATGTCTGCGTAGATCTCTGTGCAGCACTCATACTTTTTAGTATTGTACTTGCCCACCGCATTGACAATAACCCACTCGCCGCTCTCCCAGTAGTCCATCTGGTCCACATCGCTGGCCATGCTGATCAGATCGATCTTGGCGCGGTCATAGGTCCAAGAGCCAAACTTCATCTTGCAGCTTTGCTGATCGAAGGGGAAAAAAGTGACGTCTATGCTGCATGAAGATTTGTAAATTGCTGGTGGCATCCACTTGACGCGACCATCGTGGAAGAGATGTGCCTTTGTGAGGTGAGTGACAGCAAAGTCTCCATCAGCACTGCACATGAAGAACAGGATGTAAGAGGAAAGAAATGTTCTAATATAGTTTACATTGTTACCTTCATCCAAAGTTACATTGTTATCTTTATCTTACTTTCACTGGACCTTGAATCTTAGCTCCAAATTTGCACTTCAAGTTGTTTTTGTTTTATTGCATCTCATTGGCATCTTCAATGAATGTAATTTGATCACCTTTTCTCCGCTAAAAGTTCTGAAAAACCTAATGGATCCTGGATCCTGATTTTCATTTTTAAAAACACTGTTTCAAAGGTCAATTAGAACCTGTCACATTCAATACCTCCATACTCTCACAAAACAAAACAACATATATAAACTAATTCTCATTAAAACTATTTACTTCTACTAACAGCAAGCTTGAAGCTTATAGTATATAAACATTTAGTATGCAAATTTTTACATCACGGATGTTCCATAAAACAATGTTTTGCATTTCTATGTTCCTTAAAAATACAATGCAAAGCATAGAAATGAAATACACTGAAAACAGTATGTGACAATAATTTAAGATGCTATGATTTAAATCTTATTTCTTTTAATCTTTTTACCTTCTCTCTATATGCTTGTATTAACTCCCATTTTGCCACAATAAAAATGCAATATTTGTAAATATATGTATACAATGACACTCATATTTACATGCATTACCAAGTAAATAAAATATGGGATTTGCCAAAGTTCTTACAAATAAATACAATAAATCAAAAGTGAAATTTGAGGGCGGTTCTCACTGAACACTGTCAAGGCACAAACTGCTCCATCCTAATCTCTTTTATCTTCCTTTTCTATAATCTGATTAGTTTTTGCTGTTGCTAATCCTCTCATGTCATTCCAAATCTTCCATGACACACCTCAGCATCACTCATTACTTCCTGCCTCAGCTCATCATCCGACCCAGTCATCCGCCCACCTTGTTGCAATTAGCTTCTGTACATAGAAAGATTAGTTATCAGCCATTCTGTGCTGGAGCCTCTATGTTGCTGTCATTCTGTTCTGCCTGTATCTTCTCTGAACATCTGCCTGCCACAGCCCTCTTCCTCCCTGTTGCTGACTGTTAACCTGTGTTTTGACCCTGTAAAGACTAATGAAGGGCAACAAACACACATCAGCGTTGTTATTTAACATCAATACCAATGTTGCCCTTCAGTCTAATCCAGCAGTCAAAAAATGCTGCAGGAATGACTCTTGAGACCCAAAAAATAATTAACTAGCATTGTTGAACCCCCTTTTTTTGGTTAGATGCCTGCCTGAAATAAGGTCTATGGTTAACACAAGCTCAAGATATTTTATGTTATG
Organism: Acanthurus lineatus; assembly: GCA_029814665.1. Classification (NCBI taxonomy): domain Eukaryota; kingdom Metazoa; phylum Chordata; class Actinopteri; order Acanthuriformes; family Acanthuridae; genus Acanthurus; species Acanthurus lineatus. The sequence goes on along the minus strand of JAPZDV010000002.1, from coordinate 6,497,774 downwards.
TTCTACAACCGAAAATATATCATCAAACATCCAGCTTGTAATTTTTTAGGCTTTTACATGTCTAACAAAGGACTCAACAAGGCTACAAAGGTTTTCAGGGACGTCATCAAGCCAAACGCAGTGACTAATGCATATTCTAGTCTGCTCTACAGCCTCGTTCACTTTTTGACTTGTCAAGTTATATTGTGTGTAGCGGGGCAGGAAGCTTAGTGGTGGCTGCATTAAAATTATGAGCCCATAGTGTGGTTTACTTATAGCACACCATTAGTTTTATACTTCTGTCATTTGCATTTACTCCTCAGAAGTCATAAAAGTGGTATCTACTGGTAAATAATTACCAAACTTCACTAAACATGAGTATTTTAGCCTTTTTTTATGCAAAAAAGCTAATCTTCTGTAATGAGACAAAAACCAATGAGAAAAAAACAATTTGCAGGACAATGCTCACTTCAGCTACTGCTAAATCAACATGATAACCAAATCAGAATGTGACCAACACATTGGATCATGATAAATGGAGAATTGATGTCCACATCTCTCATCTGCATTTCTGGTAGGTTTAGCAATTGAACATCTACTGATGAATTTTGCCCAAGGTCATTTGAAAAACATCCAAATACATTTCATTCATTAATTTCTAGCCTAATGTCTCACTTTGAACGATGCGCCAAACTTTGTTTGTAACCATATCCATTAAGGCTGACCTTGTTCACATTTATTTTAGCTAAATTACTTTATGGCACTGGCACAGGACAAGATGCTTGGCACAACAACATTATCTCCATGTTTTCCTTCCAGTTACACCATCTGGAGAAATTAAATCTTCAAAATTTGAACATTAGTTGTTTAATGATTATTTTTTGCCTTGAAGATGGCAACATTAAAGAGACCTCTTACAATTTCTTTACACGAAAGCATACAAGCTGTTGAGCTTCAGATCCTCACTTGTTATAGAGGACGATATCGGGCCTCCAGATGATCTCTGAGGGAATACGGATGGAGGTGACATTTTCGTATTCCTCTGGGTTCCATCGGAGTTTGTAATCATTCCATTCCTGCAGAAAATCATGAATCATAATTATACACTGTAGCTTTACTTTTACAGTTTCTTAAGCATGTAATTTGTCTTTCATTGACACATACTTGCTTGACCCAGACGTTTGTTGTCATCATTTGGTTCTTCTCATCCTTTTTTATGTAAACAGAAGAGAAAATTACTGTAAAATTAATCTCTGAAATGATTTATCTGTCTAGACTTCATAATTTCATAAACGGGACTGCTGTGAACATCTCATTTTCTAGTCATTTATTTTCAAAGCCACTACATGCACTCATGAATCTGTTTTAGAACAAATCAACATACATACCCTCTATTTAGATAAACAGATTAGCTGTGTAATACACCAGGAAAAAGTGTTAGGCAGTGTTCCATGCAGGAACCCCTTCACTGAACACTGCCTATTGCTTTCCTAGCACTGTGAAGCAGCACTGCTAAGCTGCTTTCTCCAGCTCTCTCCCAGCAACATCTAACACGCGGCAGTCAGTGAAATCACTCTGTAGGAGAAGACAACTTCACCCAGAGCTGACTCTCACTGCAGGTGTGCAAAGCAGGCACTGTCAGCTAATTGTGTGTCAAAAACCTGGAGAATCATGCAGATATGCACATATTCAATCTTGAAGCTGCACCAGGGAACTTTGCATTGCTCAGAAAATGGCAGAGGTATGTAAAAATGAACCCAAACCATATAGAATAATGCACACAGAGGGTCTGCAATGCAAAGATACCATTAAGACATGAGAGAGTAATGACATTGTTATGTTGTGACCAGCTGAAACCGAATGGCTGTTTAGGAGACAGTTTTGAATATCGACTGCCACTGTTAGCATGCTTGACAACTTAATTTAATCTGGGAAAAAAATCCAATCTCTTCTGTGGTGGTTTAATTTCCGCTGATAAGTGATCTGTGTATTTAAATGTATCTCTCTTGCCAAGTTTAGCTTTGAGCTGGTTGCTATTGATGTGATCAGAATGAATATAACACATGAGACAGAAAAGAACGACCAGAAATGAACCACTGACATGGTTGTGTTGTATCGACAGAATCACAACATTCATAATAATAAATCAGCCTTAAAGAAAACACACCAGCACCCAATCAGACAGAAGTGGTATTTGCACATAAGCTTCTTAGCTGTCGAGCCTGCAAGCTGATATTAGCAGTGCACTCTTCACTGTTAAATGTTTTGTGCTTACTTCTTTGATCAGCTAAAATACGGGGAAAGACATGTTTATGTTTTAAGGTTTAGCAGAAAAGTTTAACTTGGTGGTCTTTTGCCTTTGTGTATAAGTGGCAATATCTGGGGTTAAAAGTTAAAATGGAAAACTGCAGTTCTTTGAAAGGCCACTTGAAACTCTAAAAATGAGTCAATACCCATGGAGCCCTTACATTAATATGCCCAACTTTACAGCAGAAATAAATATGTTACAGCCTGGTAAAAATTGTGTTTGTGCTGTTTTGCCAACTTATCCATTCTTGACAAGTGTACAGGGGTTGAAGTTTTACACAAATCACTTATCTAAATTATATTAATACTTTAACTTATAAATAATTAACAACAGATTTTGATAGATGCAATAGGACAATTAAGTGACTGGCTGAATGGAAACAACATCTATTTAGATGAGAAACTAACATTATTCTGACAGACCATCATAATATATAAAGATGAATGAGGCCTATTCTAATGCCTTCCAAAATAATATATAAGTTTCTTTCTCTATTTTCTGCTTTGCCCACAAAGATCACAAGACAAGTTAATGACAGAGCAGATGTGTCAGTCAGGTTAGCTTTCATGATAATGTCTGGTCTGAATACTGGTAAAATTTAACAAGACTGTGAGGTTTTACTCACCACATCAATAAGCTGGGCGATAGACAGTCCAAAGTGGACTAGCACAGTGTCTGTAGTATTTTCCACAGGACGTGAGTGCTTATTGTAATGTACAAACAGATCCTGGAGCAGCCTTTCTTCAGCATGGGCGCGAGGTCCAACTTGGGAAAACACTGAAGTAGAAGTAGAGATTAGAAAAAATGGAAAGCTTAAACTAATGAAATAGTTGTTATGTTTTGTAGTTGAAAACTATGCATTCACATCTTCTCTTAAAACTGCAAATACATACATGTGTGTTGTGTTATTGCAACTTCTTCCTATTCGCTTTTTTGCAGACTTTGCTTGTGATCTTCTGTGTCCTCATAACCAGTTTGGAGTGTTTCTTTTTTTGCACATTTAAATAGAAACCATAATTTCAAATTCAAATGCTTTATAATATTATTTTATACATTTTCCCATATCTACAATGAAGTCATCTATTTGGATTTAGCTGATGTGCCATATAGGGACCGCTGTTATAGATACAGAGTGTAATCTAAAAGAAGGGTGACCTCTATTATACAGGTGGCCCGTGGTTACATGAGACTAGATCTGAGTGATGAGACAAACAGGGAGGGGGAGGGGGACAGGAGATAAGAGACGAAAGAAAAAAAGAGGAAGAGGGAATCTGAATCTGAGGACATCCGCTGTGTCTCCGAACAGACGTGCTGATGGAGCGATCTTTTCGAGACGTCTCGCCCCCTCTCGGCCTCTCTGCCCCGGTGTCTCTTCTCCACAGCTGCTCTAATGGAGCAACTCAATCACATACACATCCCCTTTACAATCAGCTCACATAGCACTGAGGATGACCTAACGAGGTCTGGGAACAATTAAAGAGACGGGGACCGTCCCGAGACTCATGCAGTACAATGTCCTTTGTGTTACAATCCTTTCTTTCATATTCAATTAGGCATTTCTCTATTCTTGACATCTGTGCAGGTAATTCAATGGCAAAGCAATACATCATTGGATGGGATTTGTTCCCTCGCTCATATTTCATTATGCTTGACTTAACTGCATTATCCAGGATTGTGTGTTCAAAATTGTATTGTATATATTGTTTATTGTACAAAATATGAATTATGCTGAGGATTGTTTCCTGTTTTCTTGTTATAACTGGAGTCACATGGTTGCAGGCATTCCATTTTTCTATCTATCTAATCAATAGACAAAGATACTCTGCTGTTTAACTTGTATCCTTAAACCAGGGACTCAGGTGTTGTTGTTATGCTGCTGGCCTTCCTCTCAGGTCCTCCTTCCCACTCAATCAAAGCTGATGGGCTGTCCTTCAGTGGCCTGAAAACAGGCATCCTCCATTTTTAAGGCTAGAGATCAATATCTTAATAAATGGATACAGGTTGTTTTTTCTTCCATGTCTTCTATTCCTGCTTGCAACTGAATCTGTTGGACACGTCCAGACGCCAAACAACCTTGAAATGTCTCTTCGAACGAGAAAAGCAGACACGAGGTACCATTGTTTGACCACATCAGCTCAGTGGTATCTGTTGAATGCAGCTGGTATTAAATAAAGAGGAACGCTTCAGTAGATTCCAAAGCAGCATTGCAGCTAATGGGTTTAGATGAGGGAGCTCGGAGGGTGTCCTGACTTTGACAATGTGCGGGTCAGAGCACTAATGTGCGCAGAACACACTAGGTAACTGTTGGGTGAGCTCAGTTCTGTACAGTGTGCCTTACAGGACACTATGAATAGCACAAGTACAGACTGTAATGCCACCAATCACTTGAATGGGAAAAAAATCTCTTTTCATTATAGCTGACTGTAATGTAATTTCTTACCTTTTTTTTTCTTTTGCCTTTTTTACGGGAATATCCAGTCCCTTCACTTTGAGATCAGGCTGTTCTCCAAGATACTTTTTATCTTTGGTCTACCTATATGTATGCAAACTGATTTACTGAGAAGGACAGTTTAAATCAAAAAGATAAAAAAGATAATTTAAGTGAATCTCCCAGAAAAGTTCATAAAATTTGGAATAAAAATGACATAAAATATCAGTGCAAGTAATGTCTGTTGGCTGATGTTCTCAGTTTTGCAAAGCTACAGTTTCATAGATGTGTGACTGTAATGGACCCAGTTCTGTCCTCATTTGATCAATGTATCCCCACAAGACAATAATGCATGGCCAGCAAATATTACTTTTTATACCAGTGAGACCCGGCTCCTGAACCAGGCACATCAAGCTCGTTACCAGGTCACTAAGCAACAGAAGGCATTTCTTTTCTCCTAAAGGCTGTGTTTTTGTCAGTGATTGTGTTACTCATCTAATCAAATTATTCTCTAGAAAAATCAAGACAATGACCTTATGAATAATGTGACTGGAATCACATTAGGGATTATATGAAAAATATTCAGATGTGGAGGGGGGGTAACAACTCCTTTATTTTTTAGTAAAAGAAAGACCCTCTCACCAACACCACCACCACTGTCTTTTTTAATATTTTCTTTAGACCCATTCCCCTTAATTAGAGAAAAAAACTGTAATACCCACCCCTAAATATCTCAAAATGACTCTTATGGCAAAAAAAACAAAATAAAGAAAATGGTATTTACCAATATAAAATATTAATTTAACCCAACAATGGCTCTGTTTTCTTGAAGCCACTAAATAGTCCAAGCATAAACTTTGCTGGTGCTGACTGACCTCACAATATTTTTGCCCCAGAGAGTATTTAAATAATTTATAATTTGTAAGTAAAAGTTTGAGCATGTTCCACTGCTCACCAAATAAATAAAGCTAAGCCTTCATTTGGCAAAGAGAAGTCATTTTCATTTTAATACAGTGCCTGAAGTTGAGAGCTGAAAATTATAAAAGAAGCAACTGCAACAAACAGATAAAGAAATAATTTACCTTGTTGACCAAGAGTGAAGAAAAGTATGCTCAAACATTTGTATATATCCATAGCGTTTTTAGTAGTATCCAACTCTATGAGTGAGCTCCCAACTTCTGCTAGATTTCAGTCCCGGTGGTCAGTCATCTGTCATGTAACGGTGAGTCTCCATGAGGTTCAGACTAGGTTAAACAGTCAGATGGAGAGGTCATGTCTGTCCCTGTCAGCCCCGGGCCCGGTGTTCCTCCTGGCTCCATCTGTCCATCCCCTCAGTTGTCCCTCCATCCAGTCTGTGTCCGCACAAAGGACCACGGACGTGTAGTTTACTTGATCCAACACTTGAAAGTCCCTCCTCGCTTCACTGGAATCCTTCATCCAAGTGTGGCTTATCCCTCTCTTCTCCACCCTCCCTGTCTACATTACTCCCTCCCTCGCCTCTCATCTCTCCGCCTCCTCATCTCATCTCCCTCTCTCTCTCTGCACACACACACACACACACCTCATTTTTCTCTCTCTGTGTTCTTTCTTTCCCCTTGTTCCACTTTTCTGTCTCTTCCTCACTTTTTTCCATGAAAACTAAACTTTTCTGTCTGTCCGAGTGTGTATTTGTGTGTGTGTGAAAGACAGAATGTTTGTTTTCCTACCAATAAATGCAGTAAACATGAGCAGTGCTGTGTGTGTGTTTGCCAATCAGTTACTTGTCTGGGAGCTGTGTTACAGTGTGTGTGTATAGAAGCCTGTTAAAGTCCAGTCTTATAGAAGTGCCACTGAGTCACAGACCTGGATACTCTTCAATCGCTACCTGCTCTGTTTCCCAGGAGCGTATCATCCACAATCCCCCCCTTTTATCTCACCACCCTCATTTCTCTTCCAAACACACTTGACCCTCACCTGCTGTCAATTTTTCTCCACGTAATGTCTTCCCCACAGACAGAGATTTCTCTCTGTCCACAGCCTCTCGGTGCTTCGCTGCCAGTCTCCTTTACAGCTTTTCTACGTCAGCAGAGCTCAGTGCCAGAGCAGACCATCTTTTGAGACAGTTGCATTTGCTTGAGGTGTGTTTACTGTTGTCCTACATCTTTTCAGATTTCCCCTGCAGTGCCAGCATGTCATGATTTGATGACAGAAAGACAGAGGATAACTAGGAGACACTTAAAAAGCCTTGACTTAAGAGTCATGTTTACTTGAGATTGGCGAAGGCAGAAGCCTTCTTTTGACTTTCCGACAGTTCTTTCTGACTGTGTTATATGATAAGAGTGCTACAAAAGAGGTCCGGGTGGAGATATATTTTGCTGCTGTAGATGTCTTTGTCAGATATGCTTTTTTTTCACTACACTATGAGCCCACAGAGAGAAGCCTCCGCAGTGTACACATTGATTTTTTCTAATCAAAGACGTGGCTCTCTTGATCCGGTGATGACTAACAGTGACTTGACAGATGAAGAGATTCCTCTCACCGGTGTGCCACAACAGCACAGATGTATGTTCTTACCATCAGAGATTTGATAGCTGATTATTATGCTGGATTGCTGACAGGAGTCCAGCAGGAGTTTGTAAGTGGGACATTGCAGCAGCAGGGGGGCACTGGAAGAGGAAATTTCACTATCAGTAAGGGCAGGGTGCATAAATAGGCCATTTGCAGCGTGGTGGCGGACACATGCATTGCTTTATCTTACACCCACATATAGACACATATAAGCTCCTTCTGTGGCCACCTGAGCTGATGAAACGGGCCATCTGTGCACTCTCTGAATGCTAAGGGAATACAAGAAGGGACAGTATTCCCTGTTTGCAACAACCTCCTTAATAATTCAACCTGTCCTGATGTTGGAAATGATTTGGTGATCCCAAAAAAGCACTTTGACCTCTGCTCCTCAATGGTCATAACTCAAACACATTTGCTGACACTTTCTGGCCATCTCTGTCAGCAGTTTAGGTGGGTGGTAGCTACTGTATCTATAATTGGGTGATAAATATTGTTTGCTAAAAGGTAGTTAATATGCAGATTACTATGTTTCCAGAGTCTAAGAATCTTGCACCAACACAATTTGAACTGTGTATTGTCTAGGCACTGAGCCTGCAAATTTAGATGATTCGTTTCAATGCATAAAATGTCATTTCTGCTGCTAGAGGACTATTAATCAAAGCAATTAAAAAACAACAAAAAAACTTTCATTGCTAAACAGCCACCAAAGCTGATTTTAATCTATCAAACAAAGGCAAAAATGTTCACTGACAAGATAATGAATTAAGTTTAAAGATTTAAGATTTAAAAATCTTTTGCAGTCTTAATAAGTTCCCAAACCAAATGAGTCACCCTTTTTTTGGCTATACCATAACTAATGTCTCCAGTCTTGAGCCTCAATCTACATCCAGACTTCAGTCACATGTAACTTTCCATATCTAAAACAAATAAATAAATAACACAAAGAATTAAGTCAAAAGACCTCTACTTTCGCTTAAACACCAATGATTCAAAACTCCACTTAGGTTTTAGCCTTTTGGCTTGAAATGAGCTGATACTCTGCCAAAAGCCAAATTCATAATTGTAAAAACTGTGCTTCTGCTCCTCCTTCTCTCACAAGCCTATCACGCTGATGGGGAGAAAATGAAGAAGAGAGACAGGCAGTTATGAGGGATGAGAGGGGGAAAAACACATTTATAAAAAATACTATGCTTTGGAATGAATATACTGTGTCAGTCTGATCATTTTATATTCTGAAATTGATAAACTAGAGTTTGCTTGTTTTTTTAGACTCTGTTCATGGCTCTACAGAACAGGGAAAGAGAAAAGGAGAAAAAAAAATAGCCAATTACAATTATTAATGAGTAATAAATAATGTCTATTTGATCATTTCTAATATTATGTATTAACTAATGTTATTGAATTTATGGAATATAGGGCTTTTTTCCTATTTAGAATAAACAAGGGGAGAAGTTTATCAGGTGCATAAAATGCATGTAGAGGAGTGATTTGCCTAAGTTTAATAATCATTTCAATAATCTTTATAGTGTTTTGGCACTTTAAAATAGCTTAAGTGGATCACAGGTTATGTGGTGGCTGCATACAGGCTAAAAAATGTAAAGTGGCATTACATGTAGTAGAACGAAATGTAATGCTCAAAAATCAAGCTTCAAGGCTTTAGTGCTGAGACTCTATGACTTGTCAGTGACATTGTCCTGCTTAGGCTTTACTGATGTTGGTTACCTCAGCTTGAGGTTATGTTTATTCAGGCAGCCACATCAAGATCCTTGCCAAGCTTGGCAAGGTAAATCGAGGCTGAGAGTGCACATCCTGCAGCTGAAAACTTTTGCATTTTAACACTTTTTAATGTTTGATGGCAAACTTTTAAAAGTCAAACTTTTATTTTATACATATGTAATTAAAAACCTTCATCAAAACAATGATGACAGTGAAAGTAACTATCCTCATTTTTAGTCCCATATCTTTAGGATTTTCACTAAAGGAATACAACTATAACATTACCGTAAGATTTCTGAGCAGCTGTTTCCATATTAGCAGAGTTACCTCCAAGGGATCATCAGCAAAAATATTTTTTACTAAGACTTAATGAAACCAAATGAGTGAATCTGTAATAGAAAGAGTTTCACTGTTAATCTCCTCATGCACATGAATGCATACAGATAGAGAGGGAAAGGAAGTGAGAGGAGCTCAGTGTATCATAGGAAGTCCCTCAGCATCCAATGTCTAAATAGATGCATAACCAAGAGCTAGTAAATGGCGAGTGTGAACCAGCCCTAACTATAAGCTTTTTTTAAAAAAAAAAAAAAAAAAAAAAAAAAGAAACATTTGAAGCCTACTCATAAATGTGGAGAGGGTGTCAGCCTCCCTGATTGAGACAAGATTATGGATCCATAGAAGTGGAACTTAAATGCTAAAGGCTTTGTCCTCCAATCAACTTTAGGAGATTATAAAAACCACAAGTAATTCTGCATCCTTCAGTGTTCTAGTGGGGTACAAGCATAAAACCTGGTGGAATTCCCTGACAATTTTGACATGCATGGGAGTTTCATCAACATGTACAAACTGAAATCAAATGATAAATAGAACTTAAAGCAGCTAACCTTTCCTGCTTTACCTTTCCCTTATTGTCAATTAAATGTCTTAGTCTTTGTAATAGATTATGATTGTCATTGTGCATGTAGCACTTAAGTTTAACAAGACAAGTTCAGAAACAAAACAGTTTTTTACTCTTAATGGAAACCTCTTCTTAAAAAATATATTCAGTGTAGTTAGTTAGCATTAGCATTAGCATTAGAAATATTCTGGAGAATCTGTTAAAACTAAACCCACATTTAAGATATCACACTTCCCTCTCTCAGAAAGCTCAGTACTACAGTTATGAGAAGAACAGAGGCTGTGCTTTAAAAAGTGTTTTTCTCCTCTATGCCTACATGATAAACTCCTCTAAGTCTGCTTCGTAGGAGTACTGGGGTGTCCTCTGCAATTTTTCTGTACAATTTAACTACTGAACTACTGAACTCACTGTTTGTCTTGACTTTTTTTTTGAATAAAAATTGTTTAAACAATTTTGCCAGGGAAGCATTGTGCCCATCCAAGTCAGAGTTGCTCTTACTTCAAGCCCAACTGGAGCCCCCATTATTGTCCTTGACAGGAAAGAGAAGAAGACTTCTAGTTCTGAATCTAAAATCTCTCACTTACCACATTTTGCTTGAATACACTCAAAACAAATTAAATTAACATAGCCTTGTTAGCAATGGCACATGCATGGTATGAATGCACATGCATAAGACAACAAGGATAGTGGGAGGCCAATCTATAGATTTCATGTTTATCAGAAAACTGCCAGTACTCACGAGGGTAGTGAATCATACATGAGATCAGTAGCATTATTGATGGGCTCCCAAAACCAAGTGAGGCATCTGTAGTATTGATTAAATCACAGAGTATGTTCCCACTGAAGCCAGCTTCTGTGAGGAGAACTCCCTGGAACAGCCCCAGGATCTGTGATCACCAGGTCAGCCAGCAGTGATTCACACAGCTCCCTTTTTTTAAACTCACACTGACATGTATCTACCTTTATACACACAAACCCACACAGACACAAGGATTCATCCATTGCATGCATAAACACCAACCAGTCTACCAGGGCTGCCAAGATCACCTGTCAATCATGATTACTGCCTGGTTAAAGAAGAGACAAAAACCCCATGTGCACTTTTCCTGGATTGTCAGTGTAAAATAAAGATTTGCTGTTCCGGGAATGCTTTGTAGGGATTTGAATGAAAGGGCAGAACTTTCAGGCTTAAATAAAAATAATGTTGTTTTCGTTGCAATTTTTTTTTTCAAGTTTGCCTTTAGGATGGAGTCAGTTTGGATGGAAGTAGCTCCCTGAAGCAGTGGATGGATGTTGAACCCAACCTGAAAGCAGTGTGCTAAGGCAAATATTGACACTGTGAGATGCCAACCGTGAACCCACCTGCAACAGCCCCGGGGTGAACGAACATGGCCGGTGACCAGGTACCAACAAAGATGGAGCACCTGCAGCATCTGTGAATGCCATCTGTTAGCCACATAGACACACAATGTTCACAAAACGTCACCATTTCTCTTTTTGGTCTTTTTGAAAGATTACAATAATGTAACGTCATTTTTTCTTGGAAGACAGAAAAACTGCTTTTAATAATAGACAGTGTCATAAAAATTCAATGTTTTCCTTTTTACACTGGCTGATGCTAGATGCTGCTATCAGTGCTGTCCAAGATCAATATTATTGTGATTACAGTGAAAATCAATAGGCACAAATACCATTAACTCTAATGATGCTAGACCAGAAACAATAGTAGTCCTGCATTTGTATCTTGTATTCCAGTGACAGTCAGTATATTACAGTACTGATTTAGTACAGGACAGTAGACTGATCATGATCATTACATTACAGACCCATCAGAGCTACATTATAACAGTGTTCATGGATGTCACAAGATGGTAAGAGTGATGAAAACAACTTATAGCTGGATATTGCAATTTCAGTGATGGGGTACCACTTATTAGAGAGAAATACCCACAGGAAGACAAGATTTATTCATATTTATTCATAAATCATAAATTTATGTTTTCACATAAAACATTTCTGTATCACATAAAAAAGAACAGTTCTTTAGCAGCTGCCAAAAGTGATGGATAACTAGAATAAAACCAAGACATGAATCACCTTGGTATAAAGTGCTTCTTTTGTAACGCTGACGTCACCATTCGACAAAACATCACAAATTCTCTTTTTATAAATGCTTTGCAATTAACATTTATGAAAGCAGCATGTTGCATTAGTATTAGCCAAGGCTAAAGGGAGATCTTGACATTTTAGTAACTGATTTTTCTTTACCTTGTGCATTTGACAATTTTGTAAAAAAAAAAAAAAAAAAGAACTGAATTCCCATTCTGCATGCAGCCAAGTCTGCATGTTGACTCTCATTTTAAAATACAGAGAGAGTGTTTGTTATTCATAGAGGTACCTGTCTTGCAGTGTTTTAATTAGGATGTTCATCACAAAATAGGATCACCAGACATGGATTTATGAGACTCAGTCCGTACAGTTTTAAACTTTTTCTTCATATGAATGCTATAATAGCATGCATTTTTCCCATAGTAACAAATTATAACAAACTCAAGAGTACTATGCTGTACTTTCATGCACTGATGGCCTTGCTCATCCATATGACACAACATTAGTTATTCTCTTTGAACGTGCTCAGACATGCCTAGCAGGAGGCAGGGCTGCATGTCTGTTCTCCCTACAGAATGCAGGAAATAAAGTTTCATTTGTACATCTACAGAACAAAAGCATATTAATTATACCCTGAGCTTACTAAGATAGCTTTTGAAAACTGAAAATCAATTTGTCACTGACACACATTATCCATGAAAAGTCCCTTCGAATAATTAGCCCTCCACTACATTGGGAATACCTTTATAGACACGGACATATGGCTTTTGAAAAAGTGGTTATTATTGTTTATTTACAAATTCTTCAGAGCAAAATTATTGGTTAGTAAGCAGATTGTAGGCAACAGTGGTCAAGGTAAGGGTTAGGCTTGCTGCAGATGCTTTGCATTGAAATTTATGCAACTGCAGCAGCAGTACTGATTAGGTTAAGTCTTATACTGTGTATCTACAGTGTGCACAGCACCCATGCTAACAAACCATCCACAAGTTGCAGTTAGAAATAACCACACTAGAAAGAAAGCTGATCAATGAAGCACAGTTGCCTAAGGGTTATTCAATAGCTAAGTTCACAGAACTAATGTAAAGATTATGTTAACCACAGTTATTGCATGTAATTAAAGTTGTGTTCCTCTAATACACAATTGGAACTTTGCCCTCAGTGGTTTTGTTGAGACTATGCAATATCCATGTTTGATTTAATTAACTCAAAGTCACCTGAGGTTTAAGGTAATACAGTAAAAATCTGTGGGTACACAGTGGGTGCAGAAAATTCAATTAAAGTTTAATTACTATACACAAATGATTAGAGCTCCACAATCCTCTGCCGCCACTGCTGACTCAGAATTTTCCAATTTTCCATGCAAGGGCATGTACCCATGTGTTCTTCATTTCTGTTGAACTGCACACAGTGGGACGCCATGTGTAAAAGACAAAGCTACAGTTTAAATTTGGAGACAGTGACCTCATTCAGCGACGCTGCTGGTTACTTTATTTAACCTTCATCTATTGTTTAATGAGTTTAATCACAAAGGCCATCCACTCATGTACCTCTCCTTTTCCCCACACTTTCTTACTCGCCCTTTGAGGTTTCAGGTAGCAATGTGGCACACGAGGGGGGAGGGGTGATATGTCAAAAATGCAATATTGCTTTATATCACACATGCTTGCATCATAGTATGTAAGCTCTGGAGACATGGCATAGTTACAAATGGGAAACAAGACGCAACTGTAAGTGTGACACTATTGTTGTCATCCCAGAGGCACATGTTTACACACCCTCATAGAGGACCACCCACTCCAAGGCTGATTTGGCTTATCTCCTACAGTGATGGAGATATCCGCCTTTAAGTCCATGCCTTAATCTGGAGCCCACATCGTCTCACCTCACTTCTGTGTCTGTTTGCAGTGTGTTGTCAGAGAATCTGAAATATAATACTGCAAACTCTACTTAATTTGCCATAGAACCTGACGGTGAAGTCGATCCATATTTACAAAGGCATTGGTGTGGATTTTTTCAAAATAAAAGCATAATTAGAATAAATGCCTTGATAAGAATAAACTAACCCATTTGGAAAGATATTGTTTGAAAAGTGTGGTTTACTGGTGATCTTATGTAATGTCATCAAAAGATAGAATTGATGTCAGCTCTCCTACCTATATTTTTTCTGTGAATTCACGCCCACTTGATGTTGTCCAGTTTTTGCGAGGTGGGTGCTGCGCCTACTTCTGTTTATTAACCATGGGAGAAGTATGCTCACATAAAAGTGATGCTTGAATAAAAACTGCAAGAGTAATAATGATGTAAGGAAAGCTACACAGGTCCATCCTTTTCAAAAGCTTGTCTGTGGAAAAGAACTGCTTCGTGTAGGTGCAGCCTTTGTGTAGATTTTGTATGTTTCCTTTATAAAGGCAAAAAAAAAAAAGAGCTGGAACAAAGATGATCTGTCATCCTGTCATTTTACAGAATAAGTTACATTCAAAGAGCTCATAAAAGAGAAACACTCATATACGAACCCCACTTCAGCTCCACTCAAAGACAAGTCCAATTGAAGTGATCACAAAAGCAACTGTAGAGGAGAGAATAATGCTATGAGAGGAAATGCTGCACGCTTCCCTCATGTTTCTTTATTGCCTTATAATGCAATAAAAAGTAACATTACCTAAGAATGCAGCCATAAATCAACTTCCAATGATGTTTACACAGTAAATAGCTAGGATAAATATTTGCTCCATACATCATCTCTGTGATATGGCTGCAGAAAGTGATATATCTGGAGGATGTGTTTAGAGGATAGTGTTGTATGTGGGGGAGTACGGTGTGAAGTCCCTGGTGTGTCAGCAACATATCAGCAGAAACAGCTGAGAAGGTACCTCTGGGAAAAAAGTGCTGGAGCACAAATTCACATTTTTTTCTGAGGGTAATATTCTGTTTTATTATTATTAATATTATTATTTTCATTTTACTGTATTTGGCACACTGATATATGTATGTAAACTGCAGCAGAATTAGCATTTGAAAATCAAGAAGAGTAAAAAGTCTGATTTATTTTTACATGATTAACATTACTTATAGCTAACATTTCACTGTCAGGACCACTCCATTAGGACAGTATAAAGGTTATTTAAGTAGGAATGATTAAAGGGGATGAAAATGGTTAATTAAGGTCCATGTTCCATTGGATGTATAGGAGTCAAGTTGAAGGATGGTGGTAGGTCGAATGTGTAAGGACGAAGGTTAAAGGATGTAATGTTGCGGCTACAATGTCAAGGTACCTAAAGAGCTTCAAGCTCCATCATCTTACAATAAAATATCATTGATGCTTATGAGGTGCCTGATTCAGTAATGATGTGGATCAGCATGGTGGGCTTATCTCTTGTTGATGTAGGTTAGAATTGGTTCAAAAGGGCTCAGACACGATGTTTAAATGGAGCTGGAAAATGGAATGAGAGGCCAAAATGAACTGTTTTGCTTTATTTGAGCTTAAATTTAAGGATGTCTGAGGAGTGGACAGAAATATGCTGAAATAGATTGTAGGTGGATGAGTTACTTGTGAATTCTGAGCATTGTGAAAAAACTGAAGAATGCTAGTAGGAACACTGGTTCAAGGGTAGTGTTGATTTATAGGAATAGGTGCCCTGCTGGGAGTATTGAAAAGACTAAGGAGATTTGCTGTAAGAGGTCAGCATTAAGGATGGAGCTGGGGTTCTGTCTTTCATAGGACTTTTAATCAACATGTGAATGTAGCTGGAGCTTCAAAAAGCAGTCTGACAAAGAAATGTATACCACTCAGGCCATTGGAAAGCTGTAAGTTTTGTTTTTTAGAACAGAGTAGGCATTAGTGACGACGCTAGTCAATGAAAAATGCCAACCGAAGGAAATGACAGATTGTGCACAGTGTGAAAAGTTATGAAACAGAGTAGTTTATTCAGAGTAGTTTAATGACAGGGTTCAAGGACTGAGACTTTTTATGATTGCAAGTGTGATGCAACTATTAGGTGGTGAAATTGGGGATTCAAGTGAAGATAGTGGATGAAATCAGAAGAATGTGTTGAATGTGGATCCCAGCCTGGTGCCAAGGATCTGAATTCCAGAAACGAGGTATGGGAGAGGGAGTCAGCAATGGAGTTTTTGTAGGCTGAAACCTAAGTTGTCTGGTAATCACGAAAGAGCTTTGTTTATGATACCACAGTGATGTGGTTGTCAGATAGGCAATGCTAACTTTTTTTTTTACCACTCATGCCCCTAAAGAAGGATGGTGATGACAGTGGGGTACAGTTTGAAGAGAGCAGAGGAATGAGAGAGCAAGCACAGGTCTGGTGGCCAAATGGAACCACTGATGAACTATCAGCTGCCATAGTAACTTCTGAATCTGATGGAAGGTGCTGCCTGAATGAACATATGAATGTCTTCAGGCTGGGCCATGTCATCATAGAAAAAGAAATGTTGTTCTGTAAGGAAATAAAGTCACACCACAGTCTCAGCTTTGTTTTACAGGCAGCAGCCAAGACTATTTGGTTGTCGAGTGAGAGGACGGTGGCTGACAGGGACAGTAAGTGGCAGACGAAAGAACAACCATGAGGGATGATACAGATAGCGAAGGTTGGGAGTAATAGGAGGAGGTGGCCAAACAGGCAACAGATCAAAAGCTTGCAAACATGGAAGGAGCCTGTGCAGGTGAAGCAAAAAAGGGAACATAGAAGTAAGAGGCCAATCAGAGAGGTGGCAGAAATGACGGTCTCTTCATTTTGTACAAATTATTTCAACATTAATGCAAAAACCAAATAAAACTGCATAGTGACCACTATTATGACTCAGGGAGAGAATATAGAATGTTTCCATGGAAACTACAAGTTGAGTTTTTAAGATTTGAAGGGAAGTTTGGATCAAACATCAACTCAAGCTGCCAATATTTTCATCAATGTTGCATGCGTCCTTAGAACTTTTGCATTCTTACCATTTCTTCTTAGTTCAACAGTTGCTATGCTGGATGTAACACTCATCACAAAGCCATCCAAGAGGGAGAGAGAACAACTCTCTCTGTCTTCTAGCTCTCTGGATCTAAGATTTGAAAGGTAATAAACAGAAAGCATTCATGGATTTTGGGGGAGACAGTCTGGGAGTTTTGAGTTTTTATTTTGCTCAGGGGCCAAAAATAATGTTTTTATGAGAAAGAAAACAGAAAACTTCTTGCACCAACTACAACAACTGAAATGTGATGTGTGAATGAGATTGATATGTGTTTTCTACTGACTTGTTTCTTTGGAAAGAGATGAGCTTGTTTATGTAGAAAACATTGTACAGTCTCTGCAACAGTGAGCCAAAAGGCCAAATACATTTTGAGAATACTGTAGAAATATGACAGAGCCCAAAGAGAGCAGAGATACATGAGGAAGAAGCTGCTTCAGTTATGTGTTGTGTTAACTACAGTTAGCATCTTAATGATGCATGACTTCACCTAAATGATGACATCTTTGAAATTTTATTGTCATATCATGATTCATATGGAGATATCCTCACCTTCAGCTCTATTGCAAGAAAATCACAGCACTTCCTGCGTTTGCACAGAGCGTTCCTGCAAGGGTTGTTTTTTAGTACTGCAGGACTATTGCATATGAATGTAATTCGCAGGAGACGGGGTGGAATTAACAAGACGTCTCTAAAATGTCAAGTGAATCAGGGGGAATCTCCAATGCATATTAAGAGTCATTTGTCTCGGCGCCCACATGGTAACACCAGGATCCCGGACATCCTTGGCCATCTCAGCCTGTTGCAACAGGCTTCATAATCCATCACGGGTCAACTTGACAGCACACAATGTGGCTGGCTGATTCATGTGACTATTAGCCTCTGATCCCTTCCTGCTCATCTCACTGTGTTTCCCAGCAAGCCATATGTGATTTTTTTTCCAGAGGGTG
Source organism: Acanthurus lineatus (assembly GCA_029814665.1). Taxonomy (NCBI): domain Eukaryota; kingdom Metazoa; phylum Chordata; class Actinopteri; order Acanthuriformes; family Acanthuridae; genus Acanthurus; species Acanthurus lineatus. The sequence goes on along the minus strand of JAPZDV010000002.1, from coordinate 6,479,874 downwards.
ATCCATCAATGACATTATTACTACAGCTAACATTTCACAATGCTGGCACCCATAGCGTTCCGACTCCTCTATGAGGAGGCTGCCAGGCAGGCACTATGGCCAGAATTGTGTGAGTCCCCATGTGTTGAGATAAGTATTTTCTCTGCTTTTTATTCTCTCACTCTTGGTTCCTTTTTACAGTCTTTTTTAGAGAATGTTGAACTGCTGTTGTTAACCAATTTTAACATCTTTTGAGGGCAGGTTTGGATGGAATCTTCTCCTTAAAGTAATTTTCCTTCTGTTCACACCTACAGTTGTATCCTGCTGTTTCTACATGAGCATATGCTGATTAGATTAGAGAGCAGTGTATAGTGCACCAGAGGCATCACTGTAGGATGTGCTTACAGGTGCAGCACTGCACATTTCTGACTACATCATCCAAGCAGCTGGTTGTGGTCAGAAGTGAAACATATTTAAATCTTTTAACCAGAGAAGGTAGTGAAAAACTGCTTTTTAGCCTGTTTTCCAGTGATCCAGTGTATAGGATTTAGTGGCATCTAGTAGTAAAGGTTCCCTCTGCTCATCCTCCAAGCATTAAGGAATCAATGATGACTGCAAAACTAAAAACACAGAGGGGCCTCTTTGGCCAGTGGACGGTTTGCCCATTCTGGGCTACAACAGGGGGGATCCACCTGAAGAGGACCCTCTCCTCTAAAAATCCATAAAAGGCCCATTCCAACGTAATTAAAACAGTCGCTCTTAATTTCAGGTGATTATACACTCATGAAAATATACTCATGAATATTATGTACCTTTTCTGCTATAATCTACTAATCGATCCTCCTAAAATCTACACACTGGACCTTTAACGCTCAGTAGATAACCAGCAACATACTTAATATTAGCCATCATTAGTCAGAAAACGAGTTGTTTTTACAGCCTAAAAGCTCATTATGTTGTTATTTAACAGCTCCTTATTTTAATGTTGTTGCTGGCACTTGTGCTGTTCCTGCTATGACAAGCCTAAGTGTGAAAAAGACCTGCCTGTATGAGTTTCATTGGTCTTTTCAGGGGATTAATCCTACTCCACACTGCATGAGGTACATTTTTGGGTGAGTGAAACTCTCCAATCAAACGTCAGAAAAACAGTGAATATAGTTATTTTGTTTAGAGTAGTTTTTAATTGATGCCTTGTGGTTTTGTGAATTTCTTTCTTTTTCTGCTGTTTTTTCAAGTTTTAATTAACTTTGAAACTTTTGAATGTTAAAAACTTGCAGTTTAACTGCAATGAACTGCTGTATGTATCATATGCTAATGATGGTAAAGGTCATCTTAATGCACTGGTAATGTTGTATTTTTTCCTTCTTCATAACCCTCACCTCCTGCTCCACCACAACACCAAATAATATAAATCTCTGTTCTTATTATCAAACATGTACCTCAAATGTGAGCCCACCAGCTGGAGCAACAATAAACATAATGGAGCCCATCTCATTTTCTTGTCTTCTATAATAATGGAGGAGGAGGAGGCTGTCTGACTCCAGGCAGCAAGGCTCCTCAGTGATTGACAAGGAAGTCATTTGCGCTGCTGAGCTTTTTGGGGTGTCAACAGCCGAGGGGTTTGTTTTCTGCAGTTTCATAACCAACAGTTGTGTATCCAACAGCTGAAGACAGTTATGAAAGTTCTGCACAGAGTAAATCTTGGTGCTCTTAAAAGCAGCTGAATATGCTGTATGTGTGTCCGCAAGAGGAAATGTTTTCACCTTGTATTAAGTGCCTAAAAGCTAAAAGTCACCCATCAAAGTGAATAGTTGGTAGTTTTCCTCTGAATAAAACACTTTCAACACAGAGGCCTTGAACACTGATCACTGACTGTACTCTAATCATTCAGAAACAATGCTGGAATATCTCTCTGCTCTGTAAATGTCAAACAGACAAAATTCCACAGCAATATCTGAAGATACATTGACTCAGATTTTTAGAAAGTTTGTCTTGAAGCTGTTTTTTTCTTCTAACTCATTCTTTTGTCCTCCCATCCTCTTCTCTTCTTCCTTCCACTTCCACTATCTGTCCCTGTTTGGGCCACTATCCATCTTAATCTGTCTCTCCAAATCCGCCTGCTGTCATCTCTTCTGTATAAGGAGAGTCCAGGGAGTGTGTGCACACACACATATTTGTGTGTCTGTGTCTGTGTGTGTGTGTGTGTGTGTGTGTGTGTGTGTGTGTGTTTTAAAAATGTATATACAACCACAACAGCCAACAACATCACCCACTCTGAGGAACCTGTCATTAGTGCAGTGGATCTCAAACTTTTCCTGTTATGTCTCCCCTCAGGAGGCAGAAAAGGCTCAGGCCAAAAGTTTTTACAATCATTTAACAATAATTTGAAGTCAACTTACATAACAGGATGTAGACTGACTTTACAGTAAGTGGAATAAAAGTCAGCACAATATGGGTTAGCAAAGTCTTGTTTGTTTAATTTTCCTTCATTAACATATTTATTCATTTTCCTATGTATTTTTCAACATTCATACACGCACCCCCTTCCAATGGCCGTTCAAAGACAATACAATCTCACTCGTATTAACATGAAAGTAATCATTTGTGATTAACAAATCTTTTCAAAGTGAACAAATAATTTTTTTATGTATAAAATATGTAGCTTATGTATGTAGCTTATTAATGTTGCCATTTTGAGTGTTTACATGTGTATATGTTCACAACCATAATACATAGCTAAACTAATTTAGATCATTCAGGATGGGGGAAAAAACCAAATGGTGGCCAGTTAGCTTCAAAGGGCATCAAAATATTCAAATCAGCTCTAAAGGAGGCGGTGATGAGTTATGAAAGCTTGAGCTTCACTAACAGCTTTATGAAGAACAGAATGCAGTGCAGTCACAAGACATGATTCACCAGCGACGCTGTTGTTGTTTGCTACTGATCTGTCAATCCACATACAGACTGACAGACAGAGGAGCTGATAGATAGATAGATAGATAGATAGATAGATAGATAGATAGATAGATAGATAGATAGATAGATAGATAGATAG
>JAPZDV010000002.1:6417311-6476740 GCA_029814665.1 Acanthurus lineatus | reverse complement strand
AGATAGATAGATAGATAGATAGATAGATAGATAGATAGATAGATAGATAGATAGATAGATAGATAGATAGATATTCCATGTTCCATGCTGTAACATTGGGACTGTTCTCTTCCAGCTTTTTACTTTTTTTAATTATTCATGCAGTACTGTCTACATTTATACTTTTTCTGCTCCAGTGTGCAATTATTTGTTACATACCTGTGTAAAAATTCCTCATATTTAAACAAAGGTTGTTTCCCTGTCCTTCTCAGATTGGCCTATTGGAGGCACAGAGGGAAACCAGGGCCTCCTCCTATTCCCATCGCCTCCCTCATGTTTTTCTAGGAACTCTATACCAGATTCACCGAGATTTCCATGTCTGTTTTTGTACTCTAACAACCCTCGCTGCATTCATGAAGCACATCCAGCAGGCTGGAGCTGCAGTTTGCATGTCATTTGCACACGTGTCTCTCCTCATTGAATATGCATTTAAGGGAGGATCATGCAAATTGTAGGAGGAGGAGACAAGTTTGCAAAGGTTGATTATTTATTCTGCTGGATTTATTGAGGTCACACCATTTGCAGCTGTCAGCTTTGTGGGACAAATTATCCACCTCTGAAATGAAGGTATAAACACAACATAGATATGATTTATAGGAACCAAAACTGAGATTATAGTGGGAAATCAAATGTTTACTAAATATAGATTCTACATAAATAAAATCTAATTAAAAGGAAAAAAGGCACAATCTAAGCAACTGATAAACAAAATATCTAATGAAGTTACTTAAAAAGGGAGAGTTACAAATGTTATGTTTGTGTCATCACAGTTGAATTTGACTTTGATCGTCAGTGATCTTTCTGTTTTGCTGATGTAGTGAAACAAGCCCCATCTCCAATGTTACTCTGACAAACAAGCACCGCGCTACACCACATGGTGACTGAGCCGTCCTGTGTTGTGTCTTGGGTATTCCTTTCAGCAGTCTCTGGCACTAAACGTCAGAGACACTGTCTAGCTGTGCAAGGAGGCTTTTTTATGCTGATCTTTTATTTATATGAATACATCCCTCCGGAATGACATTGCTCAGGTCCATTCTGTGTGAAACAACTGGCCAGAAAAGATGAATAAATCAAGTGTCCTACCTCTGAGTAGGACCTCAGTACTGTAAATCCCCTGTGTGGTACCAAACCAAGGTAAGAGCATGCTGCTGGAGTTATGTGTTACTCTTCTGCCGCACTCAGCTACACTGTGTATAGATGACTGGGTGAAAAAAAAAATTGTTCCTGCTTTTGTAACTTTGTGGGAATGTTTTTTAAGATAAATTAAAGGGTAAAAATACTGAGTTCATTGGCTTGTGTTTCTGATTTGGTTTTGTAATTACCTTCTTTGCTCGCTATAGAGAAAAACAGCACACTCCTGAACCAAACTGTAAAGATTTTCAAATTAACCTTTTATTTTATTCATGCACTCCAATTTGCACCTCAGTGAATTTGTAAATAGAAAATTAAAGCACTTACTTTTCTTTCTGTTCAAAGAAACTTAGGATCCCATGTGCACAGCTGAATATAATTGACCACAGAGTTTATGTTGGCTGCAGTATTGAACCACATCAAAGAGGACTTCTCATCTCCAAAAAGATGAAAATGTTGAAGAGAAATATTTTTCCTTCAACTAGTATTCTTTAATATGAAAAAGTACCAGCTTTACTATTCTTTTTTGCATTTGGAAAAATATGAAAATATCATATTACCCAAAAAGAATTGCTTTGAGTACCCCACTTTTTTGAATGCTCATCTTTCATTTACTTATTGTCATAAGTATTTCCCTGGTGCTTACAGTGCACCCATTTTAAAGAGCACCCCCCTTTGATTGGATTAATTAAATTGGGAATACTTAAGTGCATCCTGAGTGACTAATGCTGCTCCCCTGATGTTAAGGTCACCACTGGAGGTCTAGTGTGGGTGGGATTGTCAATACCGCTTCATATTCTCAATAGATAGAGATAAGAGCCATTTTTTTCCCATGAGACACAAAAACATCATGTAATGACAAATGAGCATATGACAAATGTATTTAACAACATCAGCTGACACTGGCTTCTGTGCCTTTGAAAAAATAAGTGTTTAATGTTAATGACAAATTAGCTTCAGTCTATTTTTAGTCATGCATGTTACTTTGCAGTGCAGTTAATTTAGAGTGCTCTTAAACCAAAGCCCTTTGTCTGTATATTCACCTCTTAATTCATTTGATGAGTCTTGGGCACTCATGCCTTCAGGCCCTTATCCAGTGGCACTTTTAATTTAATGGAAGTTCTTTCAACAGTGTCCAAATTGAAGGGCTGCGGCTTTTTATGCTCCTAATCCCTAAAGGCAGCCAGACACGAATATTACCTTTTGGTTTAAAAGGCTTATGGCAAAAGTTTAATCTTTAGTCTGCTAAGTAAGGAACAAAATTGATTCAGAAACACTCAGGTAAACATCGTCATGTGGGAAATCTCCACAAACACGAATAAGACATCACAAATGGACGTGTTCACACACGGGAGGGCAGCGAGGATTCATGTCCTTGTCTCTGCATTAGCAACAAGTGCCTCCTCATAAACTATAGTCGAATTTATGCTTCGCCATTAAAATGTTCCCAACAAAGATGTCTCCATTTTACGATTAAAAAATTGCAGCTCAGCCAAGTTTTTTTTAACCCTTTTACTGTCAAATTGCACCACTACAAAAGCAGATGTAGGAGTCATACTGGCCTTTGCCAAGCCTTCATTGTGTGCCTGAAGTGATCATGTCAGCATTTATCTTTTCACTGACCTTGTTGCCACCGTTTCTTTCAATGATCAAGTCGACAATATAGATATATACACTATATCAGGAAATAGAAATGTGCATCCAAACTGAAAAGGAAAAGATTGCTCAGTCATCATGGAACATTTGTTTCATGTGTTTAACATCAACAATCTCCTCTGGCATCAGACACAAATGAAGGACAAAAACATAAGCCTAACCTGAGCAGTTATTCTGGCATCCACCTGGTCTCCACGGCCCCTGGAGAACTAATGTGTAGTCACAGCTCCTGTGGTACCACGTGCAGTGCAGCTGAATGTGTGTCACTAATGCAGAGGCACACCTCTGTAAATGTGGCTTAGGAGGAAATGCCTGAATCAGTCCAGTGTTCATGGATTGTTTGGCTTTTATTCTAAATGTACCAATTATTTAATTAACTAATTAATTACCGTGTTTGAATGAAAATTTGCCTCATACACATTTTCTGGGGGTTGCATTCTGGGTAATGTAGGAAGTTTCTGAGAGAGGTCCTTACAAGTAGGTGATGCAGAGTGAATTCTCCAGAAATAAAATAGGCTACAACACTTCACAACAAGTTATTTTGGTTTCAGAAAATAGTACAATCAAGCTAGTGCCCAAATTCAACTTTGAGGCCTCTTCTATTTTAACTTTTAACCAGAAAACCTATCGAGTGCAATAAACAGTCAAAACACAGTAAGATGTCTCCCTCCTTGTCTCCTTTTTTTGTTTTGTTTTGTATTTTCATCTTTCAAAGGGCAAAAGATTCGATTCCTGCGTTTTGGACACCAGCTGTGACAATAATTGTAAGGTGAGTATGTCTCTGTCAATGGAGATGGAGAAGATGGATGAGATATTAAAGATGGATGAGCGATAATTGTGTTGCAGAGCTTGACAAGACTTCCTGGGGTTCCCCATCGAGCTGTCCCTCACCACCCACTGAGGTCTGTGGCACACTTCACAGCACTGCCATCTTTTGCCTGGCACAGTGTGGTGAAGTTCATAAAAATGTGTATTTGTTTTGGATTATATTTAACTGATATAATGAGATGCGCCTGTTATATGAACCATGGACAGAATTAAGGTTAATTTTTTAGTTTTTCCAGTTTAAAAAGCTGAGATTTTGTCTCCCTCATCTGATTTGGGCTCATTTCTTTATGTCACATCTTTATGAATCAAACCCAGCAGTTACTGACGAGAAGACATTTCAGCAATACAGCCATTTCTGAGTCTTGAAAATATGACGATATATTCGGATCTCAAGGTACCTTATGCTCTAAAGTGTCTAGTTCCTACAGCTCCATTTGAATCAGCTGAGACCTTGAGGAGAGAAGGGACATTATGTTGACTATTTCTTTCAGCAAGCATTATTATGTATTTCTGTTTTTTTATCTATAATGCCAAAGTTGACAAAATCCAATACATATAGTACATTTTATCAATAAAACCTGCACTGTAGGATTTCCAATATCAACCACAGCTAATATCATCATTATTACAAGTGTGAAAACAAAGCCTTGCCCATTATACGACTAAGATCATCAGAACAAGTCTGCACTGAACTCAGAAGGGTTAACAACACCAGACTATTTAGATTCAGTGTCCTTTATTGGAGCAACACTGCTGGCTGAGTTGGTGTTGGAAAGGTGACTTAATAGCTGTTTGAACAGCTGGTAGCAGGTCAGAAATAACACCTACACAAATCACAGGGGTCACTCATCACTACAAAATTAACAGTAAAGATAAGAAGGATAAAACACTAGAAAGAAAATGGTAAAGTCAACGGGACCTTCACAGGGTAGAATCAATGTTTTGACCACCTTTAGTATGATGTGCAGGGGGGCTCACAGCAGTTCGGGCCTCATTATCCCAGAGGTCTGTCAGAGGTCATGCTATGTGAAAAGAGGTCAAGGAACATTAACATGAAGATAAAAACGTATATATATATATTGCATGGGAAGCACAGATGGTTTTAAAAATGGGAGTCATAGAGGCCATTTATGTAAAATGTAGAGAAGTCGTCCCTGACCAGAGCAGGAGATCTAGGAAACCATTTATCACCCACCTACAGTGCTGTCCTTTCATCGCCTCCCAGGAGATTTAACAACCATTCACACTTGGCTTCATGGAACAACTCCAATGAAGGTCGTGTACACTTTGCCTCAGGTGACTCCAGCAGCTTCAACGACGGTCATTAAAATGTTTAGTAACACCAAAGGACCAAGGGTATCAATGACCTTGAACCTTGAACAAATCCATAGAGGTTAAAAACCTGAGACTCTCTGCATGTCAGGTAGAAGAGGAAAAGGTGCCCCCTGGATGAAATGTTTTCAAGTATCTACAACAAAGTCCAGCTGCCCTAGATTCATTCATTCTCTGGACAACCATCACCTGGATGACTGTGAATCCTCACAGAAAAGGTCAATAACACCTTTTTACCCCTACAAGCAAAACATGTGACTATGGAGCAACAGCTGGACTATTTATGCAGTCTGTGATTATTTATCACAGTTAGACTGTAGTCGAACTAGTGTTAGCTGTAAGCTAGCTAGCATTTTTATGTAAATACTTTTTCAGGTTCTGTTTTATGTCTGTACCAGGGCAAAAAAGAGGAATTCAAGAGAGCACAGTTGATAATATTTGCCTGTTCTTGTATTCACAGCAAGGAAGAATTGAACTTACTGAATAACCATTGCACGCTTTGTTTATGTCAGTTTTTCAGGGAAACACTACACAGGAGCGAGGCGCATTTCAGTAGCCTGATATCAGAGGGAACTTTTCAACTAGTTAGACTGTTGTCGTCAACTGTACCATCAGCTCAGTGGAGTCAAAGGTCCAGAACCAGGCAAGCATTTCAACTTCATTTGCATAATGTTGAGATCATCCAGCTTTTGACCCTCTCTTCTTTTCACATCACTGGTCAGTCCTGTCATCTGAAATCCCACAATGCCTTACAAAACTACTTGATCATGACCCATAGAAAAATGAAATGGGAACTTTTGCTTTGCACTTGGCCACACTCAATGAGTCTTTATCATCCCATTCTCTGTGAACACACCTTATCACCAGCCTCTTTGTATCCTCCCAGGGTGCACCTCTCTCCACAGCTGCGCTCCTGACACACTTTCACACATTTTCTTCCGACCCGTCCTAATGGAATTGTCTCAAGGCCTTTAATTTGTCTTTGTCTTTGGACTTCATCTCATATCCCCACACATATTCCCCCTCCGAGCTCCATTCATTTACATTAATTTCAGTGGTTCAATTGTCTTCTTTTAAACTGCTGACCGGTTTCTTCTGACCTTGAACTTACCATTTCCATATACATGTGGGTTTTTTTCAGGGAAAGGAGAAAAAGGACTGTCAGTTCTAACCAAGAGATTATGTCTTTCACTTCAAACCTCATTCTGTTGCACTTTATCCAACCACAAATGCTTCCAGCATCCATATTTTTTGGCTTTGTGAGCTTTGCAGCTCACTTCAACCTCTGTGAAATGACATCAACTCAAGATCTGCCAATCATGCTTCTCTCCAGGAACCCTTTCTAATCAGAAAATCAGTCAAAATATCTGTGTGCGCACACACACACAAATACACACACATTAACTTCTGCCAAGTTGTTAATTAGAGCTGGCATATCACCAAAGTAATAATCAAGGCATCAATAAATTATTGAGATATTTCCTATTTTAACATTAGAAGGGAAAACACTGTCCTTTTGCCTCGAGGTCAGTCATCAGACTGCCACATTTATGCTGCTCAGTCTTTCACCTGGTGTTGTGTTTCCCATCATCTCTGCTCTCTCCTGCTCTCTTTTCTGTATTTCTTCCACAAGGTCAGAGTCTCAGTACCCCTGAGGTTAGACGGGATGACTGCCAGCCTCCATAAATTCAACAAACCCTTCACAATCTGCTTTTTTAATTTATGAATCCATCATATTAATTGTTAGACTATTTCTTTGAGGAATTTGATGGTTAATAACATGTTGATGCTTGATTATTATCTAAGGATAGAGACTCAGAGATTAACCTCAGTATGATTGGGGTGGGAGGAGATCTCTTTATTGGCATTACTCTTGCAGCTCTGGTGTATATATCACTTAGGCAGGGTAGAGCACTGCCTGTTGTATGTTCACTGGAACAAATCACTTCTTGCAGGGTCTTTAAGTCTTTTTCTGTCTAACCTCTCAAGGAGCCAATAATATTATTCCTTCCCCCTCATCCTTGCGTCTTCCTGTAGTCCAGTATCAGTTCCATAGTCTCACTGAAGTTCAGGAATAAGTTAATCACTAACCAACAGCAGGTCAGGTCCACTGTTTCATTGTTATATGTGATCAAGCCTACCACAACTGTCCTATTAGCAATCTTAGTGATGATGTTGTCGGTGTTGAAAATGACTACATAGTTGTATTTGCACCGAGGACAATATCAGGAGGCTTAAACACGTCACCAGGGTGCTCTGTTGTTTGAAGCCCTTCTGATATTGTCCTCAGAAAGGGTGATAGGTGTGAAATGTTCACGCAGCCATCCATATGACCTCTGCTTCAGCTGTTTGTGTTTGCTGATGGTCCATGGTGTGTTTTATAAACTGCAGCCTTAAAATGCAGGCTGTACGTATGCATCGCTCTGATAGTTTATTGTTGTCTACTTGTTGAACAAATTTAGCACAATTTTCTGTACAGTTGCACCTGTTGCTTCATATATTAAATTCAGCACAGAGTTAGTTAACCTGTGTCATCAGTGAAGGAGACTGTTTTGTCCTGCAATATTGTTCCAGACTGCATCATGTTGTACAGTTTGTAGCAAAGCCTCTGATTAGCATGACAAATTTACATACAGGTCATCTGCTGTATCAAGCAGGTAAAATGTGCCTGAAATCTGTGTGAAGCTGCTTTAGAAAGAATCACAGTAAGATTTCATGATATAGGATCAGTGCCTCAGTCAGGCAGTCTGGTGTTTATGATAAAATCTGTTTACCTTGCTCAGGTCAAACAGCAGTGAAGGTCATCCTTCTCCTAAGTCCATTTCTAGACAGAACAGGACAGTCATTCGAGCTCCAGTGTGCAGTGTTTTCCCTCTGCAATGTTTGGCTCCTTCCCCACTGCTGCAGTGTGATTATGTGTGTCCAAGTTTAATTTGAACCATTTTAATTGAAGCCACTCTTACAAATATGGATTAAGCTGAAAACAGCTTTTACCATTATTGTGCTTTAGCAGCATTTTTTCTATGTTGACTTGGTGTTTAATTATGTTTGTGTTTCGAGTTCAGTTTGTTCATTTTGCTCAGGATTTATTGAGCTGCATTCAGCAAACTAATGAACTCTGTGATTCTTTCCATTGTTTAACTAAATTCTGTTGTATCTGCATAATTTAAACTGAGGCAAGTAAGTGTGATTCTTACTAGCATGAGCTCTGAAGTATCTGTAGTTATATATGTAGGAGCAGTCTATGGAGGTGTATAGTGGTTTTAGTCAATGTTCAGTTGCACAATTGAATGTGTTAATAAGTTCTTGTCACTGACATTGTACCACTTTAAGTTGTGTTAAAGAAAATGTTCTCAAATAATTCTGTGCTCCATAAAGACGTCTACAGCATTTAATAGCTGTCAGCTTTCTTTGAAACAATTAAAATATAGTCAAAAAGAAAGAAAGAACAAGACAAAGTCAAGCTGATGAAAGACATTTTAAGCATCAGTATCAGTGTGTTGCCAAATGTAATATCCTTGACCAATCAGTTATTTACGTGGAGCGTTCTGCAGATTACAGAGTAATGACATGATTGGCATCACACACCAACAACCATGAAATGAAGATCTGTCAACTTCAATCTGGACTCTTTCCATCTTGAGGGTAACTGCTAATGATTCCTTTAGTCACAGGTCAAGTGTAAGCAAACAACATTTGTTTCATGCTGAAGTTTCAACTCATGTGGCAGTCCTGCCTATTTTTCAGTATTTGGACTGTAAAACTTAAAAATGTATTCAATCTGAAAGAAAATGCAACAATTAAATGATTAATATCTGCAGAAACATGTATATATAGATATGGATATAAGCCTCACACATTTAAAATAAATGGCTGTGGCCAGTAAAACCAAACAAGATGCAAATCAGGTATTATATGATGTGCGTATGAAATGTCATCACCATCTTGCATAAACTTATAATTTGTGGTGTAAAACTTCTTTTACATGTTGAAAAGATTTCATTGAGGTTTCTTCTCTGTTTCAATTTTACATTAAAATAAGTGCAGGTATTCAAAAGTCAGAGCTTACGTTGGTTACTTAATAATCAGGAAATTGTACTGGCTTAAAAGGAACAGAAGTATCTCTAACAGAACATTACATTAATGGTCTTGTTGCAGTGTTGATAAGAAATTTATTTAATTCCTGACAAAAGACTTCACTTCTTTGAAAGGTAAAGGAGTCCTTGTCACTTCCTGCATTCAAGAGAAATCTGCTGAGGGCAAGTCAAGGACTATTTATTTTGTCTGCTATCAATTTTAAACCTCCCACCTTCCTTTTCTTTGTGTCAGTCCGGTAGGATTGATCTCACAGAAGCTGCCTTGGTGGTATGAATTCCATCAGAGACACATAAAGCTGCTAAATATCACAAAAATGCCCTCAGTGCACAGCAGATATGGTCACTGTTTGTCACTGCAGTTTTCTGTTTACATCTCTTCACATACCTGTGGTGCAGGGAGTCTAAAACTAGATTTATATAGAGATCAGATGACTATCTGTAGTATCAAAGAGGGGCTCATATAGACGGACAAAATCATTGTGTAACTTTTGTTTTTGGTTTGATTTGGTTCAAATGTCACTTCTTTGGTTCTCACTTGCATATGTTTCAGCAGCAGCAGGCGGCTGTACAGAAGCTTTGATTGGATCCCTAATTGGGAAGCAGAGCAACAGAGAGACAACTTTGACCTATAACATATGAGATTAGCATCAACATGATTTTTTAGCAGCAGCATGATTATTAAGTTGTTCATTTAAGACAATAATTACATTATAGATTTTAATAGGCACTTATTGAGGTAACAAGGTACAGGCGTGTCGTGTGCAGCAGATCAGGTGATGGCAAATTTTGGAATGTTTGGGGGACTTTGGTGGACAAGTGATCTGATGTCGAGATGTAGACTTTCATAATAAACTACAGAGGCCTGTGGAGAGAGACAGTTGTAGAGCGCAGCACAGGGGTGGTTTGACAACAACATGGCATAACCTCTGATAAACACGACTTAAATGAAATTGTTTCAAAACCTCTGCAAAAGTTTAGCTTTTTGGTTCATTAGTATTTGACTGTATTTGAAGCAGAGTGTGTTAGAACTCTTTTTGTTGATGAGTGCCAACTATGAACTGACTGATTTCAGCTTGACTTAAGAAAATCGACAATTTTCTCTTCATTTTTTTTCATGTTGAATTATTTATGTCATGCACCAAACGAACTTGACATTTTTCAGTTTCAAAATTTATCTTTTAGTAATCTAAAAAGAACAAGACTTAGGGTTTCAGGCTTACTACAGTAAGTCTTTTATTTAATTCTCATTTACACCACATGGGAATTGTAGCAATTTAGCATGTTAATCATGTGGTGTGAAGAGTTTCCTGGTATACTGTAACTCTATTCACATCACTATATAATAACAGAGAAAGAGGCGAGGAAGAAGGAGACAGGTGTACATAGGTGCATAAAAGCATATTGATCCAAAAATCTGTTTGCCTTGTAGCAAACATACAAACAGACAGTCTGAATCCTATTAGTGTGAAACAAATACTGTAATTACTCCATATGAGTATAATGTAGAAAAGCTATCATGTACCTGCCCATAATGTGATCCAAATGTTAATAATGTTTACTCCCTGATGGACATTTTTAAATCTGCTCACATTCAACAGTTACTTGTGACCCACCGTCAAACAACCCGTATATCAAGCTAACTGGTCCAGTCAGGTACAATACAGTCAGTACAATAATAAAAATTGCCCTCTCCTTCCTCCGATCTGATAAATGGATCACTGCGCTTGCTTCAGGCAGAAGCCCTGAGGGAATTCAGATCAATTCAATTCAGTAATTGTATGTTGATTAATGACAAGCTTTGTGCACTCAATTATATTCGGCCTGAGGTATTCATATTTTCATACAGGAAGCAATATCTGGATTCCTTTTCCATTATTTTTGAATAATCTTGACCCAGAACTGAAATATTGTCATTTTGATAGAACAATAACATATTTAAGTGATACACTAAAGCTCCTCACATGAAGACAACAGTTGATTATGTTACACAAAAACCTCACAGATTTATATTGACCTCAGTCATACATTGCTCTTTCTTAAATATAACATGTATGTCCTAATGGGATTGTGTTTTGTTTACCTTTACAAATTTACATCTCAGTGTGGGAGCCCAGACTTTGTAACGGATTTTCATTCAGATACCCCAGTGGAAGTCCTGCAGTCTTCATACAGATCCCTCTTGTTATTTTACAAAGCCTTTGTCTGACACGCTGCCAATGTGTAATGAATCTAAATTGTGATATATGTTCACCAATGTTATTTACACAGCTGTTAATCCCCACCCCCATCATCATTACTGTGGACCTGTGTGTCTTTCTTTGCGTTTGTGTGTTGTGTTGTGTTGTGTTGTGTTGTGTTGTGTTGTGTTGTGTTGTGTTGTGTTGTGTTGTGTTGTGTTGTGCAGATAGAAAGCAAGGTCATCCTTGTCTGCCCTTGGTGGACATTGATGGCGTTTCACTGATGTTACCTAACACTATACAGAAATACAGTGTTTACTTGGAGACCACCGTACAGACCTATACACATGCTCACAAACACACAAACACACAAACATGGGTGATGCCAAGGACACCAGAGTCATATCTTCCTCTCTATATGTAGAAAATCATGTATAGCAAAGAAAAACTTTACATTTGATCTGAACTAATTTTAAAGAAACAGCATCAGTGTTCATTTATTTTTACATTTGAATTACAGTCATTTCAGAGTTCAGTGCCTTTTGTTCTTATAAAGAGATTAAAATAAACGGTGTGCACACCGAGGCCACTGAGTGAGCTACACTTTAGTGCATTCCTGTCAGTACACTGAGTGGTAGAACATGTTAGCACACATACCATTACCAAAATGCATACAGTCCATCTGTTTTTAGCCTCTTTCTCTCTTGACAGGTCTCTCGTAAGAGTCTGATCACTAATGGTTTCATTGATTGTTGGGTCCCATCATTCATCACCAAAGGGTCAATGTCCTACCTCTATCTAATGATGCTGTTTAAACGTAAATCTCTCATTTTTAAAATAAATGTCCCGGGCAGATGGGCTCATGAACAAAAGGGCAACCCCGAGGAAACATTAAAATGGTACTAATTCATTCTGGACATTATTCACAGTACAACTCTGTGTCCGCCCTTGGTACGTTATCCTGTAATATAATGATATATGCATGTAGTCACCATGGCACAGATTTAATTTGATATGCTTACCTCTGGTGGTTGTTTGTCCTCTGGTCACCCTCCTCTAGGTGTTTAGGATGTTTGCAATTCCCCAGGTGCTACAGAGAGTAAATAAGCCTTAGGTGCTGTGTCGCCATCATCTGACTTTTATTAATGAGCCAATCAATTCTTATTTATATCGCCCTTTCAACTAAAAACCTGGCCACACAACACTTAACAAATTAGCTGACCCAGGGTTGTGCATGTGGCATGGAAATGCTACTTTGCTTTTTCATTGACATCAGTCAATGGCTGTTAAATAGGTTGTTAAATAAAATGTGTCAGGCAATAGCAATGAATAAATCAACTTTTCGCTGACATATACACACTAGTGGTGAGTTACAGTAGCTCAATTTACACCTCATAGCCAAATTAATGTGGACAGGTCACAGGCTTTTGAGTACCTTTAGTCCAGGGTTGTTTTTCATAGTCTTGGTTTAGCTTGCCCAGAAATTCTAATTAGAGGAAATCTTAATGTTGCAGCATGAAAAGATAAGAGGGACCAAGTGCTGACTGGTGTGTACAGAGCGCTGACGAACACCTCTAGGCACTAACTCAATGGCCTTATGTTAAACTGTACTGTGAACCCTGGGTATTTCTCATTATCAGTAGCCTTCCTCATTGATACCTTTTAAGGTGGAATGGGAGCAAATCTCTACAGCCAGTTTCCAAGAGTTTTTGAAAAACAACCGTCCACCTTTTGACAATTCACCCTTTATAACAGCTTTTATGTTGTTACTAATGCTGTTATTTATGTTCCATGAATCATTTATTGATGCTTTACAGATCAGTTATACTGTAGATGTGGTATAAGTCATAAAGTCTTTCAGTTGCCAGGTTGTAACAAATCCCCCTGGCTAATGATTATTCTTCTTATTTGTTAAAACACAAATACAAATGTTCGTATAATCCTTAATGAATACCTGTGGGCTTTCTAAAGAGCCTTTAGTTAGCTGTTCTTACCGGTTGTTTTTACACACTAGCCACAATTCTCTGCTATGATCCAATTAAAGGAGCTTCATAATGAATTAAAGAGCAGCAAACACTAAGGGACTATCCCCGACTAGGCAACCAGTTAGCCTTAATGTTCCACTAATGGCTTATTACTGGTCTATAGGGCATGTGCTGGTCCATCTATCTATCTGTCTGTCTATCTGTCTTTATCTCTGTCTGTCTGTCTGTTGGTCTGTCTGTCTCTTCATAGATTGACAAATCAGTAGAAAGGCTAAACGGACAAGGCTTCATAAACCAGTAATTACTGTTAATTACTGTACTACAGCTGCTAAGATGCTTTGAAGCAATGTGACTTTTTATATTTGATTTTTTCCTTAAATTTGCTTTCTAACTCACACCCTTGTAGTGCTTCTCAAACTGAGTGTTGGGCTTCCTTAGAGCTCAGGTGTATCAGGAAAAGCCATGGTATGACAATGTAACCAGATGTCACAGATGTTTTAAGAGACACTAAGATTGGAAAATGTGAAACATCTAATGTTTTCTTGTAATGTATGGCTTTAACATGGTATGGCTGTAACAATGCATTTGATCATATCTGTTATGATGCATTTTTCTGAAAGAGCAGAGATCCAAGTAATTAGTCATTTTTCTAAACCTCACAGAAAATAAAGAAATCTATCAGTCTGTGTGTCTGTGTGTCTGCCTATCTGTTTCTCTATCTATCAATTTATTCAGTGTCTCTCAAGTACCTACTCAACTGAGGCTCTAGATTGCCATCTAGTGATGCTTGGCCACTACTACACCATACAGCTGATAAACTTCTCACAGCCTTGTTTTTAGACAGTGGAACATGTCACAATAAAGCTTTATTGACACAGGCATAAAAACAGGAGATCAAAGAGATGGTTTTTTTCAGTGATGTACAAAGTTTAATTGAGAAGAAGGTGCAGTTACATGACAGTGGTGAACTGATACTATTTTATCCTGTAATATCCTACAGGTCCTTTCTTAAGGTTGTAAAAAAACATGCCAGCAGGTTTGTTTCTCCTTTTCTGAAAAATATGGATTGTGTATCTTGTGTGAGAAGTCTATGCTAAATGATATTTCATCTCTCATCATGTCCATGTTTGATTGTTAATATTAAAATGTCGAAAGCTGATTTGCTATAACTCGGGAGGAACTGTTCATGCTTCAGATGCCCCTCCCATGCTTTTAGCAATATCAACACTGAATGTTACCCCTAATAACTGTTCTCGGGTCACATGACCTCCTATAGAGCACTTGAAAATGTTCTTGCACTATTTTTATGAAATATTTAGAATTAAATTTTTAAATTTGCTTACCTAAAAACAATGGATTTTTCATGGAAAAATAAGGCCATGATAATGTTGTTAAGGATGGTTCTTGATTGCCTTGTTTGCCTTATATTGCATCATCTCACTGAGTGCAGAACTGACATTGCAGCAGAGTCTAAGTGACTGAACTATGCACTGCAGGCTGAATCCCAACATGCCTGAGCAACAAGTGTCTCCATTCAATTCAACTTGTGCATGTTGTGTGATAACAATATAAAAATGAATGTTCACTTAAGCCCATATTGTTTCCATATGTGGCACTATCATATTTGCCTTTGTATTTCTCAAGTACATAATCTGTGGACATATTTGCCAAAGAAAGAAGAGCCATTGAAACTGGGCTTCATTTACATGATTGGAGTTCAAGCAAAGCCCCATAAAAAATTAACACATTGTGGCTTGGAACCAGTCATGCATGCACATTTTCATGTTTTATTCAATGCTTCATTTGTCTGAATAGAAGAAAAACACTTGTGGTATTCCTCTGCCGACTTTTTGTAGCTGCTGTCTGGTTTTGTAACTTTGCTTATTGAAGTCCTTAAATCAACCATTAAGCATGCCATGCTGCAGGTTCACTGGTTAATTGACAGGGAAGTTATCTGCAAAACTCTGAAGGTAGATCATCTGTAGTACTCAGTAAACACCAGGCTGATTTAATGACTCTGGTAGGCAAGCACGTTTTTTTCACTCTGCAAGATTCTAATTGATTATCATAGCTAAAATTTTGGCATCATAACACCTCAAGTCATTCAAGGGTATAGAAGTTATCAAGACACTATGCTAACCATGTGATAGGACTTTAACAATCTTGCAATGCTAACTCCCACTAAGTTTTGAAAGTGGTTTCAGTAAGTGCTGAAATAAACTCACTATTTAGAAAAAAAATCAAGCTGATTTTCTCTTAAAGGTTTCATACAAATCAATGCACAAGTATAAGTGAAAACTAAGGGTCTCTCACAAATCTATACTCTTACATACATTTGTACCACTAGTAAACACAACAGAAATGTGCCCAACTGATTTAAAGAAATGGCCCTTAAATAGCTATTTCTCTACTCAATTAAAATCATGATGGATACAAGGCAACTGTAATTGAGCATTGTTTGCAAAGTGTTACATCACAAACAAAAATGGTGATAAAGGACAACAATGTTCTTTTTAGATTTTTACCATCTTTGTTAATAAACAGCTAGTTGTAACCGTTCAGTTATTGTAAAACAGTCTGTAATAGCATAGTCAGCAACAACAGTCAGTCAGTTGGCTTGGGTCTCATGTCAGGTCTCCTGTTGGCAACTGAAGCGTCGATGTCTTGTGGAGCAGTCCCTCTAGATCTACTTCAGTCCAGGCCATGCTCTCTCCCCACACAAGACCTCGCCGGTAAAGGACAGAGGTGAGGGAGCGTAGAGGTCAGAGTCTGTGTCTGATTCCCCCTCTGCTATGAAGGGTCTGACCCTGGCGCAGATTGAAGGTCCAGGTGCAGCTTCAGTCCCGACTCCAGCTCCCCCTCCTGAGCCCGTGAAGAAAGAAGGCCCAAAGAAGTCCTCCTTGGCCTGGGAGATGCTGAACCCGCTAAAGGAGCGCTCCAGCTCCTCGTGGTCAACTGACGGGATGGACAGAGATGTGTCGCTCTCCACGGCGGTGGCATCCTGCTGACACCTCTGCCTTCTCTGGCGTCTCCTGCTCTGAGAGTTGCTCTCTCTGCCACTGCCACCTGGACCAGAGGAGGATCGGTCATGAGCCGGCGCAGGCGGAGGCGGGAGGCGGAACAGGGTGGGCGAATGATCGCCGCTACCACCAACAGGCGAAGGGGTGTTGGCCACGCTGCTGTTCCAGGCAGGCTGGCTGAGGGGGTGCTGCAGCTGGTGCTGCCAGGAGGTAGAGGGGCGGCTGTGGCTGCCAGAGGGTGTACCCACTGATCTCGCCACAGACCGACCCAGTAAAGGATCTCTCTTTTCGTTAGACCCATCAGAGCATGGAACATCTGCAGCTGAGTATGTCTTCACCTCCTTTTCCTCTTTCACCACCTCTTTATCCTCCTTCTCCACCTTGCTCTCCTCCGGGCTGTGGTAAGGCGGGGCTGGATACGGCTCTTTGGAGTTGAAAAAGGCCTCTGTTTCTGAGCGAGGGATGCCCATACGCTGCACATAGACATTGACCAGGAAATCAAGTTTCCTGTCCATACAGACCACCTGCAGACAGAAAACAAAACACACCTTTAAGAATTTATGTTCCATCAACAGAATTAAAATATGCTTATCCTCAGAAAAAACATGACTTACAAATACTCCAATAAATGACCTCAATCTACACCAACTTGTAAGACTTTCAGGACATTCATACCTGCTTTTCCACTTTCACCAGACGTCCCATCATGCTCTGGTCCTCTGCAGCCTCCCCTTCAGCTTTAGGACCTTTACCAACTATCTGGTCAACTCTAGCATACAGGAAAATTATTATCTAAGATGAAAAAAATAATACTCTCTTCTGCCGTGTAGGTTTAAGTCATTTTGTCAAACTAATGTTCATGATGCCATAAAATGAACTGCTGTTACATGGACATTAGATAAAGAATGCATTTATGATGATGATACTCGCCAAGCTACAGATATGTTTTGAAAGAATAATGGTGGCCTGATGCTTCAGCACTTTCTGAGAAAGTATTGATTTCAGGGAGAGTGTGGATGCATGCATTATGAGTTTAGGAAGTCTGTGGAGAAACAGAGTGAATAGAGAGGACATTTTGTCCGGGGCCAAAATGCATCACTTGGCATGCTTTTGTTGTGCTTCATGCTTCATTTCCATTGCATCCTACTGGGGGAGCTCTCCCTCTGTCTGAGAGAGAGAGAGCATCCAACACGGATAAACCCCTGTTGAGTGAGGTCATATGACATGGCTCATTAACATTTACTGAAAAAGCAGCAGGATGTCTGACTTTTTCTTTTTTCTTTTTTTTTGGAATATAATAGTATAATATGATTTAAAAACTAAAGTAAGTGCACAACATCCTCAAAATGTTGCATATCAAACTTTTTTTTTAAATTCTTTTTTTATATAAAATGTTTATCATTTCTTCAGCATTTTAATTCTGGTAAATGAGACACGTCAAGTGGCTTGAACTCAAAAGTGGTTCCATCAATCAACTATCAAGGTAGCATGTAACTTCTTTTATATTTGGACTATGGCTTAAGACGCATAATGCTGGTAAAATGGCCATTCTATGGGTGCAGTCTATTAACCTAACCTAGGACCTTCAGTGGACTTCTTATGGCGAGGTGTTGAAGGGGGAGGGGGCCCCACAATCATATCTATCCTGGCAAGGCACACAGAGACGATATGAGTGCAATGTAAAATGAAGCAACGAGGGAATCACATCAGCTATGGAGAACAAGTTTCAATATATTCCACACAAACACAAGACATTTGGTGAGCCTGACTTGCTTCGTGGATGAAAAGTGCATGTACTTCACTGTTGGAATATATTTATGCTACATATTAGACCTTTAGGGGATCATACTGTGAGGAGCTGGTTTGTGGGAGATAAAACTGATATAAAAAACAATGTGAGTTATCCATCAATGTCATATTACTGAAATGAATTTGTGATGCATTTAAAGCTGAGAAGTGAATAGTATTTTTGCATATTAAGGTTACTGATGAACTGAGATCTGAATGCAACACATGTAGTTGGACAAATGAAACAGGCAAATCAGTGACTTGTTTGTCACATCATGTGTGTATTCAGTGACACCATAAACACTATATTACTAATACACATCTCTACTATGATGATAAATTTAAATTCATTATTGAAATATAGAAAAAAACAGCCTGTTGTGCTTCCATGGATCCTGCTTATCAATCCAGACGGCTTACAGCGAAAGTGACAAGCAGAAGAGTTTACACTGAAACAACCTGGAAATTCATTTGGATCATTTGAAGTGCTGAAGATACTGTATCCTGTTAAGTGAGTGTGTACTTGCCTGGACTGCAGATTCTTGATGCGAGACAGCATGTCCAGGTGACCTGCAGAGTATTGCTCGATCACATCCATGACATCGTAAGGTCGCAAACTCTCGTTGAACCTCCTGTTTGACACCAGAAACTTCATGATGCTGAGAGAGAACACATTTTTTACCTCAAGTGACACGGAGACATAAGAAGGAGTTTTCTTACAGATGACATTTTGACTTCAAAAAAAAAAAGAAAGCACAGGTGTTACTGATACCATTAACAATGGCTCTGTTTTATTAAAGTGGAAGTCATTAACAGTGTGACAATGAGTCAGCATGTATGATATCAGGACCCTGAGACTAAAGCAGCTAAATGGAATTAAGCCATCATTCTTTTTACTATTTATACCTGTGCTTTTCTCAAAGGCAGAGTCAGGAAGATTTATTGGTTTCGGTTTCAGAGATTCAAAGTTTGCCACTTCTTTCCAGCTTAAGGAAACCAAAAGCACATGTTCACATAACCACAGTTGGTAAATCACAGCCCAGTGAACCACCTGCAGCCCTCACACCACCCTTGTTGTTATTGGCTGAGGATTAAACACCTGACTACCCAAAGATTCATGCCCAAAAGCATGCGATTAACGAAACACAGGCAGAGGGCAGCCACTCTGCTGATCCAGATGCCACCACATACTTCTAGTAGGTCATAAATGTTAATGGAGAGGGATTATTTCTGTATGAGTCTTGACATTGTTTTCTGGGAAAATCCTTCTTCGTCTGTCTTTAAAGTAAAAAATCTGCTTAATTAAAAAAGGCATGTAATAACAATTTGACACAGCAGATGTAGAAAACTGAATAATTCAGTGTAACTTTAGCTATATTTTCATCATTTGAAGAACTAATAACTACACTAACATTAATTTTCTCTCATAGCTAAGTTTGACTATAACAGAAATTGATTTTTAATCTCTCAAATTAATCATACGAATTATATGACTGCAGTAGTTTCTTGATCCAAAAGACTTGTCTTTAACGTTGTCATCACATCACAGATCTCAGACATGAAGTACAATAAATATAATTGCCAAAACTACAAAAATAAAGGTTATAATCACCAGAACTAGTAAAGTTTGCACAAAAGACGACCACTATGTAAAAGAAAAGACAAACAAAACAAAACATAACTGATTATTTGTCTAAAATGAACATTGGGTATTTAAATCCTTACCAGATTGCCCTTATTGTAACCTTTAAGCCTGGTGGTAAGTCTTGTGTTAGAAACTCACAGTGGCAGCTCTTATCATCACCAATTTCCTCTCCTGGCAGGCTCGCCTCTACAGAGCAAAGACAAAGACACTCTTAAAGAATATTTAATCTGTTTGCACAGTATCCACAGCGGAAGCAGAGCAGAGCTGTTGCTTTTAGCTTTAAATGTGCAAACTTTAACCAAGCTTCTAGGTTTGTTCTATTTCGTACGCTCTATGCCCGCTAACAGGCTTCGATATTGGCTTATCACCTTCAAGACTTTGCCTCAGCA
This sequence comes from Acanthurus lineatus, assembly GCA_029814665.1. Taxonomy (NCBI): domain Eukaryota; kingdom Metazoa; phylum Chordata; class Actinopteri; order Acanthuriformes; family Acanthuridae; genus Acanthurus; species Acanthurus lineatus. The sequence continues at coordinate 6,456,653 of JAPZDV010000002.1, read as the reverse complement.
CCTAAGATAGATCTTTGCACTCACCCCCGAGTCAGGAGGTAGCAGTCACACAATATGAAACTCCAGCACATTCACTGATCATCTCCCTTTTTAACTCAACCACTTTTGGTATAGATAGAAACTCAAAAAAAACATGGCTAATATAGTCTATTGCCCTTGAGATGTCTCTCTTAGTAGTCCTGTCAAGTTTCTTGATACCTGTTTGAGCCTGCTTGCTTTTACCACTCTACCTATCACTGAGGGAGGACACAGCAGCTGCTCAGGCTGATTTAACCTGTTCTTTGAGTCCCTGGAGCAGTTGAGCCTGGATATTGTTTCCAATAAGACTGTGCTCCATTTGGCCCTTGCTTCAGCTAAGAGGATGTAGAATATGTGCACCTTGTCAATGTATCCTTCATCTATGTTTATGAGTCAGTTGAAGCCAAACTCATCTCTACCATCCAAGGTCATCACCTCCACCTTTAAGTCCAGAGTCTTTCGACCGAGCTCTTTGCTGGAGCCCCTGGTTTGGGACCCCTAGGTGGGTGGAACCCTGTGACCTGACTATTTTTTCTCTCACCCTGTCATTTTTTGGGTCCACACTGCTGTGATAGATCTTTCTTGCCCAGTTAAGTGTACATCACATACAAAATGACCTTTGCTTCTGGTGGTGGCCAGTACGGAAGCCACAGAGTTCAAAGTGAAATGTGCAGCAGGTGTTGTGGATCCTGCTTTGGCACTAAGTGCAAAGATCCATCTCAGGTGCCCAGGCAGAGCCTCAAAGGGGACTAACAAATAGTGAAGCCCATTAGAGGGCTACACACATACTTATAGAACTAAAGTTACATCCAGTAACTTCGGTTTTCAAGCCAGGTAGCCAGTTTGTGAGCGGAGTGTGCGAGCTTTGTGGAACAACAGAAAAAAAGACTTGGTGCAGAATTGAAGGACAGTGCTGATGGGATAAAGCTTCATCGTAACCTTTAATGACAGTACTCGCTTCCCACCACCAATTAAACTCTGGATGAGCATTGTAACTAGCATGTTTAGTTTAGCCAGAAGGCTGATCTATCGGTTTTGAATTATACAGCATATAGGCAAAGGTGTCATGCCGTAATAAACGCTTATCAGAAATAAAATGAAAATCTGGTAGGGAAAGTGAGATCTCTTCATGCAACGTAAAGCAATGCTTTTTGGTGTTTTTGTCTCTAGGTCAGTCTTGGATTATCTTGGCACCACTTGACTTGAACCCACAATTAACTTACCTACAACATCAACTTGCCTACTTTTAATGAATATAATAGCGATTTGTATGCCATTGTTAGGATCCTAATATATACTTTAAATTATAACATGCGTATGTATCTGTCAGCTAGTATCATGCTTCAGTATTTAGTCATCATTGCAGGGGTGGGGGTGGCTAGAGGGGTTGGGAGGGGGGGTGGCTCATATAAGAAAAACAAGGAAATAAAAAAGGGGTTCATGTCAAGTGAATAAATCTCAGCAGGTTTCAGCATGCAGGTTTCTCAGACCAGTGAAGCTGACTCGTCTTTTGATTATTTCCCCCCGTTGAAGCCAACCAACAAAATACCCTAATGTCTTACTTATTAAACCTTCAATTGCTGCAAAAAGAGAGAGAGGAGAGACATGGAAAAAGATTTGTTATGGATTCTAGCAGGATGACCATGGCAGACAAATCAATTCCAAACATGGGAACTTCAGGAGTCCACTGAATGGTTTTCTACTTCATGTTTGAAAGGGCTGGTCTCTCTTCTCTTACAACTAAGCTTAACAAACTTCTTATATTATAAAGCTTTATCTAACATTTATTATTATGAAGTATAAATCTAAACATTACAGACTACATTAGAGTCGAAATTAAAGACATGTCAGAATGACTTGTCTAACCTGGTGAACTCTTCAGTCCAAAGTCTTCGTCCTGCATTTCAATCAGCACTTTAACATGCCATGAAGCGGAAGAAGAAAACAACTAATGAGAATTGGTTCAAATTATTTAACAAAAAGCAAAGAAATGGTGAAGTAGAAGAAGTATACTTGTTGACAGTGAAACAGTGGCCTGGATGATTATGGATGCAGTTGGGCTGTTTAACTAATGATGGCTGGACACCAACATCAAAGCCAATGGACCTCTGTCTCCCCAGCACAATGTGGAATATTGCATTAGTGTATTAATCTCTGCTTCCTCCTATATGGTCTGATATATGCAGGAGAAACTATATAATAATTACTGGCATGTCACCTACTACACAATCTGCACAATAACTGCATCTTTGAGAGCTTTGATCTCCATCAGTTAGGCTCCATCAACACCCTAGCTGTAAACACACACAGCTGGGGAGTAGTTGGTCTTGAGCTGGCACAGAGCCTGTGATGTATATCTACAACTAAATTAAGGACTGTGGAAAGATCCAGTGACAAATGGGTGAACAGTAGCAAACTACCGTCAAAGTTTTTTTTAATAAACAGTAACTTTGGATGTACAGCCAACGGACTGAATTTAGAGAAAGAGTGTTAACAAATGGAGTATTATTGGCTTGTTAAATTACTGGTTACATTGTATATTTGCTGTTACCAAAGGCTTGTTGTGAGCTCAACAAATTTAAAATAGAGCAAATAGATCATTTATGTTACTACAGTCAATTTGCTATTTGCTATTACTACAAAAGTAGTGGTACTGACCCTCAAGAGTCTAAATGTATCAGCCCTCGTCTGAACTCTTACACTTATTATAATTCTGGTCAAGTGTTAGTCTGTACTGTGTCGAGTTCCCTCACCCTCTGAGTTTTGGCGGGAGGTGCTGCCCCGAACTTTGAAGGCCTGTTTTGGCCCTCTGTTCTTCTCATTGAAGCTCCAGCTCTTGGTGACCTTGCTGGGACTCGCCTCAGCCCCGTCCTCTGCCCCTGGAGACTGGGCCTTCCCCTTGACCACAGGAGCCTTAGAAGGACTCGGGAACACCTTGTCCTTAAGACTGGCCTTCCGACTACAGAGAACAAGTAATAACAAGGAAAATTTACAATTAAAAAACAATTTACCTTTTTTTTTCAACAGCATCATTTAATTCAAGTGATTTACTGTTTGTATATTATAGTCTATATCCTACTGCTTTGTTGTTGTAAGTGAAATATTTGGAATTTGTCGAACTCAGCACTGATGTGATAATAAACCTTACCTCGGCAGAAACGTAAAAATGGCAATGTCCTACAGCAGAAGGAGCCATGTCCACATACGAATACAGTGGCACATTCAGTGGGTCAGGCAAGCAGCAGGAAGCTACAAGCAAGCATGCGTGGAAAGCAAAGTGACGGTGCGTGTCGAAAAAGGGAGAGCTGTGGTCTCATTCATTGCAAAATATGAACACAAATCATGCAAAATAATTTCACCATCATACTGTTTACTCTGCTTGATACACAGGAACCAGTCAAAGGAAACACGTTGTTAAGTACTCAGCAATATGCACCTTGCCTGCTGAACACAAGTTTATAAGGGCTGGAACAGCAAAAAAGGCAGCAAGCAAATCAACTGCATAAAGACATTTATAAACAGAAACCATGAATCAACTGTGACGGGGCGGTAAAAACGGATGTGCATTTTTTTTTTAATAGAAAGGTTAAATGTGTGGGTAGATTAGCTCTTTAAGTTTGTATTAAACATAAAGCTTTTCTTATAAACATTATAGGCAGAGCACTTATATAGAACACTTTAAAAGAAAACTAATTAGATTTTACTCTTTTTCTGTGATTCCTCTACCTTTACTTTGTTGTTTGTTGTTTGTTTAAAGAGGGAGAGGCACAGAGATAGGAATATGAGAAGACACACAGACTTGCAGTGCAGTTGTTAGTATCTGTGCAGCAACTATACCTAATAGTTCTCGGACAGCACCCGCAAAGTCTGTCTTTGTGTGCATTTTCATTACTGGAGTGGTGGGCAGTAGAGGAGACACAAAAAGATAAAATAGCAGTGGATACAGTCAAAAAACAGCAGTGTGTGCCATACTGTGATGCCAGTAACACTTTATCCCAACTATAGTTCCTGTTACATTTGCAACCATCATTCCCACCATATCATTAAGCAACACCCAAAAACAGTTTAACGTCTCTGCCTTCTGTTACTTTTTCCACATGTAAAATGTATTTAGATGGCTGCAAGCATCTTTCTAATGATGATAAAGGTCTATTTTTTTATTACGTGGTCCTTTACAAACCATTTTAACATTAGTTGAACTAAGTTGTGATAAAGTGTTACTACATTCTCATTATTTACACTTGTTTCTTTTATCAAAAACAGTGTGAAATCAAGCAAGTGTTCAAAATCACTTTTTCCTGAAGTGATGCCGAAAGCTAGAGTATCAAAGAACAGCTTATTGTTGAATATTTAATCAAGCTGCCGGTTGGGAGTGAGGCCAAAGTGAGCTGATCTTTGAGCACCATGTGAGCAAATGCAGCAAGACCGTTCTTGAAGGAGGCATTTTACACACAGTCACATACATGTCTCACATACAGGACTTACAATAATCCCGAACACACACAAACACAAGCTCACACATAAATAAACACATATACACACAAACACACACTCATACAAACACATATCCAGTATACACACACTCCCCCAAGAAGAGTGTCTCAGCAGTAGCTAAGAGCAAAATTGAAGGAAGCCAAAGGAGGTGAGGAGAGACAAAAAAACCAATCACACCACAGACCTGGGACAGGTTTCTGTTTGAGACTCCTTCCTGTGAGAAGACAAGACAACAACTGTAACACAGTGATTTTCAGTCATGTATCGTTCCAGGCTGAGTTGGATTAGCTCTGTGGATCAGTTGTTAAGTAACAGGGAAAATGTGCAGAGGAATCTCAAGTGAAGCTGCAGAATGGTAAAAGCTGCGCTGCTGCAAATCCAAATCATACATTAGATGAGACAAAGTTTATATATTTATATGTAATATAATCCAATGCTGACACTTAATCAACATGTGTGAAAAAAATATCTGTTTAAGCCTGCAATAATGTAATTTTTTTAATGCAACTTGTTCATGAACTTGAAACACAGACCTGAAATATTTTCAACTTTTAAATCGGAATTATGAACTGATGAGCCAACACTTGTCTATTTGCTCATCTTGAAAACACAAAGCAATATAAGAGTTCAGTTGAAATTGAGTTTGTGTCCATGAGCCCACTATTCAATCTCTTTTAATTCAGTTTTTGATCTCCATTAACTTACATACACCAACTTAAGTACGTTGTTCTAGACGCTACACCATGTTCATAAGCTAGAGGCTGACTAGTCTGTCTTTCATTTGGTGCTGAGCAGGTAGTGTATAATTGGTTTGATCAGAACATTTTTGCCGAAAACAGTCATTTGCTGCATCCAAATATGTTTCTGTGAGAGTAAAACAAAACAGTAAAGTTGTAGACCGGACAGCCAAAACAATAAAAGATGCAGTAAAGCTGTGTGGAGCAAAGAGGAGCCACAGTGAGGTGATACTTTCCTATGGCTTTGCCACTATAAGCAGCCCAGCTCACATTGCACATAGTTATTTGAGACTTGGTGATATTAATAATATTGATGAGTGTTGATTTAACATAGATGGAAAGTCCACAATATCAGCATCCTGAAGTTCTCATCATCACGAAATTATCATCATCATCATCAGCTTACTCATCCTTACTGTCATGTTGATACCTGAATGACTTGCCCTTTAGATTCCTCAGCAGGTCCAGCTGATTCAGAGGCGGAATAAGTCTGGAAAAAACACAAAGAGCATTTTGTCATTCTGTCCAGACAGTTTCACCAATTTAGTGTTGAAAGGTTAGAACTTGCCATTGGGTATTAAAGCTAATTCCATTTAGTTTGGCAGTTATCTATTCAGCAGGTCATCAACCTTTCACTTCAAATAACTAGTGGGATTAAAATGAGCATGATGCCATTTTAAAATAGAACAGACCACTTCTAGATGCATAAAAAAGCAGAAATCTGCATTTTTGAGAACCACAGCTTGTTTGCTGATTCATAGCGTTGGACAGAAATATGGTTGGGTAATTTTACAAAGTAGCCACTGGCAGTGTTTGTCTTTTGAACAGCATTTCAAAGAAGTCCAGGTGTCACTGCCAACAGCATCCTCATCCACTGTAAAATTACCCTTATTGAAGCAGAAAGTGAAAAGTCACACCAGCATGCAATTCTCCACAACAGACAGTAGTATCTGATTCAACAAGCCAGTTTGGAATGCAATACGATGAGGATACTCTGTAGGCTCAGTTTTCTTCTCAGCCTCACAGTTTTAAGAGAGATGGCAGAATGTGATATGGTGATACAGTTGTATTTATTGGAAACGCTGAATACTAATATACAGCATTATTCAAAAAGTTTTACCCCTCACCTGTACATTGGAACAGCTACAGTCTGCTCATAAAAATCCCAAGTGCATACCAGATCTGTTCGGGAAAGGTTTGTAGCATAAAATCTCCATGCACCCTGGATGCCAGAAAACCAAAAAAAACTTTTTAACCTTTTGTCAAAAGAGAAAACAGAGATTATTTTAAATTAATCTGTACATTGTTTTTTTTATTTAAGTATACCTGAATAAGGCCGGCTGCAGGGTTACGTCTCTTCTCAAAATGTTTCTGCCTGTGTTGCTCTTGAACTTTAAGGGCAAAGCCAGAACCCAGGATGCCCTATAGGATTCAGAACAATGCAGAGATCCATTAAATGATCAGTGATCTTTACTGACCTCTCCAGGTCAGCTGTTACAACAAGAGCAGGATGTCTAAACTGCTTTTACAACCCATCCACAGCAGAGACCACTGAGCAAATCCAAAAATATAAGAAAGATCACAGATTTTCACTCCTCTGCAAAGCCTTGTGGTAATGGAAATGTGAGTCAGAGGTCAGTGTCAAAAGTGATGACTTTTTTCCGTTTACTTATTACTGACAGACTGAACATGTCTTAGCTGCACACTCAAAGCTAACTGCTGAGTGCTGCATCTTCAAATCATAGGTGTGACGTCAGTATATCAGTGACCGGACTAACAACAGCAGAAGATGTGAGTTTTCTTGCTGTAAAAGATAATAAAAGAGCACAGTTTTTGGGCTGTTTATTTAATTCATTTAGCTTATTTCTTTAGCCCAAGTACTTCAAAAAATGTGATGTAACAAGCTGGCTGCCTTCTTTGCTGAGGAACTCAAATAGGGTAAACGACTGAAATCATATCATAAAGCTTGAATGCATGATGCCATATAAAGTACTGTCTTATAAAGAAGACACATACTGTAACATGAAATGCACTGCTATTTCACAAAATTCAAAATGGCTGCATTTTGTTTGGGTTTCCAAGGTCTATGGTTCTGGTTTACTGACAAAATTAAATGTAGGCTAACTGAGTTATGATCATTAGCATTATTGGTTCCACCTGTGCTCATCCTGTTGAAAATTCAAAATGTCTGTTTACTGCCAACTTTCTTGAGAGGGCCAAAAATTATTATGTGATAACTTAGCTTTTTTATGTTACAAACAAATCAGTAATGGATGAAAACTGCACATTGACATTGATAATGGATGAAAACTACACACATTGACATAAAACTTAATAGGTGCAGACATAATACTGCACCTATTAAGTTGATATTGTGCTAGCAGTTGTTTATTTACACAGCTAGCAGACACAGAGCAGCATTAGCATTTGGAACATTGTTTCTGGGTAACGTTACCTGTTGAATTTTAAGTCCAATATTCACTCTCCTTTAGCTCTGTTGTTGGTCACTACAAGGTCCCAGAGGGAAACATCTGGCTCTTTAGCTACTACATACTCCACTACGTTAGCTAGTTGTTTGCCTGGACACAGACCAGAGACTCCCCTAGAAAATAAAGTCCACTCAGGGGGAGTGGGCGGAGTCTCTGGTCTGAGCCCAGGCTAGCTAGTTGTTACTGGTTGTTACCCAGCTAGTTGCTCACATTTTATGTTCATTTTAAGTTTTTTTGCTAGGCAAGTAATGTGTATTCTTTATATCTATTTTTTTTTTAACTAAAAACAATTGCTTGCTGAAAAGGGTGGTGAGGTAAGTGATACTAAAAAAATATGAAATATGAAGTTGCACCAAACCAAAAAGCAGAAAGATGCTAAAACGCTCATTAGAGCTAAACATAACTGCACAACTAGAGACCATTCCTTGATATTTAATCACTAAGGGCAAAACCTTTCACATTACACAGTCATCAACTTTCAGTAAAAATACTGATTAGTTCATTCTATGTTAAATATAAATAAGCATTATTGTGCTAGTAATGATAATAATATAATACAAACTGATTGGTCTCTATTAAAATTCCTCAAAGTTTTTACATGCGTTCCTCCAGATATTCACAGTCTGGCAGGTCTTTCATGTGTTAAAATTCTGATAAAAAATACAAAAGGAAAATTGAGTAGCTGACAGAAGAGGTGCTTATCAGAGCAGACAAAGAGCAGCTTCAGTAAAAATTAAAACTTCATCAAATAAAATTCCGAGGAGGAGCACATCATAGAACACAACTTTCTGGAAAGCACAGGACAGTAATTCAACATCAATAAGCACTTAACACAATAATGGAGAGAGACTAAAAAACATAAATGAAGCTCTTAAAAATCCGCCCTTATACTTACAGCAGGGAGTGCAAAGAAGGCCACCCCTATCATGCTGAATGTGGCTGCCAGCAAGCGTCCGTTCCAGGTCTTGGGAACCTTATCACCATAACCAATGGTTGTGAGGGTGATCTAGTGAAAAGATTTGAAAGGTGTGATACAAGCTGTTAATATTTAGATAGATAAGTAGTATAATAGCCTCACAGAGTGATGTTTTTGAGCATTTCCATATAATGTGAATAAACCCTTTTTTCAGTCTTACCAGTCCCCACCAAAGAGCATCGGCATAAGTGTCAAACTGATCATTTGACTCCTTCTCCACAGAGTAGACCAGGAACGAAGCCAGAATGAGACATAGAAATCCTATGTACCATGCTGTGATAAGCTCCTACAGAGGGAACCAATAATACAAGCATTAGGGAATCTGAAATAATAAAAGGCCATCTAGGAAGCCATGCAAAGGGCTGATGTAACCGCTGTAATTTGGTAAAAATGGCCATTCTGTAAAAATATTGAACATGATAATGTGGATCTTATGCCCTCTGTGGCAAACCAAGTTTTCATAAACGTCTTTATTTCCCTCGACTCCTCACAAGCCACACACCCACCCTCTCTACCTCTCACCACATCATACACACATACACACACATTCACAAACACACACAGCTGCACATTTTCCACAGCTTATTAGTGCAAGCAACTAATTCTATTTCGAAGCTCATTTATATATAACTGAGAAAAATGTTTCCTCACCATGTCAGAATTACTGGGAAGAGACATCACTGGAAACACTGTCACTGAAGTAGCATAGTGGAAAATAAAGGACTCTAAAATAAAGGGCTCTTTTGCATTTAACTCAGATTTTTAAAACCCTCATGAAGATATTAGTTCAGGTCGTGGAGTTAAATTTGGAAACTAATAACTCACAGTTTAGATGTAAACTTGTGTAGAGGACCAAAACAAATTATTATACATTTGTTCTTTATTATCTTATTGGCTAACAGCAATTATCTAAATGTATCTAGAACATCTGGGTGATAGTGTGATTCCAAGGGGAAAAAAACACCTGCTATAGAAGACAACATTTAAGGGTGGTCCCATTAGATATTGCTAGTTTAATAAAGAGTTCTTGAAGATGCAAATAGGCAACACTGAAAAATATCTGATAATCTGCCACATAAGTACTTAATTTCCCCTGTGATGGCTGGGACATGTCCACCTCACTTTGCTCTCACTCTGGGTTTTGCCTCTCAGGCAGCATGCAGCTTTTTTATGCTGGCTAAAGGGATACAACCTTAAAAGAGTACTTCAGACACTACAATCAGCTAAATATATTATTATAATATTTTTACTTGTTTTCTGGGTAATTTTTGAAGCTATTCTAGCAAAAAGATTGTGGAAGTGGATAACTAAGATAAGGCAGTAAAGGAAATTACTTTTTTTGTAAAGATTGTCTTTAAGATATAAAATTATTAAATCAAGTCTATTTTTGGATGCAAAACTTCTGGCTTTTCAGGAATATTTAGTGAAGTTAATTCTGCTGTAGGAAACATCAGATTCAGGCACCAGACCACACATGACGGGCTGATTTACCCTTAAATCAAAATGTGAAAGAAGGTCATTCAGTAAAGGAGATCTTAGCTCCTAATGAACCTCAAGCATATGGAATGATCACCTTGCTGTGGGCATAAACTACGGATCCAAGCAGCTTCCAGGTGCCTCCACGGCGGTCCATACGCAGCATGCGCAGGATCTGCAGGAACCTCAAACTCCTGATGGCCGAGGTAGCAAAAACATTGCCTTGAGATCCAGCCGCCAGTACAGATACTGAAGCAATCAGCACCATAATGTCTGGAGTGGGGGCGAAACACAGTTATATACTGTTACTCTATACTGGCTGGGAAGCAGGTTAAACTGGATATTGTGTTTCAATTGGACTGAATTAACAACACTAAAATGTGAACAAGGAGGAGTTTTTTATCTTGCAGTTGATGGTTGACCCAATTATTTGGTGACAAATGCTATTAGAGGTTTTTTGTGGTTATAAATGTAGTTTCACCTGTCTTGACCATTGCCTTAGAAGATTGTGAAAAACACAGTAACATCTGTTCTTCTGAGAGATCAAGGTGAGAGAAATGACAGGCAGCAAAGCACAAGTCTACTCTCTTTTCTCACCTATGACACAGAAAGGCTTTCTGGCAAACTTTAACCTTCCTCTCCATCCTCTGTATCGACAGCAGCAGCCAGCAGCCCATATCCTCACAATGTACTCCACTCCAAACACCACAATTGTCACAATTTCCTGTGGAGGAAATCGAGATGGTAAGTTAACCATGTGATATGGATGTACATGGAGTATAGATTTACAGCCGATAAAAAGATACCTACCAGGATGTACAAGGCACTCTCTGAGCTATTTTTGAACTCTCTGATGGTGGCGAAGACTGAGAGTATGAGACAGGAGAAGACCAAGAGGAAGCTAGAAGACACAGGAGAACATATAAAAATGGTCATTGCTTTTTAAAAATCTATAGGAAGAAAGACTGAATCTAAAAGAGTTGATTCACCCAGCATGTTCCTAACGTAACACATCTTATACAGCAGGAGAAGTATGCAGAATTTCAGTGCTGCTGGTCAAAGCTTTATATAATGTTTGAATAACTTCAACATATCTTATTTTCAAGAAACAATGTTCCGGATTATCTGGACAAACAGCAGATCTCTGTTAATATCTCTTTTATTAGAAAAAACAAACAGAAGCACAACTTTCTGTGCGGCTACTTATGATTAGGGTTGGAACGAACCATTGAGGTATTTCCACATTGGATTTAATGTTCAGCTGTTGTGAAGGCTGTGATAGCATAATGTACCATCTGCAAATCAATTCCTAAAGCTTAAGTGGGCGCAGTTGGGAACTGAATGGATAATTAGAGCTGCAGATCCTGGGTGGCACCTTTATTAGTGGAAACAAGCCAAACTGCAGCAGCAGCAGTTTGGTCAGAATGAGTAAATAAGTAAACTGGTGAGTTATGAAGAAAGGAAGAAGTGGAAGAAGGCAAGCAGATAAAATAAGGGAAGGTGAATGCTCATTTGATCAAATTTTCCAGGATTTAATCTGAATTAATCAAATTCTGTCATATTACAGTTTCTCATTAGAAACCTCAAGTGACCCTGGGCAAAGATGCTCAAAGTTCTGGAAGAAAATCAACTCTGCAGCCACACCTCCACAAGAACGACTGAGACCATAACACCAGCGCTTCATTGGATGTACGAGATCATGTGATTTGAAGATGAAGAGGCACAGCAGAGCCCGGCCCCAGAGACTTTCTTTAGAAAAGATCTTCTGGAAGGACTCCAAAGCAGAGCTAATGGAGAGTGCCGGGTGAAACCCAATACTGGGACAGTGCGGGATTTTAACAGATGCAGACATAACCAACATTAATCAGAGCAGAGATTATGTGAAAGGACAGCAAGTGTCTGAGCACAGGATCAGGTGTTATACCGATAGGATCACACTACCAAAGGAACGATTACGTTAAATTATAGTCTTTGCTATGAAACAAGAGTTTATACATATGTATAAACAATTTATTATATATTATACATGTTCAATTAAGAGAAAGTTCAGTGTTTGATGAAACACTGGACATTTTAAGAAGATGCATATAGAGTTGTTGTTAACACAACCACAGCCTTTACCTAGAGTCTATTTCTGTCCTCTCGGTCACTATAAGTCCATTATTAACTCTAGTTTTGTTTTGAACATACACCTCCAGAGAGAAAGCTCCTGCTCTCTTTGTCTTTCTGCTATTTGGAGGAGTACAGCTGCCTAGAAAGATTCAAGACAAAGCTTTTTGCAGACAAACCCCCCCCCCCAACAAATAGCACATAACCAAAATGAATACAAAAAATGAAATCATTCATGCAGCTTTAAAAATGTAGAGAGAGGCTATGATATATCAGAATTTCCCCTTAAGACCTGGAAAGTGCTAACACCAGCCCTGACACACACATTTCTACAGTCCCAGGACAATCACTGCATCATCTGCAACACGTCTACCATGGACTTAATCTTATGCACTGTCGGCATATTAAAACTAAAGATTAGACTTTTCATCTAATCATTCTTAATCCAAACATCACTTTAAGTAAGAACCTAAATGGAAGGCTGATGCATACCTGAAACAAGCTTCTGAGAGGCTGAGAATCTAAGCTGTCATTTCATCAAAGCTGAGATGAACTCGAGCTCAATTAGAGTGATTTTGACAAAACATCTATGACATCTAACTTTTCACAGTCTACTCTGACATGCAAGCTCATCTAAGTTTCAAGAAAGGTCATCTACTATCCATTACACCACATCAAACCCTTATCTGTCTTCCCCAGGCACCTTTTCTTTTCTTTTTAGAAATTATTTGAACTCTTGACTACAGCTCATCTGATTTCTCTTTTTCTGCTGCATCAGGCTCTGTTTTGTGATATCAAACGCTTGGCAGTGACTAGCTGTTGGCCAATCAGATCAAGGCACAGATGAAGAATTGGTAAAGTCCTTTTGTCGATTCTTTATGGTATTCTGTATTTGTCTTCATTAGTGAAGTAAGGACATCTAAACAAAAAGTAAAATTAGTAAACTTAGCTGGAGCAACTGCAGTTCTGTACACTGAACTTTGTCCGGTTAGATGAGGTCATTCTCTCATATGTGTGTGCTTTTGGCATCTCATACATCATTGATGGCTGCAGTACTAAAGGATTACTTGTGAGAAATGAGTTCTTCATGCACTGAGAAAGCTTTTGTTACATTCTGCCTTATGTCTGCCACTTGTCAGTTTAGTTTGGTTTGTAAAATAAAAATTTCAAAAATAACTCATGCAAAAGCATCTCTGGTACTTTGGAATTAGTCACTATAGATTTGTCTGTTGAAATTTACCCAGTTTTCTTTTATTAAAAGTTGCTCAATTTTGCAGTCTTCTTTGGACTCGGTTTGTTTTTGTACCAGCGGTTAACACACCTCATCTGTGAGATTGGCAAGAAAGGCAAAAAATAGCTTTCTGTCTCTTTCTAACACCCATTTGATGCATGATGATCATTTTCTCCTGCCAGAGTGAAGGTGCAAATGACGTGTGCACACTTTGTCACTGTGATAAATTTCATTTTAGAAACAGTTTTTTCTTTTAACTAATTATGACCTCTAAGGGAACCAGATGCTTCCCATATAGGCACCTGCTTTCTGTAAAACAGAGCCACAAAAACATTGTGCTGTGAAAATTTCTGAGATGTCTTGTGTTCATGTCTTCTCAAGTGTAGCTGACACATATTAAGGTCAGTCAGTCAGGCAGTCAGTCAGGCAGTCAGTCAGGCATTTCACATCTTGTTATTTCCAGCACTTTGACTTGTCACATTGACTGGTCATTTCACCATCTAAAGACAAACGATTTTTATCTGTACTGGAAACATATCTATAAGGGGGATCAGAAAAACATAAACTTTGCATTAATCATGCTGATACCTTAAGAAAGAGAGTAGATAATTAGCTTCAAGTGGTACCAAAAAGACAAAAGGGGTCTTATTGGTATAATGTACAGTTAGATCTCTTTTTCTGTCTTATATACATTAAACCACTGAAACAAGCGAAGAGGCAGACTGGCTGCAAGTCAAATTAGTTATCACTTTATGCAACTTCCCTGACTCGACCTTGCCAAGCTCATCAGTACCTACTAATGAGGACACTTGCTGAGAAAGGAGAGGGACAGAACCTGCCTCCTGAAGCAGTCAAACAATTAGCTGCTACAGCCACTCACCTATCATTCCCTTTGCCATCAGCAGAGAGAAGTCTCCAAAGAATCATTTATACCCCTCCATCATACTGTCTGTGGATACACATAGCAGCTCACAGCTAAGAGAGACTCTGGCAGGGAGATATGGTCAACAATAGACTACATGAGGTCTTGTCAGGACAGAACAAAGAGGGTAACTTACAGTGTCTGACTGCAACGCGCAGATAATGCAAAATGTGAAATATTAAGGCACCAATTTCCTTTCAAAAAGGTAGTTGATAACATCATTTAACACAAAAGAAAGTCAGATGTAAAGATTGGTATTACTTTTAAGATGAATGGCTTCATCAAATACACACCTAGTATCCAGTTATCTAAGCATAATAATATACTAACAGGAAGCACAGGCTAACAGCTAGCCTGACTGACAATTAAAGAGCTCCACACATAATGTCTATTGAATTCATAACTTGTTGCTTTCACTCATAGTTTTTTGAATGGATTAAATAAATGATACAAAAGTGTTCAGAGAGATTTAGAGATGTTAGCAGGTGGTTTTTCTACATTTCAACAGAGTCGGGCTAGCTGTTTCACTGTCTTTCCAGTATGGATGATTTCCAGTATCAGTGCTAATAAGCTAGCCATTTCTAGGCTCTTGCTTCATATTAGCATACATACACAAGAATGCTTTCAATATTAACATCTAAAACTCTGCAAGAAAGCAATTAAGGGCCACCGTGGTAAAAATTTCAATTATAATTTTAAAGCATTGCTGTATAATTTCCATTAGCATCTGTACTTGTATGTAGCCTACATTTATTACACAAATAGTTTTTATTCTATATTGGCCCAGTAATAACATGAAAATTGTAGATAAACAATGTTTCAATTCTGCATTCTGATACCACATGCACCACCAAAATAAGAGCTCTATGGTCACATACACAAACAAGCACACAGTATTTCACATTACATGCAATCTGTCATCTCTGTTCCCAGTAAAGCCCCACTTAGAGTGAAAATCACATTTACACTTGCACTCAACAAACAGCCACAGGCGCAACACAAACACGTCTCCACTTGTTGCCTGAATGATCCAGACGAAATCAGGAGCAACCTGACTATTGATCAATCATGCTGAGGGGACTGTTGTTGGAAGTAGAAAAGCCTGCATTTCCTCCTGAGCTGCAGATGAAGAAACATTGATTTGCCCCTCTCAGCACAACATTGCCTTCCCAGACGCAGACATACTCATCCTGCTAAATTTAGACTGCGACGAACTCGAGGAGAGCAAATAAGGAAGACAGGGATTTTTCACTAAGCAAATCGTGCCTGTGAAGACCATGTGGTGCCAGCACTGCAGCGTCCACTCAGTGGATGCCCAAGGGGGATGTTTGAGGGTGATGATGACTTTCTGGGGCCCTAATCTTGTGTAAATAAATACACAAGCGACCCTGCAGGTGTAGCTACCTGCTGTTAATGTGTTGCTTATGCACCACAGAGGGACCTTGTACTGTATGCAGCAGCCACAGTCGTCATATCTGGGTAAAACCAAGAGGTTTTCATTTTTTAAAATATTAAGTCTTCAGTTCTCATGCTGTATTCTGTGAAAGATAAAAAGTATGCAGCTTATTTAAAAATTACCAAAGAAAAAGTACATTAACAGCTACCAAACCTGCATCTTATGCTCCATGTAGCTTCAAAGCAAAATGTAGAGTGAAAACTTGATCAGTGCATTGAAATACACAATACAATCAAAGGTTGTTAAAACCTCCATTAAAAAGAGATTCATGTGAGTTTGTAGATGAGATAAAATGTACAAGATTTACAAGTGTGGCAAACAGCTGGAGGAACAGAAGATTCTGTTTGTAGACTAATGGTTAATAGCTTGCTACATAATTATTTACACAGCCATTGTAATCAGATTACATTTTTATTTTTGACAACGTTTGATACCTCCAAGATATAATGACAAAAGCAGACAAAGAGCCCTTTCATGGCTAAAAAGGGAAAGTAGAGAAGAAATCCCTCTTCCATGATATAAATCAATAAATTTGGAGCAAAGAAGGGGAGTAAACAGAAGTGGTAGCAGTAATAAACTTTCAAAAAAATTAAAGAGCAGCAAATTTAAACTTTAAAAAAGAAAACATGTCATTAAAACTGAGTTTGTTCCTGCTGCATGCCAAGCAACACTGAAAAGCTGAGAAATAAATTGATATTTCATTGATAATTTTTAACCTGAATCTAACTGAAACCACTTGAGGCAAAAAGACAAGGTTTTAAACAAAACATCTACAGTTGACCTTTTAAAGGCAAATGCACATATTAAGCAGATAGGGAGCAGTGTTTCCACCTGATTATTGTAGGTCAAAGTCATGGTCCTTTTAGCTCTGTTTTTGGTCTCAACCATCTTCTGAGGGAAAAGTCTGTCTCACAAGCTTTGTCCCAGCTTTGTCTATTTGCTGCTCTGAGTTGGGGAGACGGTGTAGAGCAGGGGCTTTGTGTTGATTAAACAGCTAACTTCCAAAAAACAGGAGCATGAAGTCAGTGAGGCAGTGCTATGCTAAGACGCTATAAAGCTTTGAATTAATAAAGCATACTGTATAATAGTAACAAGTGGAAAAAACTTAATAAAGTGACTAAGTAATGTTGGTTTTCTAGCAACTTTTATCAGAGTTTGCATATTTTATCTAACATTAGCCCAGGCTAACTGGTTGTTCCTAGGAATACAAAGTAAACAAGTGGTAAAAACCCTGAAGTGTGTTTAGCCGGTGCATTTTCTGGGAGCTTTCATGTCAACATCATGAAGGACAACATTATTAAATATTAAAATATCCTAACAGCTTTCTGGGGCCTCTCATCACCATCACTGTGGGACCCAATCCATTTCTAGCCATAACCCAACAACAGGACTCAGCATTCAGATTCCCTCCTCTCCTAAAACAGACCACTTGATCACATCTCAGCAGCTTGGCAGTCAGCATCTGTCTACTACAGTCCTCTCCTTATTTCTTTCCCCTTGTTCGTCTTCAGCTGAACAGCTCAGCAGAATCGTGAATAACTGGACCATGTCCTCAATCTGTCTCTCCGAATCACTTACTAAAAGTTTGACCGAACATTTTGTTTTCACTGATTGATCACTTCCTAAACTCTTTCTTTTGCCCTCCTTCCTTTGCATCCATCTTCACTAGCGTTCCTCTGTTCCACATCGGGGTCTACTGATGTATCTTGACTTGTAACAGCTGCAGAGGCCTTTCAATTTTCTCTCACAGTTGGGGTTTACTGCAAGAGATCACACTGAGGCTCCGGTTCAAGTCAAATCATCGAAGATATAAGAGCTATGATTTCTGTATCAGTGCAGGAAAATATACTCACTTTGATAGATCAGAAATGATGCTGAGCTGTAGCTACAGAGCAAAGGCTGACAAATAAGAAGTGTCCTCAACAAACTATCTCCTCTTTGAGGAATTTGTGTCAACAAAGAACAGAGACACACTGCGACTGCTTTGCCAGCTCGCTTTTGGATGATGCCTTTGCTGTAAAAGTATTTTCACAGTTTTTTCCTTCACTCATAAGAACTTAAAATGTTCAAACCCAGTTACAGTGCACTGAGTTTTACAAGATGCTAAAGATTTAGATCTCCTGGAACAAGCTAACTGTGAATCACTCTATCCCTCCCCTTTAACGGATGCCGGAACAGTACACGAGGGGAAAAGTGGCCTTGGTCTCAGACAGCTAGACAGATAAAGTGAGAGAGGAAGAGAGACAGGAGGCAGCAAGACAGAGAGTACTCAGGATGGATATGTTCCACTTATTGATCCTTCACACATGCATTACAAATGAGCCTGAGGAAGTAAAACACCTCCAAACATTTCAGGAGGACACCCATCAAATAGAAATAACTGTCGTCTGAGCAAGAGCACATTTTGCAGTGCAGTCTTTGCAGGTTCAAGGCAGCAGTGTCATTTTGTTTGCCAGACGGTGTTTTTTGAAGCAGGGATAAGTTGAGGAATGAAGGGAGGAGGGAACAGATTTGACTAAAGTCAGCACATGATAGTTTTATAAATCAGCTTCCTGAAAGAGTTGGGGGATTAAATGAAGTGTGGTGGCTATGAATAATGCATAGAACAGCCAAACTGAACAGAGGCAGCGTTGTGGATACTTTATACAGATGTTCTTTCTCAGGATGGATGGCATGGTGTGAACTTTGTGTGAATTTGCCATTACTGTAGGTGTGTCACAGTCATGTGAATGGGCTTTCCAGAGGATTCTCAGCAGAGGATTTTAGGCAGCACACATGCAACTGACCCTGTTGTAACTAGGTTGCTTGGGTTAGTTTGGCTTCCAAATACTGTATTATCCTATAAAAAAACATCTCTGCTGCCTGCTCTAGATTCAACATGGATGAAGCTGGCACCATCACAACGCTGGTCAATAAAGATCTCCCAAAAAGCAAAAAAACAAGTGGTGAAGAATGAGTTTTAGCTCGCTGCTATAGTATTCAGTTAATATTTTAAAAGCACCCTGAGGGCCTGTGTGAGTGTGTGTGTGTGGTTTCACATTAAAGCACAGGCTTACTTCTGGGCATCCAGCCGTCTCTGGGGGGTCGATATGCTGTGCACAGTGAATTCCTTAATGCTATGGCCATTTCAACTCCTCACTACCAAGCATGCATACTGCATTGAGTCAGAGGGATTCAGGCACAGCTGAAGGGTAAACTACCAACTGCAGTTTACCCATCTTTTCATTTGGAGATTAGAGCTTATATTTTTAGGCTACATGCTGTAATTACCATCTTTCACCTTAAAAGGCAGCAGAAATCTATTTCAAGTTGCATGTTTTAAAAGGAACCCACTGATTTTACACATAAAGTTCCGTTTGCTTGTAACTGGGAGAACTACTCAGTTTGTGCAAACAGCTGAATAATGTTTTCTGTGACTCTGGGGGGGAAACAACAACAAAAATGGATGACAACATATTTTCAACAGAAAGTCTGCATTTCAAGCATGGAGTTCAAAAGATGTGGGTGGCTGCGAAACAAAGCGGGTGTAGCTAAAAACATTGTTGGTTGCATTATGGGAAATGTAGGATCCAAGTCTGTGTATCTTTGCTTCTGCTGCGCATATCCTACACATATTCATGATCCCTTTGTTATACAAATCTGTCTCTTTGTTAGTCTCTCAACTTTTCTGAAGTGCATAAATGAATTGCTGCAGTGCCACATGTAAGTTTACAGACTACGGGATGTTTTACCCCCCCCCCCAAAAAAATAAATGTGGTCAGTGGGGGTTTGCATGATCAGAGGTCACACATCACTAACCTATATCATTTAAAATGCCATTACTGGAGTCTATAAATTCATTTTAACCAACTGCAAAAGGCAAAGCATCGCGTTCTCGCTACCAGAAGCTCCCAGACTGTCTGGTTTCTCGCCGTAGTATCCAGAACACTCCCTTTGCCTGCTCAGATACTGTCGGTATGTGGAGTCCACATGACTGTGCAGAGCTGGACTGCAACGTTAATTACTGAAAGTAGTGATGCGGCGCGGAGCTGTCCACAGACCGCGGTGCTGAAACCCAATGCTGCCGCAACACATGGGAACTGTGACCAGTTAAAAAAACAACGGTGTGTAAAATGTGAGCGCATGTCAAACATACGTGGGTTGCAGGAATGTTTTACAGCATCAACAGTTATATCAAAAAACAACCTGCCAGTATGTCAGAATGACATAAGCATGAGTTGCAGTATTAAGAGTTAAAGCAGGAGTTATGCAGGTGACGTGATATCCCTCCTATAATCAGACTATAGCAGCTTGGCAGCATTAAAAAAGGCTTAAAGCCTTAATGCGCCATCTGAGCCATGCAGAAGGAGACACGAAACCCGCAAAACTCCAAAGCAGCTCCCCCCAAAATCCACACACACACAGTAACCGCGGTGCGTCCCAAAGTAAAAGGCCACGATGACAGAATCAACATGCGAGCATCACTTACACATAAGCGTGATAGATGAACGCCCATCCCCGCGGTCTTTCCAGCGCATTATAGAGGAAATTCTGTAGTTTCCGATAACTGGCATTTTTCTTCGACGGTCTGGGTCTCCCGGCTGAGATGCTGGACCTCGGTCTGCAGAGGATGCCGCTCCGTTTGGTGCTCTCCGAACCGGCGATGAGAAGCGCCCCATCCCTGCTGGATTCAGGAGCCCCGGGGTCCAGTCCAACAAACCCGACTTTGTGCTTCTTCTCTCCGGCTTGAGTTGGGTAAACCCCGCCGTTGAGAGATTTCTGCACCATTCTAAAGTCGAGACGACTCTAACGAGGAGTTGTCCGTGCCCTTGCCGCGGGGATGCATCACCGGTGCTGAGGGGTGTGTGCTGCTGGTGAATGCAGTCGGTGTCGGTCCCCCTAGAAAACCAATTGCAATAACCATGCGAAACTGCACAGTGTAAGCTTTTACCTTACCCCCTTCCGGCCATTTGACAGACAAGGCGAGGAGAGAAATGCACATGATTTTCACTCCACAATCTAATCACGCTGGCCATCAGCAATTTAGAGGCTCTCTGCAGTCATTTAATGGCCCAAACAGGCATGACTATCACCACAAAGTTAAACTGATCATGAAAGCAGCCTTATTGTGGTGCAATAACATCTTGTTTGTCAATTAAGAGCATACTATCAAAACAATTTAACGTTGTTGATTGGAGGGAGACTGTTATTAATGTTGTTGGGAAACGGTCTTGTTCTGTTTCCAAAGCATTTATCCTGAGGTAACCTTCCATCCTCTCCACTCAAGTCCAATATAAAGGCTGGGAGGAAGACTTTCAGTTGATGCTGCATGTTCATGTAATATTTATATGTGAAGATTTCTCTAGGCAGAAAATGGCAGATAAAACTGTGTCAAGCTCTGTTTTGAAGATCTGCATTCTCTGATAAACACATACAAGGTTTCGAAATCTGAAAGTATTTTTTAATATCACTTAGACAATGAGCCCTCACTGAATTTATGGACACTGAAATGCAAAATGATGCTGAATAAACTGCTACATAATGATTCCATGACACACAGCTGTATGTTCTGAATGAATTCAGTTTCTCCCATGATAAGCTTTGGATGAGCTAGGGAGCAGGATGTGATCAAGGAGTGTATGTTCAGTGACTTAAAGCAAAATAATGAGTAAATTGACTGAAAAAGAAACCACTTCAGTTGGAGGTCCAATCCTCCAGTGGCACTTAGTAACAGCCTGATGATATGGTGTGTGCAGACGAAGAGAAGTAATAATCTTCTGAGTCATTCATGTGAAACTGCAGTCAAATTCGGTAAAACAAAAGCAACATAAACATGGGCAGGATAATTACAAGGTGAACTGTTGACAAGAGGGAAACCACTTCAGTTGTGTGTGTGCGCGTGTGTTGGCATTTTTAATGTTGAACACCACTTAGCAACATCGCTGCTCCACTGAAGACCAATCTGCATACTGAGAACATTTTATTTACTATCTTGTTAAGATTGCATTTACAATTATAATTTTAGAAAGATTCAACAAGGATTCTTTGTACAGTTATTTTCAAGCAACATAAAATTGCAAATAAAGTATATACAAAAACATTAGAATAATGTAAATACACGTGTAATCAGTGACATATTTGTTTGTCCAGCTACACCAACATGCTGCAGTCATTAGCTGATTTAAACTGGTGACACATACTTAAAGCCAGGTTATGACAACTACTCCTGCTCTCTGAGTTTACATAGTGTACACTGCTCAGATTAAAATCAAATTTGAAGAGGGAAATTATAATATCTACTTGTCCTCATATGGCAAAATATGGATGCAAATTTACAGTGGCAATGCTAGTGCCAATGGATGTGCAGAGGCTATTTCAACATGCTAATTTGAAACTAGACTGCTTTTAAATAAATAAAAAGGACTAAGTGATCTGTCTAATGAATGCAGCATGTCAAGACAGATTCTTGAAATGCTTGTCGAACCTTTTTTTCCTCCTTAAAAAACAACAAGTCGTCAGTGAGGTTACGGTCAGCGAAGAGAAACGGCTTCTCATTAAATACAGTCATGAATAGAAAATGTTTTATATACTATATTATCTCCATAAAAATAATCCAATTTAACTTAAGCATTACTCTGCTGCTGCAAGACACATCCTATCTTTTTCTCTGACATCGTTACAGTTTGTATGTACAAGAAATTAAAACCATAAGTAAAATAATGTGACCTCGTTTCAGTCACTAAACGATCCCTTTTGTTTACAAAAATTCACAAACTGCATACAGTACTTTTTGCTAACACTGCAAATTGAATTGACCAATAGTTGCGCTTATCTTTATACCTACAGTGAATACAGCGGTTCGAAGACGATGTAAAAACCAATTTAAAAACCTAAAGAATGTCTTAGTTAACTGAAGGCAATACTTTAACTAGTACATTTGAATTAATATATTAATAATTTAACAATGACTTAATATCCCAACCTGTTGACTTGGCTGCTAATTGAAAAACAACCTTGTAAATTTTGCTTTAGCTTTCTTTGTCCTGATTCTAATTAGCTAGCCTCTGTTCATCCTCCCTCTCTGGCTCTCCCTGAAGATCAATGTAACACTTGCTGACATGATAAAAGTCCATATACATAAATAAAATACACAAGCAATACATCAAATAATGGCATGCCATTGGTCCTTTAAATACTGTTCAATATGTAGGCTGGAATGCTTGTAGATTTTTTAATACCTGATATAGTATAAGTGAGGGATACAAATGCTCCTTCTGGACACAATAAATAACTATCCTTCATATAGTGCAGTAATACAGTACTCACACTAAACCTACAGTAATTGCACAGTAACCACATGCATGCCCCCCTCCCCCGATTATCCATCTGTCCCTCAATCCCTACTTCCATCTCTCTGTCTATTCTCTAACTCTCTGCATCTATTTAGCCAACTAACATTTTGAATACCAGAGTAATCACAAGTATTCTACATCACTTGGGTCCAAACATCGAGCCCTGGGGAACACCAGCCCGAACAGAGAAAGAGACAGCTCTGTGGAGTTGCAGTCCAAGGCAAAATGGAGAACATTTGCATTTAAAATGACAGTCAGCTACAGGTAGTTTGGTTAATCCAGTTAATAATAAGAGCTTGGTTATGAGCATGATCACTCTAGATGCTTTTTTTTCATGAGCCGTCAAACAGGCATCTCCCTTTCACTTTAGTTGGAGAATTTTGCACCAGTTGTAAAGTCATTCATGTCTGCCTTGTGGAGACAGACAGCCAAAGCAGTATTACTTCTGTCTGGGGGTGTTCCCAGTTTAACAGAACATGACTAGTCTTGAGTTTCAGCTTGCATCAGTCTCGTTGTAGGCGCTCCCCAGTAACTGAAATTAGTCATTTTTAAAGTCTTGTTAAGCCTGCATGTTGCACTGAAGACTCTAGTGGTATCCATGGCGGAATGATCCCTGTGTATCTGGGGCAGTGGGGGAGGGGGGCAAGGGTCTTTCCATTGGCAGTGTCTCTTGGAAAGAAAGCAGGGAGACTTTACATCCCTCATATCTTCCTGTTCCACATTCACCCTTTTTTCTGATGAGGTCTATGGAGTGATTTTTTTTTTAAAGTTCTCCATCTGAGGGTGGCAAACACAGCTTGAAGAGTCTGTTCAAAGAGAAAAAACTTAAAATAAGAATCCATCATGTCCAAGACCATAACTGGTAGAATGCACTGATGGTTTGGGGATAGGCAACTGGAAGTATTTTTTTCCTTACCTTGGAAATGATGGAGGCATCTGGTCCATTACCTTGAGATTTTTTGCAGAGAGCTCAACTCTCGCCCCCTAGTAAAAGAGAAAAAAGAGAAAATTTATGCTGTAAGTGCCACATTGATCATTACAGTCAGCTCTACTGGCCTGAATAACTTAACATACAATGTCTTCTTGCTGTAATTCAGAGGCAGTGTTAATTTCGTTGACGGAGACAATGACAAAAAATATTGGTTAAATATATAGTATATATAGGTTGATCTACAGAGCAGCAGAGCCTTTTTCAAAAGTCGCTACAAGTGCAGACGCAACAGTTTAACGAAGCAGCAGTTACACACTCACAGGAGGAGGACAAAGACGAGTTTGCAGAACTTTGCACAGTTTCGAAGTCGACTAAAATCTGCTAATATTTTGTCTAAAATATAGACTAAAACTAGACTAAGACTAAAAGACTTAAGACTAGACCAAAACTAAAATGCTAAGACTAAACTTAGTCGACTAAACTGATATTTAGTCGACTAAAACTAGACTAAGACAAAAACATTTCAGATGACTAAAATATGACTAAAACTAAATGGTGTGTTATTCAAAAGACTAAGACTAAATCAGAATTTGCTGTCAAAATGAACACTGGTTCTTACTGTGCTTAGGAGCAATGGAAAGGCATTTTTGATAGGTGCCTGTTAAAAATCATGCCTCACAAAGATGGACAGACTGACTGTATAATTACCGCAAAAGCTGTGTGGTCCAAAAGTCACATGTGCACACAAGAGCACTGTAATTAATTTTTTCAAAATTATGACAGATTTTAGAGTCTCAGTGTTCAGAGGTCATGGAGTATGTGCAAAACTAAATATGCATTTTCTTATCTTTTAATATCTTCTCATCTAAAGCAAATAATCTGTATCAGACTACATGACTGTTCTACAGATTCCCACAGATGAATAGGAGCAGATTATACTCTTGTCCATAGTATTGTACATTTCACTTACATCGCAGCAAACCTGTTTACAAAAGCTGAGCTAAAGGTAAAACAGCACTTCACTTAAAATCAGTTTTAATAACTTTAATGACTTAAATAAAAAGAACTAAGTACAGTAGCTCACATTTAGTGAAACTAACGCCTTTCTAATGGTTTTTAAAATTACTTAATCATTAGTTGAATCATTACATTTGAGTGGGGTTATACATAGAGGTAAATGTCATGTAGTAATCAACTTATGTAAGGGCTGGGTGGTATCAACAGCTCAAATATTCCATTTTTTTTCTTTTTTCCCAAATACCTTAATATTGATTACTACAACACTATAGGTATGATTAATGGTACTGCCACAAATCATTATAAAAAAAAAGATTTTTGATAAATAGTCTTTAGTAATGTGGATGAAAACAGCTAGAACAGTGTTGTACATCACAGAACTGTGATGCAGCCTTAAAAAACAGTAAATTTGAAACAGTGAAAGACAAAAAGGTAGTCTACTTAAGCAGGAAGTTGAGGGATTAATCAATCACAACAATGATCCTTTTGACAACCTTAAGAGATTTCTGCATCTAGCTTAATAGGTTAAAGTTTTTAACAATATTAAAGTGACTGGTCACTTTATTCTCCATTAACCTTACATTAATTTAATGCAGAAAAAAACAACAACTTACCTGGACATCATAAAGTGCCACAATATTTTCATGCTGCAGCTCCTTAACAGAAACAGAACAGAAACACCAGATGCATTAGCAGAAGGAGTAACTAGGGTACTGTGCAACACTTAACAGAAGCTCTCCCGTTGATATTTCTATCAGGGAAGTCAAGGCTCATTTCTGTCAAAGGTGCAGACTTGCACAAGGTCAGTGTTACTTTCCTCATTAAGTACAGGGAAGAGATAACAGAGAAGCAATTAGGTGTCATGCTCACCTTCAGGATTTTGATTTCCTTGCCAAGAAGGATCTGGGACTTGGACAGGTTCTTCTTATTAATGCTCTTGATGGCTACCTCCCAATCTGTCTTCTGCAGAACAGAGAGAATAAGGTGACACATATTAACTTTGTACATGTATTCCTCCCTTAACCTTATTATCCAACCCTGCTGCATATTTTTGTGACTGTGACTTTTAAACACACATTATATGTGAGTATATGTAAGTGTATGTGTGTGTGCTAAAAGTCAGCTCTGCTGGCCTAAATTACATTGTCAGCATCACTGTGTGCGTACCGGCTAGAAGGACAGAGGAATTTTATCCGTCCTAATAACACCAGGTCACTTAAGTCTCTGACTGTTAAGCCAGCCCGTTGTGTTGAATGACATTTTGAATGACGAGGCACTCAGATGACAGCTAGAATGGGAGCCAGTCTACTTAAACTACAAGCTAAGTGAGAGGAGAGGGACCTATTTTCTTCCCTGGCTGAGATAATGTTTCCAGATGAGCTCCTGAAGCAGGTATAAAAAGACTTTTGGAGATCACGTGAGCTCAAAGGCTCTCAGGACATGTGCTACACACGCAAACACCCAACTGAGGACTCAGAAATAAACCCAGGGGAGATTTCTATGCCCTTGAGAAAACGACACTGACAGTATGGGCAGACAGGAAGCTAAGGAAGAAATTATATGAATAAAAAGACATCACTTCCAAATGAATCTAGTTTTTAAAAAAATGCTTTGTATTGCTGGTGTCCTCCGCCTATGTCACATGATTAAGACTGCATGTAGGTGACAAGAGTCTGTGCATGTGTGTTTGTGTGTATTTAATACACTGCCCACTGAGCTGTATCCATTCCCAGCTCACTGACAGCCTGCCCAGCCAAGTGTGAATGAGCGGCTGACACTACACCCTTAGAAAAAAAATTGTGACCTCGCTGGCCGGTCATGTAATGCTGGAGGGTGGGGTGGTGTTGGCATGGGGGAGAGAAAAACTAAAGTAATGGCTCGGTAGCACACCACATAATGGACAGTTAAACAGTGCAGAGTAAGCAGTCCTCCTCTGCTTAGAGTCATACTGCAAAGATGTCATGCTGCAGGCTTTCATTTTCCAAAATAATGCATGATCTCATTTCTGAATCATAACCGATTATAAAGGTGTGAGCAACAAAGAGATTAGCATCTGCAACACTGCAACCAGACGTTGGCAAAAGGTGTTATGATAGACTGTGGAAGAAAAAGACTATGACGGTATAAGATTAAAGCTGCAAGATTAATTCATTAATTATTCGATCAAAAGAAAATTAAATGCCAACCTAACAATCAGTTGAGTGATGTGTAACAATCAGTTAATCATCACTCAAGACATTTTTCAGGCAGAAATGTGAAATATTTACTTTTCCAGTTTCCAAAATATAAACAATCGCTTAATTTTTGTTTCTAAAAATATTGTGAGGGAATTTTAACACTATTTTTGATGCTAAATACACAATGAACTTTCCAAATCGCTAATCTATTGAACAAGAATACAATGAGCAAAATGAGCTATTGATACACATAATCATTAGTTGTATCATTCTTCTAAATTGTTCAAAATCTTTGATTATTTATACTGAATACTTCCTCATCACATGAGCGCTAAGGAAAATTGAACTAATCATGTTGACAGTAGCAGCTGTACTGTTGCAACCTGTCTAGTGCCTGAGTAGTAAAGTTTTGTGTCTTGAAGAGTTGCAGTTGATCAAGCAGTTGCAATAGTCTGTGAAAACATTTTTCAGGATGTAACTGTATATAGCATTAGCAACAAAATTTCATCATCAAGGGGTTAATTTCTATTATGGTAAACAAGTGTACTGAGAAATTAATGAACAAAGTGAATAGCACAATTAGATGATTGCCTGTCTCATCCTTTATGAGATTTTTTTGCATGATTTCTTGGTGTTACAGAGTAAGAAGAGCCCATGTGTAACATCCAACGGTGTTGCATGCAGGTGGCTTAAACCTTCCTGCTCCACTGAGGTGGAAACAATCCTATAAATAGGCTAAATAGCATGGAGATGATAGGACTTACACAGTAAATACTGTACACTGATCACATGCCAGGGCCATTTAAACACGACGCTAAAGCATGTGAGCAGTGGGCGGATGTGCTTACACATGCACAGCTTCCAGTGATGACAGTGTGATTGTTTGCAGGCCTACATTTGGTTCAGTTTCCAGTATCTCCTATGAGATATTGTAGTTCTTATTGAATTGAGAGACAGAAGCTGGTTTGCCCAGCCTACAGCAGGTACTGTGGGGATGCTCTGACGGGGCTTTCATTGAAGAATTCAGGACCATCTGTTTCAAACCAGAAGCAATGGGGGCAACATGATGTCATCTCCTGCATCTCTGTCCCACATACACAAACAAACCTAGCACTGCTGTGTCTTCCAGTGATGGAAAAACCCCACCCCAGACAAATGTAATATATTAAGTAAATTTTTGAGCATGAAGTTAATAATCTAATACGTTTCAGTGTTTCAGTATGAATAAACCCTGTGCAGTTCTTACATAAGAAAGGCTTGTATCCTTAAAAAGGCAAAGGAAAAACACTGCACCCTATCCTCCCTCCTGCCTCAATACGTCAGCAAGTCATTCACTGCTGCCTGACTCATCCATTTCATGAATGAAGCAAACGGTTTAAATACGCTCATCCAGCTATGTGGCTGATGAACAACGCTGAAATCACCTGTCACTACATAACTGATTTGTAAATCAGATTGGATGCACATATTAAATCATAGAAGCAACGCAATATAACTACCCCAAAGAGGGTGATAGCCCATATATGCTGCCTGAAAACTGCATTCTGCACAGCCAGTGACCCAGATTTTCAAATGAAGCCACCTACTTGCCCCATTTTTCCTGCAAGAGAAGAGGGAGAGGAGGGGAAGAAAATATTGCAGGCAAGCTTTGTATTTACCTTCCTGTGCCTTCCTTTGAAAACCACAGCAAAGGCTCCATGTCCCACCAGGTCTTTTCTGCTGTACTCAAAATCTCCCACAGTCTCCATTGCCATGGGCTGATGGTCCAGTTGATGCTGGGCACAGATGGACAGCTTTGAAAGTTGCTCTGCTATTCAGAAAATAATCCCGGAGCAAATGATCCACTCAGTCCTGGTGATGCTGCTTCTTGCACTGCGGATTTATTACATGACAGGCTGGATGTGCCTTACTGCATGAATAAGAGTAGCAGTCAGGACATGATGCACTGACATGCCCTTTAAGTGGGTTGAGATGTTTCAAAGTTGGTATCACACAAAACGGACAGCCTTGAGCATGGCTAACAACGATCCTGAGCTAAACTGTATCAGTGCCAGCTGTCAGTCTGTGACCCAGTTGGATAGCTACAATCCAGCTTTGCATTACTTTTCAAGGAGGCTCACTAACACACTGTGCGTCCCCAGTCAACTAACCTATTAAAAGGGACAGCCTACATGATGCCAAACCTGCTGAACATGACCATGCAACCACCGAAAACAGCTGCAGCCACCGAGCTATCTGTTAGCCTCACTGTGACATAACCCTGTGGCTACACCTAGCGTCATAGCTGCTGCCCGTGGTAGGTCTCTGCAAACATGCTAACAATAATATGGAAATAGCGTTACCTTGTTTGGTGATACTGAATAAATGGACCAGCTTTTATCTAAAATGTACACGTTCGTGCAACCTAAACCAGCCAACATCCGCGGGCTAACGTCAGTTCAAAGTCAATGTTAGCATAAAAATCCTAAGGATGCAACCCAAATGTCAACACAGAACTGCCGTTTTTCTGAAGGCGTTAGTCCGTATCGCAGGTCCTCTTCGACAAGACGTCCGAGTCCACAAGATACGTTTCCCTCCTCTTGAAAAACACTGACGTTTCACCAATTAATATTTAGTCATTTCATCCGTGGGACATAAAAGGACACTTCGCTGTTTCCTTCGTCGTTAAGTCTTGACAGGACAACAAACGTTAGGACTGGGAGCAACAGTCGTCTTCAGTTCAATTCACTTCCACGTTCAGCTACAGTAAGTTTACTGACAAATGTAAACTGTACAGTTTTTAATCAGTGTACAGCCCTGTCATGTTGTGACAGATAAGTACATCCTTCAGCTCCGGTGTTCACTTAAACAATACTGAAAGGTAGAGCCATGTTCCTGCTTTATACTCTAACCTTCCGCGGAGGCCAGCTTTACACATCACCTTCCGCTGCGAGGGTTAGTCCGTCTGTTGTCTTCTTGGGATCCCCAGAACTTAGTGAGAGGTTCCAGGGCTACAATTCAAAATGTTTTAAATTTTTCAAATCATGCTCAAGTGACACTGATTCCACATTACGTCAATTACCTGAAAGCTATGGCCTTTGTCACATACTTACTATTTTGTTATTATATTATGACAATTCTTTTATTTGAATCATAGAGAACTGGGATAAAATTGAAGGATATTTTCAACATGCTCTGATTATATATTTCATATATATTTTTTAAGATGTGTTTAATCAGGTAATACATGGAAAGCGGGTATTAATCCAAAAATATCCTGACAAAAATCGACAGATTAAATAGACCAGATTGTGGCTCAGAGATAACAACATAGCACTTTTATTTTTTCAAGCACAGAAAATAAATTTTTATTGATAAAAAAAGAACAAACAGGAAACAATGAACAAGTCTTGTTATTGTTGCAGTAGCCTTCAGTTCACAACACTCTGTTAAGATTTGACACCCTCTGGTGGCTGAAAAGAATAACTAGGTGCACCTGGCACTAACAAAACCCGAGCTGCGAAACACACAACAGGCTACGTAAATATATGTCCGTAGACTCAGGACACACAGAACATGTTCTATAAGTAAAATGCATTACAGTGGGTATGTTTGAGGCTGTTTCCCATTTCTTTAGATGCCCTATCTATACATTTTTCTTGACTGCCAATACCCAATGAAAAAATGAAAAGTAGATAGTAGAGTGTTATTGATGCTTGAGGGGATCTGAACTCTAGACATTTGTTTATGCATGAGAGGAAGTAACTGAACTGATGAACTAGGACTGGGGAAAAGCTGTGGCAAGTTTGTTTGACTTTCCAGCTCTCAAATGAAATCATGTGTGAAGTACAGGAAACTGGATGTACTTCACTGTCCTGCTTAAAAAAAAACAGTTGAAGTTCAGTAAGTATGCTAAAAGAAATGAAAGGTATTTTAATATTATTTCAGTATGTAACCTACACAAATATTGCTGAACTGATACAATGCATTGTATCAGATTTGCCATGTTTATTAATGACTGGTGGTTGGGTATAATGTAATGTTTGGAAAAGTCAACTGTTAAAAATGCAATAAGAATGTGCAGATAACAAAAAAGTGAATGAAGAGACCATTCATAATTCTTAAAACAAGCTGTTAGCAGCCCTGCTACAGTGGGGTGTGTTATCATACTGCTTGTCTTTTTTTGCACCATTTGTGACATCTATGTGACAATATTTGGTAGTGGTGTAGTTAACCCATGTTGTGTTGGATGTACATAAAGGGGTTCCACCAATCCAAGTCTGAGAAAATAACCCTGATGACATCACTGGGTATATTATCTAGGCTTGGACTTGACAAAGTCTGATATAAATTAAGGTCATGGACTATAAAAAATTATATTTACACAACATAGGCTCAAAATAAAAAGCTTTTAATTTGTATTATGGGAAATGCAGGTTCCAGTGATCTTGTAGCTTGTCCTATACTAAAATAGATTATCTCTGCCTTTGTTGCTTTATTTTGCAATCCCTTTTAAATTTAATTTATTTAAACAGTTTTTCAATATCTCTCGACATTCTGACATTTAACAGTAAATTGCTGGATAATTTCTTTAATGATTCAGTAAAATTCATTCCAGTGCACTGAAGTCTCTACTCTGTGCCACTGTTATGTAGTCTGTGTGGGCACATCCTGCATTTTATTTGCATGGGAAAAACCCCAGGTTACAGCTTAGCCTTTATCAAACTTCTTAAAAACATTGGAAACCTTGCTGTAACTGATTTACTGAAGATGTGTTAATAGATCAGTTCAGGTTGTTTTCTGAAATGAACAGTATGTACTGTTGACAGCCACGGACAGCTTTAGTCAGAACATCAAGCCACAAGTTGTTCCCCTTCCCTCTCCATAAGATGACTCATTTCTCACAGATAACAGTTGCGCCACTACCATCAGAGGACTTGGTAATTATGTTGGTGTTGTGCTCAGGGACATGGACATGAATGGACAGAGTACAGAAGGGGGCTGAGCCTCATACTGGTGAGAGGTGCCTTGGTCTTTTTTCCTTTTTTAATGATCTTAGGTCCCTGAGCTCTTGACTGTGGAGACAGAACTGAGTCTTGCTGCAGAAAGTACTGTTAGTTGCCACATACCATTCACTTCAGAGATTTGTGGTAGAGCATGTTCTTCAACAATCACAAAAGCAGTCATTCCAAGAGACAGTTAAATACAAGCACTCATAGTCAATGTTGCAGTTGACTTCACTACTACTATTATGTATTCTCTAATATAAATTGTACCTATTCTCAGGTTTGTGCTCTTGCTTACAGTTGGTGTAGTTTGGATTTTCTGCTTGAGTCTCACAAATATTTAAAAAAAAATTCTTTTGTACTGATAATAACACAGAACACATTCAACAAACAAGTGTTAAGTTCTAAAAAGCCACATTATTAAAAGTGCTTTTTCTGGTTAGTTTCATGGCATTTTCTTTAAATCATTTTGCTATGCAGTCTGATTCATACAACCATGTATATCACATACAAATTGTATATTTAGTCATGTAGAAAACAGTCTTTTGAAATCAGAAGCAAAATAGGTAGTTGAAGGCTGGTCTTAAGTCACTTCTTCTTCTTGGCAGTAGCTGTCATGTTTCCACGCTTGGTATCAGAGTTGTATGTGGAGGACAGCAGCATAGTGAAGATGATCAGCAAAGGAACCAGCAGGTATGGAGCGTATATGGATACTAGCAGCCAGCGCTCCTGCGGGGTCTGAGGACCAGGGTGGGGTTCCTTAGGAAACTGATGGAAAAGGATGTGAGCTAGGATTGGCAGCAACGTAGTGGCCACATGTACGGAATACACAATGGCAGGAGTCCTGATCCACTTACAGCCACCTAAGAGACAAAAACAACACTGCTGAAGGCTACAGAACACATTATTTCTTTGAATTTGGTATTAATAAGAACCCCTACAATGTCTGTGGATTGCCAGAGTACAAGGGACAACCCTTAGAGAAAACTTACTGCAATTTTTTTTATTGAATTTTTCAAAGCTTAAGACATACTGAGAAATAAAAAAAATTCTTCACCACGGAACAAGGTTGGTAAATAAATAAGAATGCAAAACTATGAGATGCTCATCTTCAACATATGATTAATAACATAAGTTACATATGAGAAGTAAATCAGAAAACCATACTGAAATTCTAATTTTAATTATGTAAGTTCCAGATTTAATTTTCCTGTTGTTTATTCTGACCACATCTCACAACTGTACTAGTTTTGTAGTGTTAGGACAGCAGAAATCCAAGAGAGGTCAGGTTTGAGCTAGCTTTTGTCCTGACTGCTACTAATCCGCTCCCGTCTCAGTTCACGGAAACGACTCACCGAATTCCATAAAAAACAGTTCAGGCGTGAGTACTTTGAAATATAACATTTTAAACCTCCTCTACATAGCAAATACATTTTAGTCACACAAGTCTTACTAGTTTCGCCAAATGTTGTCACAAAATAAAGTAATAATTTCTTTACAGTCTACTTGCTCAGAATTTCGATGAGACGTCGTGCGCGGGGGTAAACCGAGGTAACGTGTAATAGGTGGAATAATTATTCAATTAGACAGGGAAAGAGACGGTATGCAGAGTTTTATCATACGCCGTAAATAACAAAAAGTCATTCATTCATGCTCATGCGCGTGTTCCTGTGTCACTGCATTCAACAGACAAGTTTGTAAACAGTCTGACATAGTTTGTCTTCACAAGCAGAAAATGCAACAGATTTTTCACAAACACATCATGAGATAACTGACCTTTCAGGAAAGCATAGGCTGCGATGGGAAAGAAAGGCATTTGCAAAAAGGCTTCGCAGTAAACGAAGGACTTGAACCACTCTGGAGGAGCCATCATCATGGGGTCTTTGAACTCCTGAGCATACCACTTTAGAAGACCTCTCAGCTGATAAAAAGAAATATTCAACGTGTGAACTCATTTATAAGCCCCCAAGAGATTACTGTAACTTTGTAACTAGTTACTTGTAATGTAACTTTGTTTCCATTTTCATTTGGCACTGTCACTTACCTGCGGAGGAAACACATGTTCAGGTAGCAGGGCTTGCAGGTCAACAAACAGTGTGATCGGGATATGAGAGGCAAAATAGAAGAAAAAGATAATTTCTAACACACGGATGGCCGTCATGTCTGCTCCACTGCAAGCGACACAAACTAGGAAGAAACAAAGTTCGCATAGTAGCGTGTAGAAACCGGTAGAAACGCATGATCCCTGGATGGATCCCATTGGCTCGCAAATAGGAATAGGCGGCGTTCCCGATGGCGTCATCTCTGCAGGACAAAGTACTGGACAGTATTCGAAAAGCTGCTTTAGGTGCTTATAGAAAATGTCGGAATTGTTTGAATACATAGTTTGTGCATATATTGAGCATATTTTTTTATGGGATCTCCAGTAGGCCCAAGTCGTTTTGTTAAATATATGTCGTTGTTTTGTTTTCCTCTCAATTTTATCTCCTTAGTTCTGGTTGAAATGCATACATGTTTAGACTCGCTGTAGGCTATTTCTGTTTTGCTGATAATATTTAACTAAAAGAACTAACTACTAAAAGACTTTAAAAATGTCGAATGCATGATGTATGGGTTTATGGTTTGCTAAAGTTCCGAATAAAAATAAAATATCGAAAAAACGCACTAAAAATTAATAATCACATACAAACTCTGAATATATAGGAATATAAAAGTAAGCACTAACAATAATATATAATATATATAATAATAAATGAGGAGCAAACACAAAATAAACCTTTTTTAGCAAGTAAACACGAAATGATTTTTGTGTTGCTCTCTAGCAGGCTTGGAAATAAATGGAAAAAACATATGGAGTGTAAAATATTGTGTTTTAATTAAGTTATCAAAAAAAAACAGGTCAACTAAAAAATATAAAAACAAAGCAAAATAAGAACATTACACATAATCTATTAACTTAGGGTACCAAAAAGAACATACAGGAACATAATTTTCCTTATCATCAGTTTGATATTACACAAGTTTCATATGTATATATTTTTTCCCACTGTTCAGTAATAAATGATCATCTTGAAGTTGTTATATTTACAAAAGTGTTTGAAAGGCTGCCCTGATGCAGATCAATGCAGCCTAAAAATGTGTATTTTTTATTTTATTTTTCATTATTATTTTATTCTTATTTTTTAGAATGTAAATAACTGTGAATAAATTGGCTTGATCTGGAGTCATTGATCATCTAAGTTCATTTAGATTGGATTTCTGTCTTCCAAGGTCACACTGGCTGCTCTTAAACTTTTAAATTCATGATATTCATTCTCATCCTTCACCAAAAGCTGAGGACTTGCAACATCCACATAATCCTGAAAAGAAAAGGTTAAAAAAGTTAGAATATATCAGAAGCTGAGTTATTTTAATTAAGAAAATATTAGTACAACCTACTACTTGTCCAAATGTAAAAAGAAAGCTGTGATGTAAACTATAGCAGTTCAGAAAAATATTTCTATTTTTTGTACAAGAATATTGCACAAAATCTATTTTCTGGCATTACTAAAAAATATGGTGTAAATGATAAAATGTAACTTTAATCAAGTAAGTCATACAGCTTTACATGAGTCCTACATGCATGGCCCCAGGGTGGTCACATGTTTTTCTTTTTTCATTTTTATAAATTATGACAAAGAAGGGATAGAAAAAATAAAACATCAATGACATTTTAAATATTAGTAATCAATTGTGCAAACACAGAGTCATCTGTCCCTTACTGCGTCATCTTCAATGATGTCCTCCAGCATGTGGACGATGTCTGTGAATGAAGGCCTCATAGTGTATGGCTCCTGCCAGCAATCTCGCATAATATGAAGTCTGCAGGTTTTTGACATTCAAGAGATTCATCCTGTTATTAATGGTGGCGAAAACAGTTGTGTATGTGAATGTGCATGTGTATATGTGTGTGTGTGTGCGTATGTGTAAAGGCCAACATAAGCCAGCACTGTCATAATCAGAATTGTAGGGGCTCAGTCCTCGCACAGGGGGTCTGTGCTTATGGTGGCCATCGATGCTCCTGATAACACTGATGTGATTTTTGAAGGTGGTTGATTGAACATGACTTCCTGTTGTCACAAGATATGTGTGGTATTTAGCTTTTCCTTTTCCTGCTCCCAGCTGGTGTATCTGAGATATATATCTGTCCACCCATCCATGTTGTACTTAATTCTGATCTCACATATAATCATTTGCTCATACAAGCATATCTGTTTTTATGATCTTATGCTGTTCTTTAAAAATGCATTATAAAATGCATTTTTTTTTAAAAAATATTAATAATTTTTCACTTGCCCAACCCTTACAATGTGATAAGGTGTTTTCTCTTTACTTTGCAACATTTTCATTTTGCATTTTTTTCTGCGGGGCTTAAACAATTTTGAGATATCAAAAATATCTCAGGCTCTGACCAACTGTGGTGTGCATTTTTGTCTTTGATACTTGACATTTTATTCAGTAGGAAATGATAACGATACCTGCAGACATGCATCGTCATGTGAGAGATTAGCTCTTGTGTTACAGCATACACCTTGTTGGTTCACACCAGTTCAAATCCTGGTTGTGCAGGGTTGTGTCCAGCACACGAATTTTCAAGTTATATGGTAAGTATTCAGTCCATTAAACAATAATGTGCAGGTAATGGTTTTGGTGTTAAAAGACTGAGCAATACTTGCCATGATGGCTTGTTTGTACTGTCAATGGTCTGTATGTACATCTTGAAAAGTATTTCAGATAAACATGTTTTGTGTAATTGTCAGTTCTTCACTTACATCTCTGGTCTGCAGCCTTCAGGGTTTGTGTTCTTATGACCAAGGCAAATGTGGTACACCACTGATTCTGATGACTCCAGGTTTGGATATGGCAATGTACCTAAAAAATTTAGTTATTTTTTGAAACAGATGATACACATGAGATATATTCTAAAGTTAACAAATCTACCAGTAATTCTGATTAAACATGTTTTTCTACTTAAGGCCTTTAGTTTTAAAACAGTTTTTAAAAAGTCTTGTTTCATGTTTAAAATTGTTTTGTTTGATCTGAAATCATTGTACTGTTTACATCATCATGATAACAGATATAAGAGCTTTGTTAAGAGACTTCTGTTCTGTGTTATTTGATAGAAACAGATTTGTTTTTCGCCCATTCTGATGTATTCTGTATTTTGGTCTAACCTTATAAATGTAATAATTTTGTGGTGTTTTGTAATCTTGTTGCTGTTGAGGATAAATTTCACTTCTTTTACCATAATTAAAAAAAAATGTATAATCCATTAGTAAGAATCCGTCAAAAGATCAGTTAAAGGACCCAGATCTGCTTTGGTTGCTCTTTAAGGAGGATACTTAGTATTACTAAGGTTTACAAAAGATGCATAGCAGCTAAGAAAAAAAGTACTGTATCCAACATAACAAAATTGAATGTTTAATTTGTTTTATTTCATTTCTATTTTTTGTTGTTCTGAGCTGTGGAACTGCGTACTGTGATTTGTCAAGTG
Organism: Acanthurus lineatus; assembly: GCA_029814665.1. Lineage (NCBI taxonomy): Eukaryota > Metazoa > Chordata > Actinopteri > Acanthuriformes > Acanthuridae > Acanthurus > Acanthurus lineatus. Next base: position 6,418,771 of record JAPZDV010000002.1, on the reverse strand, counting down.
ACTGGAAAAACGAATCAATCAGTCAACCTGAGCCTCCAACTCACCGAATGTCTGCATCTCCCACAGCACCACACCAAAAGCCCACACGTCTCCCTTGAAGCTGTAATAGTTGTTCTTGAAGTACTCAGGTGGGTACCAGCGCAACGGCACACGCTGCTGTACAAGGTACAAACAATGGAAAATGTGATTTCACACACAGAAATGATAATCAGCTCCATATAACTAACTCACACCACAGATCGATAAATAAAGTTTTTGATTATTTTAAATTAATTAGAGACATGGGTACACAATGTTATTTGTAACTGTGAGGGCTCATGGTGGAAATTACGAGTAATTTCTTTTTTACATAAATTAAACAGACACTGCTGGCCTTTTTCTAAATCAAGGCAACATCTTTCTGAGCTGTTGTTTCCTCCTGCAGAGGATGTTGCTAATTCCCCCTCAGCATATGCACACACACACAAACACACACCCAAACACATAGCACACACACAGAATATAAATTCATTTCAAATAGCATGTGGATCTGCATTTCCTGTCTGCAGCATATGACAGCCAAATGACTGATGGTTGATAGGAAATACTAACCTAACCAAGTGTACTAACTTTACAGACACATTTAACCAAATGTTAAGCAAATGTTACACGTTTACATGGTAATGATAAAGGATGTGAACGTGATTGCATAAAATGTGTCCACAATGTTTCAGGGTGTGACCTCACATCTCAGGATGTTTTACTGAAAGCAGCACATAATCCTTTTGTGCATCTTTTGTTCAACAAACCAACATGTGACACTTGGATTTGTTTATCCAATCTCCATTTTGATAAAAGTTTTCAAAATATGCCATAAAACACCTCATGTGATATGTTTACAGTTTCATCACTGACAGAAAAAGCCCTGTCAGTTTCATTATTTACCAAAAGCTGTCTTGTCCAAATAAAAGGTTGATGATTTGTATTAAAACAATTCATAGACAGCTGCAAATTTAATTGAAGGTAAACTCAAATGAACTTGGAATAATTAAGTTATTTGGACAATATGTTTCCTGTTACAGTTAGATCATTTGACTGTATCGTGTTATATTATTAGTTTTTTGGGGCATGCCATCTTTTTGTCATCTTCTACAACATGTCCCACATGTTCCTATTTGAACGTGACAGCTCCTTGAAAAACTGAAATCAGAATACAATTAACACCTGCGCAACCTGTAAAAATTTAATGTGTGAGAGAGACTGTGTGTGTGTGTGTGTGTGTGTGTGCACTTGCGTTTCTATCCAACAGGGGAACAAGGCGTCGTTACACATTCACCTACAGTGGACTTCGCGTCTAAGAGGGGACAATTTTTAGGTCCCCTGTTGGACATGCTTTAAATCTTACTAAAATCATGTCTAAGACGCTCTGGTAAATTTTTTTAACTTTTGCCAAGTGGGGACTTGAAAGTGTGCGAGTGTTT
>JAPZDV010000002.1:6396689-6417211 GCA_029814665.1 Acanthurus lineatus | reverse complement strand
TACATTTATATTTTAGATTTATAGGAACCCAACAATTGAAAGCAATTCCCACATGAGCAAGCACTTGGTGACAGTGGTGAGGAAAAACTTCCTATTCCTAATTTAGTTAATTTATATTAAAATAGAATAAAACAAAGTAAAATATTTAACTTTACAAATATTGCTTTGTTAACAATATATTTTTTGATAAAATAAATATTTAGTAACATTGAAATGAAAACATTTTATTTTGTAAAAATTATACATATGCAGTAACAAAACGATATAAGTTAGTTAGCTTTGCAACACCAGAAAGTACCTGTGATAAAAAAACATTATGTTGGTTTTCACAGACGGAGGGCATATTTTGCTGACAATCTTAATCTGCACTTGCAACTTTTGAACTGTTTAAACATCTCTGTTAAATTAATGTTGTTTAACTTTTAATGCCAACAATTTCACCAGCTTTGGAGGATGACTTGAGTTCACTTGTATCACTTTAGCATAATGAACTCTTTGTGTCTGTAAAAAAACAGGGTGTGAATTAAGAGAGGCCAGCGAGTCACTGCCGGTAAAACAGCAGAAACATTTGTGTTCTGCTTGTTCAACCGGTGTTTGATAAACTGATCATGGTGTCTCCTGTTTATTTCGCGTGTGGATAATAAATGTTTTCACATTTACTCTGATAAAATGTATCCCAAAGTCTGTTTCATTCTTTTTAATATGGGCTCTGCTCTGAGCTGCTGTCTACTGTCTGTGTGTGAGCAGCTCAGCATTCCTGCCTTAGTGCCAACATGTAGTGGCACATACACTACAGGGCACAAAAGTATGGACGCAAAAGTTGCTTTCACACCACTTTGGTTTTACCGTGTTCTTTCCCTCTTTCTAAAGGACACCCAGTCCGCCAAGCTGTCAATCACATCACATAGTCAGACACACCAACTCTAAAGCCTGTAGACTAAGGCAGACTATCAGAAATAAACTTTATAGCATTAAATAAACTACTTTAGATGAATTAGGTGTTTGGTCTATATGTTAGCTACTTTGTATGGCACTCTGTAACACAAAACAACAATATGAGTCACAAAGTCACCATATAATCCAATGAGAGGTTTAGATGCTATCAGGGTGATTTCAAGAGAATTTATGCCTTTGTTGTAATCGACTTAGCATAGTGTCCATGAGTATTGTATATGGGATTTACTAACTGCCAGTTACTGAATCCGTGGTCAGATCAGAGGGAGGGGACATTAGATAAGTAGCTTTACGGAGGCTCTGTTTCCTGATTCCTCAGGATGCCTTGCTGGATCGGTCCCAGACCTGGAGTACTCAGCATATCCTCATCTGCTGCGTCTGTCTGGGTGACAACAGCGAGGATGCAGATGAGATTATTCAGTGTGACAACTGTGGGGTGACTGTGCATGAAGGTAAGCTACAGAATTAATCTAGTATATAAGTGTGTGCAAGTATGCAGAGCCACAAAAGAAAAATACTATACTTCAAATACGTAATACAATAAACCCTTCAAAACAACTCCTACGATCCAAGGCCCATAAAACTACCAAAAAAAAGTTACTGTAAAGTGAACTTTGACAATAACCAGCTAATTTCTTTTGTTTTTGTTTGAGGGACTTACTCTTTACTTAAGTTAACATAAACCACTCACTGCCTGTGATTGTGTGTTTATACAATGTATACTGCCACCACAGGTAAAAAGGTGATAGCACTCTGGTAGTAAATCTAATATCATTGTTTACACAATCATAAAGAGTCATTTTGCTTTAAATGAAGTCTTTGCCTTGTGCTTTTCACTGCTCACCAACAGCAGAATTGAGGAAATTGCAAAATTAGCCTTTTTGACTTTTCAAATCAGACTATCTGAATATCACGCTCATTCCACCCAGCCATTGGCTAGGTCCGATGTGATAGTCAGGTTTCAGCTTGTTTCTAAGGCTCTTTTTTGTTTAATCTCCACCCCAGCCACTTATTTTTTTATGCATACAACCAAGTGCAACACTAAAAATATCTTCAAGAAGTGTTGGGACCACAAACTCAAGGCAATATGGTGAGATTTTAGAGAAACAGCAAGATGTGACCATTAGGAGGCTACAAGCCTGCAACCCTTTTGCCCTGTGTTCGAGTGTGGCCACTCGAAACAAGCATGGTCAACTCTTAATAAATGCTATATTCCACTAAAAGGAGGTCCTGGTAGTGTACTTGCCATCTCACTGGAATATGTTACCAAACACTTAATCTAAGACATCTTTAAAGTTATTATTTATAAATGTGCTTTTTCCGGTATGACATGGTGGGATGTCTGATATGTTGGCCCTATGGATAAAATGTAAAAATGTGTTACTGTAAAATATGCAGATGTGCTTGTTACATACATGTGTAAAAACACAAAACTGTAACCAAACATGAAAATTTATTCAGTAATAAATTTCAGTACAACAAAAACTCAGCTTAAGGATCCCAAAAACTAACCAAAGTGACACCTCATGTGTCTTAAAAGACACAACTTTCACAACTCTGGAAGAGCCTTGTCTTAGTTCTAGACCAATGCTACTGTTGACTCCAGGGAGTGCCCAGCCTGAGGGGTTTGGTAGAAGGTCAGCAGAGAATAGAAGATTTAGTCAGAGAACAAGCAGAATCTGTTAAATGGATGAACTGTGAATTAAGGACTTTTTGGCTTGAAGCCCCGGAATTGGCAAAGCAATTGATGATCACTGTCAAGGCAAGTTCTCTTGCAGAGTAATTTGAAAGATGCGCATTCATTAATATTTTGCAATAAATGTCCCCTTCCACTCCCTCTGCACTCTTTGTCTCCGTCTCAGTTGTTTCAGTCTTTGTAAAGAGGTCTTTGTGCCCTGAAGCCACTATAACAAAACTTACTTGGTTGAATTTGGTTACTTTCTGTGAGACATTACACAAAATGTGCACTGACATAAAGTTCCTGTAACTTAAACTTAAAAGCACATTTACTTCCAAACAGGTCTCACTTTAAGTACTCAAGTAAATTTATTAACTATAAACTTGTTTTGTAGTTAGATAAAATTGCATTACACTGTTTAACACTTCATGTTCCTCTGAAGAGAAATTCTAAGTTTTGCTTTGTTTTTGCCTTTATTCCCCAACAAACACAACCACCGGACTCCACTGTTCACATTTTATTAACACACAATTCACAGTACCTTATAGATTTAATAACAGAATAACACATAATAATGGTAAGCAAGGAAAACATTTACAATTCATAGATATTCATGGATAGCAACCAGTTCCCATATGCCTTTAATCATCCACATGAAATCACACAAACTCACAACTTGCACTGCGCTGATACAGTCCAACATCACTTTGATTGGCTGAACCATATCAAAGTTTAGTCTTGATACAGCAAATACCTTTGAGGTGTAAGTAGGACTTGTAAGATTATCTCAGGGAGGCTAACTCAAATATTCTTCCACGTTATGTACGCATGTGCACACACAAGTGCACACTGTACTAATCACCAATCCTCCATAGCAGAGATGAGATATTAGGAGCAGGTCTGAAATTATCTTGTTCCTTTGGTTGGTTGATATTTTGTTCCTTTGAGACATGTTTAATCTTCCTGAAAGACACAGCAGGGAGACTGAATGGTTTGCAGTGGAGACTTGAGAGAGAGGAGGCAGTGGCTGCACTTGCGGCCATTTTCTATCTTCCACTTCAAGGACGAGGATGGTGCTCCTGCTTTCCAGGGCAGTAGGACATGAAACTTAATTGAGGCAATACGTTCAGAAGTCCTGTGTACTTGTGCTCAAAAAGTTTAAATCAATAGTGCTGTTGGAAGTTTAGTTGTCATGACATATGATCTTATCCTTGAGATTCACAGTGCTGCATTTCATCTCAGGATTACTGTGATTGCTTTATTTTTAATTATTACAAATGATCAGTTTTCAGTTTTTCTGCAAGTTACTTGAACTGTAACCAGTTGTGTCGAATGTAGGAACAGATCAGCAAGTTGGATTAGGAACAATATTTCTCCTAGCTCTTGCATTGTATACTTCTAATCCTACCATTTATCATACTTTACTTTGATTTAAGGTGATGATAGCATCATTAGACTTAGGCTTTTCATTGCATTTATTTTGAGGAGAGCTGAGTTATAATCTTGCTACCTTTAGATGTAGCTGTTTGATTATGAAGAACCACTATGCTGAAACAAACTAGTTTGACCAGGAACTGAAAGTATGCCCTAACCTCCTGTAAGCACAATTATGATCAGCACTGCCTGTTTTTCACAAATAACTTAGACTCTAAAATTTTTAGAGCATGTATCATAGTTCATGGAGTAAGAGGAGAATGTTTTGGTAGATGATTAAATTCAGTATTCATGCTAACATGATGTTTGTTCTTTTATTAGGATAAGTTGATTGTAGGGATGTGGATCCTAATCAAACTTTATGTAAAAATTACTACTAAACATATTTAATATACTAAAAATACTACTTAATAATACTAGATAATGAATACTGGATGTGTATCCAATGGGTTGACTGTTGAACTGAGACATAAATATGACAAAAACAAGAAATAAAAAGCAACAGACACACAGCAGCCTTTCCAAACATTTGTTCTTATGCCTCTGTAGGCTGCTACATCAACTGAACTTATGTTTCAGTTCCTCATGTTCCGAAGGGGAGGTGATGTCAATGCGTGCCCTCTATTCAGCTGTTAGTGAGGGGACGGGCTGTGTGCTCGCCTGCCTGCCTGTCGCTGTGCTGTTGTGTGTCAACTAGCGGAGGCGATGAATGCACCGTTGATATTGTTACCGTTTCAAAAAAGTATCATATCCAACACTAGTTTTGATAACCCTAGTCCCAAGACATGCAAGTTTGGTTAATTGAATACTCTAAGATGCCTGTAGGTGTAAATGTGAGTGTGATAGGTTGTTAGTCTCTTTATGTCAGCCCTTTTATAAACTGGCGACTTGTGTACCCCACCGTTCGCCTAATGTCAGCTGGGGTCAACTTCAGCCCCTATCATACCCCGAAAGGATATGCAGTTACAGATAACAAAAATTAATGAATGGATGAATGATTTTTTTGATTTCATGCCCATGCTTCTAAAGTTGCCCCTCAAACTGCCCCTGTGCTTACACTCAGCATTGTATTGGTTTGGGAATTTGACCGGCTTTTTGCATATAAAATCCAGAGTAAAATGTAAAATAGTAGTAGAGCCAGTAGGATTTTTTTTTTCTTAATGGGAGTTGATAATTTTAGGGAAAGCATTACAAAATCAGAGTGTGAAATCAATAAATTCTATACTTAAATTGAAAGACATGCCCTTTATTAAGTTAGGAAAGAAATTCTATAAAAAAATTCACCAAAACTGCATTTCTGAAAACATTTTAGGCAAGAAACAGGAAAAGCAATAACAGATTCTTAGTTCAAATTTGATCAGCACTGCCTATTTTACAGTTTGATCTGGGCTAGGTGAGTTCCCTCTCTCGACAAGAGGAGGGACAGTTAAAACAAAAATATCTGCATTTTAAATGTTATTGCACGTTATTGCACATTTTTTCAAGCAGTCAAAGCAAACCTATTTTTGGAATAATTTTTGGGTTTGCTGTGTGGACTAGATGCACAGTAGACTAAATGAGTAGTGGACTGGATGATTACTGCTGAGATGCCGAAGAATTTATGTCATGGCGTAGAAGTAGACTTATTCGATTTATAATGATCAAACCATGACACATTGTGCAGAGTTTTCATTTTTTTTCATCTTGAAGTAATCCCATTTTGTAATTTAGCTGTCATTTAAATCATCTTGGTTATGCTTCTTATTTTTTTAAGACTAACTTAAAAAGTATGAGTTTTCACAAAAGTGGAGATGAGAAACATTCTACTGTACACATACAAAATAGTAAGAATTAGTCCATTAAGTGCCTAGACTCTTGAAAAAAACAGATTTCAGTTACGTTGGTCAAACAAATCAATTTAATAACTTTTTATAGACTTAAACTACAAAACATTAGCTAATTTCCCTTTTTTTAAGTTTTAACATTTACTATTTTGTAATGTTTTCACGATGCTGGTGCCCTCTAAAGGCTAACCCTAAACCTTCTGACATTATCGACCATTAAATTTTTTGATTCAGAATTCCAAAATTCTGCTTGTAAAATAGGAAACTTGAAAGGATGGGATTCTGACAAAAATGTGAATCGGAGTGCCACAGGTTACAATTTTGCCCTGTTTTCACTACAGTTACATCCCCAAGGCAAATTGACTGCATTGGCTTCTTGTTTTATTTTGATTTTTATGTTGACTGTAGATTGTGAGTTAGAGGATAAATCTGTCCTACACCAATAAATCTGTATATTGACAGTAGTGCCGGCACTTGATTAGCACATTAGCTTTATTAGCAGCAACAGCAGCGAGCACTCGGCGCAGTCAAGAGCAGTTGGCGACGGACCAAAGAGAGAAATTAGCGATGTGCCTTTTTAACTCCCAGCAGTTGATTAAGGCTTCTTGTTCCTCGTTTAAATTTTATTAATGTTCAAAAAATTTCAATACAGTTTAAAGAAAATATCAAAAAATGTGGAAAAAAATCGTGTGAGAATCGTAGATCTCAATCTTTGTGGAGAAAAATCGAGATTCACATTTTAGCAAGAATCGCCCAGCACTACTGCAGACAGAGCAAAACACTTGGCTAGTTTGAAACTGTACAAGGCTAAAACTTACAGCAGCTGTATGATAAGAGCTAGTCACCTTTCTCCATACAACTCTGACAGTTACTTCTCTCTGTTTAGCTTATCAAGTCTCTTCATTCACGACACAACAGACATTCAAAATACAAGCCTTATCAACACAGTGGCAAACCATATACCTTAACTTACAGTCAAAGCATATTAACAGTATCAGAAAAATATTCAGATCAAGTTAGCCTAAATAGAGTCAACAGTTAACCTTGTGGGACTTGTTGGGACAAACATCTGTCGAATCAGCTGACACTACAGGATAACTACAGACAAAAGGAATTCATGGCATCCCCCTGCTGACTGACCTGGAAAAGACAAGACAAATCAAATAGTTTTGGTTCCCAGAGCCTCCACAGGGACCAGACAATAACAGGGTGGATGAGGTTTACAAGGAGCGATCACACTGGCTGTTTCCTGATACCCACAGCTTTGTGAGATGTTAAGATTAGAACAGATATCACTAATGGCTTCAGTTCAAGAAAGAGGGTTGTAAAAACAACAAAGGCCACATTGATATAATGTCACTTCTTCTGAAGTTCATGTCAACATCAAAAAGGACTGTTAAAAATCTACTACCAGCCAATGACAAATGTTTGACCCAAATTAACTGCCCCTGTGCTGCCATGAGTGTTGTTTGTAATGAAACAAAGATGAGGGTGTGCACATACTCACACTCCAAAACCCAACCCAAAAATCATACACTGACTTGATTTAATTATTCAAAAGACAAAACCTGTGTCTCAGTATGTATGATTTTTAAGTTAGTAACAAAGATAATTGAAAGCATCCGACTAGAAAAAAAAACAAAAGCACTTTTATTTTGAAACATCAGCCAAATTGTACACGAAACAAAAGCTGGACTTAAGTCACTGCAATGTAACATACAAGCCACATATGTTGAGGTTATTTTTAAGTTATGGCAGAACTGAAAGGAAAGAAGGAAAAGGACAAACAGTTCAGTCTGAACCACAAACGGATCACTAGGAACACCGCTGCTTTCAACAAACACAGGCTGTTTGCCATCACAAATAATTTTAACATGTTCTGCATTCATACTACATACGTACTAAAAGCAGGACAAAGGATAATTTTATTCTTGTCAGTCCTTTTTAAAGCTGTAAGTAATGGCTCAGTTTTGGTTTAATTAGTATTTAAAATCTGTTAACTAGTGGGTACATAAAGTTGTGTGGGGAGATTCAAAATCTGTTAAATATAAATCTTTATGATCCCTTATTTTGTTGACTCTGACCACCAACACACACACACACACACACACACACACACACACCCATACAAGTAGGCACTCATGCACGCACACACTCATGCACGCACACACCCCCCACACACAAACGCACTGCATGGCATTGCCTACATTCCTGAGTCTTTGTGTTTGTGTGTTTACTTGGTGCAGGGAGACAGAAATATCCCAGGAATCTGATGGAAAAGATGAAGGAGGCAGAGTATAAGATTCCCATTCACCTTGAGGCAGCCCGAACCGTTGGGCTGGGTTAATGACCTACAGTGCCTCTCTGGCAGCCTTAAACCATGTTGGGCAACTTTTTACAACCAGAATTCAAGGCCTTGATGTTTTGACCATTACCCTAGGTTACTTCAGTAAGCAGAGATTTTATAAGTTTTCTTGCTCTGATAAATCACCGCCTATGAAGAAGGAAAATGTATCTGAGCCTCTGACCAAACCACACCCAAATGTGATGGATGGTGCAATCAGGGGGGTAATGGATTGTAACCACAAGAGGTCAGTGAAACAATACTTTATAGGTTTGTATTATTATTGATAACTTCAAAAACCCAATAGAGCCTAATCACCATATCATTTACTGTTGGTTGAAGACAAATAAATGTGTGCAGCTAGGCACAAAAAGGCTTTTCTTTTCTTCTAACTGTTTTCTTCTCCACTGTACAGGGGGTAGAACTCACTTGTTGCTGTTAAGGCACCTTATAGTTTTAGTTGGGAATAGAAATGACAAAAGAGAGTTCAATAACAAAATATTAGAGTATAAGAGGAGAAGACAAAAAAAATTCAGTCCAAATCGATCATTCTCAGTGGTTTGGAAGTATTCTGGATATGGCGCAGGTGATTTTTTTAGCAAACTGTGCAAAGCGTGCATGAGGCCCCCAGAAAACACCACACAAACTGCAGCTTAAAGACTAGAAGAGTAATATTCTCTGGGCCAAATGAGACCTCACCAAATCCCTGTACATATATCCATTCCTGTTTAGCACTAACTCAGACTTAAACATTAACAGCCCTAACCGTGGTGTTGTGTTGCTGTGTTGTTTCACTTTTTGGTAAAACGTTTGGGTAAAACTGTATTTATATTTGCTTATTGGAGATGTACTGTGAATAAAGATCAGTTTTAATTTGATGAACTGATTTGTATATTAGCAGGAATTTAAAACATTATGCAAGTAAAAGGCAATGCTTTGTTTGTTTAACAATGAAGGTGCAATAATTTTTTTTTCCCAAAATAAATTTAAAAATGTGATCTTGATATTGATATAAAAACAACCTTAATTTTTTTTTTCTTTTGTCCATAATAGTGCCACTCTCCTGCTAACTGTTGCTAGGCATCACACAGACAGTGGCATCAATGGAGATAGGAGCAGCATCATCTATAGCTCCACCTGCTCATCCAAATATGGTCACTTCTGGCTTAAAAAAAAAAAAAAAAACGAGGCTTCAAAACTGTAGTATACAAACCAGTGGGTGAATTCACAGTGGCTCCATCCACTATTTAATAAACTGTCTGTAGAATTTACATCGCCTTGTGTTTGTGTGTATCTCTGTGTAAAGTGGCTAGATTTATCTGCCCCCTTTTGTCTCTTTGTCCCTCATACTGCTACTGTGATCACAAGAAATGATTGTAAATGAGCCTTTATAACAAAACATGAACTAATCCAACCAGCCTCAAATCCACAACAAGATGCTCATCTCAGTCCCAGGCCACAGCGCATCCCAATCTAACAGTGTTAACAGAGCACAATTAAAGGCCACATAATTACAGTAGGCACTTCAACACAGCCAAACCAGTAATGTTCTCTTCCAGGAATTCCAGGGATGGGTGTGACTGTTCACTAAAAGTAGTCATGGATGTGCCTGGTTTACAAAGCAGTCCCTATAATTACCAGTACTGACAGCCTCCGGGTTCTGGGTCAGGGTAAGGGGTGCATGACTAGTTTTGGACCATCGTATATAGTGATTTTCATTTAAGTTTTGGTGAGTAATAACTGCTTTTAAAACGTCTGCTGTAGGTGAAAACAATGACCCTCCGTAAAATTCCCTAAAAAACAAGACCACCACATTTAACTAACTTCACAGATGTTATCTTACGTATTTCTGACATTTACCAATTGCTTACAAAAAGACTGGGTCGAACCCTTGTTTTTTCTTAAATCATTTAACCAAATACGACTTACATCAGGAACATTTAAATACTGGATTCGAACTACAGGGCTGGATACACCAACTATGAGTGGCTGATATAGCCACAGTAACCTATATAAAATGCTGCTGGACCATCTAAAAATAGAACCAAACCCAGCCTAGTCATGCATGGGAAACACATGGTTAGGTAATAAAGTAGAACATAGTTTTGTCTGTATCAAAAATACAAATTAAATAAATATTAAAATAGAAATAGATATGATTCAGGGCTTTACTAAAATTTCAAATACTTTGAAATTATTTGTTTCTTTGACTAATGACCTTCCACATCTTTCTGTATCGCGTTTCAAGTTGCCGCTGCTTCCCTTTTACCTCAAAAATTTAGGACAGGTGTCTCTCCTCAGCTTACCTACCACAATGGTTGATGAACAAAAGGGAATGTCCAAGAAGGACTGTAACAATTAATCAAGGGAACCAAGAAATAACAACTGTTTCCATAATCAATTTACATATCTTTCATCTTTTTGAAAGCAACATTTCCAGGGACAATTCCAGCAAAAGGAAGATGATACAGTTGTTTTTAATCATAATGGATTCATCTCACCTTTATGACATTAATGAAACCCACAACCTGTTGCATCTTCAATGAAGTCCTTTGTTTCTGGCAAAACTAATGAGGAGCTGTGGCTCAAAAAGTGACCACTCATAATCATATTCAGAGACCATATGAAATGCTCATGAAACCATATGAAATACCGATACATTGACACATGTATGAGAATTTCAAGGGAGAAAAGGCAGGCTGACCATCTCTGTAAGCTCCCTTAGCTCTCAGCACAGGCAAATGTCTCAAAATGTGTCAGGAGCCCAAGACTTTATGTGGATAATGCATATTTTTTTAATTAAACTGAAGGCATGTCTGTATTTAGTAAATGTACTATATCAAATGTTGATATCCCAAAAGCACAAACTGATTTGATTCTTAGTAACATCTTTGAAGTACAAGTTCAATAAAAGGATTTCTCAATAACTTCCAAGCCACAGTTTCAAACAGGCAACCACATGTTCCAAGATCTGCCTCATCAATCTCTTCACTAGTGTGTGTAGGGACAGCGAGAGGTGGTGTACTCAGTACATGAGGGTATGGAGCTAATCATAGCAGAGATTAGACAGACATTGGCAGGAACTAGTAGTCACTGGGCTTCCTTAAGCCCTAAGCACTGGGTCACACAAGTCAGACTGTCTGCATAACATGACCTCCCTGTTGGAGCTGGACTCCTCCATCCTCTCTGCTGTTGCTTTATGTAATGTACACACCACATACTCATAGTGCAACCTATACTGTTCTTTTATGTAGTTTTTTCTGTTTCTGAGTCAGTTTCTACTGTTTTGTATGTTACAGTTCCTGCTGTCACATATTAAGTGAATAGCAGTTACAGGTGTGCATTTCCTTTATTTTATTTATACCATTTCCTCCACTATGCAAGTCACTTCCTTTTAAGCACTCATACAAAGAAAGAACAAAAGGTGTTGGCTGTTTTTCATACAGTACAGATAACTGACAATTTCACGTGTTGTTGTTTTTTGTTTTTTTTTTAAAAGGTTTATAATGTCTAGTTCATGCACAATTGAGTGTAAGAAAGGAAAGATGTACTTTGAAGCAAAGATGGATAATTAAATATTCAAAGCTCCAACCTACATTTTTTGATGATGATTTGATTTATGATGACAACATCAAATATGATGACAGACCTTCAAGGCTAAGTTTGAAAACCACAATAGAAGTGTTTAATGCCAAAAAATTACATTCAGCACCAGGGTTAATTTCGTTGACGAAGACTCTGACAAAAAATATTCGTCAGTGAACCTTTTTCACGGACGAAAACTAAATAAAAGCTAAATAAAAAGTCAGATATGATGACGAAGACTGTGACGACATAAAACTGACACTTTAGTCGACGAATTAAAACGAGATGAAAATGTTAGAGAGGGACGAATGGAGAGAAGATCCAATCAAATGACTAAAATATGACTAAAACTAAATGGTGTGTTATTCAAAAGACTAAGACTAAATCAGAATTTGCTGTCAAAATTAACACTGTTCAGAGGATGTGATTTAAAATGATTTTTCCAAAGCCATGCCTGGTTAAAGTGTAATTTCACTGAGTCATTTTTTATCAAAATAGTTATTCTAACTGTAAATGTACTCGGACCAGATGATAAGCAGCATTTATCGTTTTTAATAAAATTGTATGATGACAACATGATTATACCATGTTATCATTTATTATCACTATCTTTTATCAAATAATGTTATCTAAAAAAATAATTCCAAGCAAACTATATCTTTGGAACTACATTTCGGTGTGTAAATAAAACAGAGATGAAATGCCTCTGAAGTCTACCTGTTTGCGCATGATATCCATGGTCTGCATGATGCAGCGTGGCATGAGGCCGTGGTTCCTGGCTAAGATCATTGCCTGTTCCAGTGTCACATTTAAGGTACACCTGCAAAGAAAAAAAGGCTAAAAGTCAGCGCTGTGTGAGCCTCTGTAACAAACACACTAATGTCCATATGTGCACCTGCTGGACACCTCGAAGCAGAAATGAATTCAGACATTGAGGCAAGGCTGCACTTCTGAGGTTCAGTGGTGCATGTCATCCCCTCTGCTCTGTGTTAATCTTTATCTTAGCTGACAGTCTGGTGTTGCTACACAAGTGGTATCATAATGTTGGCTTATTGGCAAGCTGACCTCTGCATGCCTGTACCACACATGGTGATGTGGCAGGCTCCCAGGCGGTTACACAGCTCAGAGGACACACACAGCACGCTGACACCTGACGGGTGGCCCTGGGCACTCGAGCGTACATTGACGTAGGACTGCATAAGCCGACAGAGGTCGTCCAGTGTGTTCAGGGGTCGCAGCAGCTATTAGGAGAAGACAGTGAAGGTTGGAGAGGGTCAGCGGATACATAGACTGCTAACATGATTATAAATACCATACAAAAAAGTAGCCATCTTACCAAGTCATATAGACCACTATTGAGTATTAAAGTTTGTATTTTATAAACCAAGAATAGGAAAAAGTCAGTTGTTTCCCATATAATTTCTTCTGTTCTGGTAATTATGTGAAGCTAAGTGACACTTTAATTACTTGAGAAGAACTTTTTAAAAGTAACACAATAATATGAGCTAAATTTGAGAAAAGTAAAACAGAAAAAGTTCATTTGTATTAGAAACAAGCAAAATAATTTCATACTACTCTTGGTATCTTTCAAATATTTAATACTTTACTAAAAGTAACTGACTTGTTAAGATGGTCAATCAGCAGAAATAGTGGGAAAACCATCAAAAATAACACACAAAGAAGTTAAACTCCTTGCAGTCTTTGAGAATAAATCATTCTATATTGAAACTACAGTATTTGCTATTCAGTTTTAATCAGTGGAATCTATTTCAGCTACAGTCAGTTGAGGACACTAGGATCTTCAGGTTCAAAAGTGTTGAGGTTAGTTGGAGTTAATGGGGGAGTCTTGATGAGCTAGTTGGGGGGTTTCCAGTGGAGGGAACATGACACCAGTTCATCTTACTTTTGAAATGCTTGGTTGAAGGTCTCTAACTTCAAGGCCCAGTATCTGTGCTTGCATTTATATCCAGTCACAAAATTATATAAAAAATGGACTTACATTACAAGAAAAGGATTTAAGTTGTGTGATATAAGACCATACAGACTGCAATGTCCACAGAAAAAGCAGTAATGGGAAATAGATCAGAATAAGTGTATATTTACCTGGTCTATCTTCATTGCTGTGGTGTTTGAGTCCGTAGGGAGATTGGACTTCTCCAAATAGAAAGCCCTGTCAGGACAAAAAAAAAAAAATCTATTTCAGTTTTTATAACTCTCCATCTCCTTTGGAAATCTACTGATTTTTTTCCTCCTCTGACTCACACTGTGTGAGAGCTGAGTCATCTAGCATCTAGAGTACCTCACTTTATAGAATATGCATCTGCTACAGTAAATGTTTCATCATTTATTGATGCTGCACGAGTCATTACGTTGAAATTACCGTGCACATATCAGAAATCATGACAACATATTAACGGGCATTTAGAGGACTTGAATATGATATGAAGCAATGAACAATAACAATAACATTATATCTTTCTAACTTCAAAATGCTTTGAAATATGCAAGATTTTACTGTAAACATTTTTTTAACACTGCTTACTTCTGCTTACACTGCAGAAATGGTCTAAAATCTATTATGCTAATTTCAAACAGAGATGCAGTGACTATGTTTTGACTTATTAACCACATTCACAACCAAGTCTTAATGACACATGATGATGTTTGACAAATAAGGAGCCTTTTGGCAGTTAGCAAATCTTTCATGTAGCCAACAAAATCCCATTAGTCAAAATGTCACTTTGTTAGGGGCAGAACTAAAGACATGGTACAGTTGTCATCTTAAAAGATGTAGACCTTGAAAACAGTGTAAAAATTACACTAAAACAGCAGTCAGAGCGTAATTTCTGCTTGCTTATGCAACACCACAGAATGAACTCTCCCTTTAAGGTGAAATATATCCTGAGTGCTAGTGAGTGAGCCACTGGAGGGCTGTGTTGCAGTGCACAGCATAGAGTACCTGAGTTTGCGGTAGTAAGCCTTGACCTTCTCTAGTGAGACAGCATTGGTGCGCTGCTGGAACTCCTCCATGGCTGCGTAGTCCTGCTGGGACACTCCCTCTGGACGGTCGAGTGCTGGATAAAACAGACAGAAGGCATTGAGATCAGCACACACGGGCACACACTTATAGGATCGCATATTCACATGCCCATCAACTTTCACCCTAAACTTTGAAAACAATCATTATTTCTTAAACTAACATGAGCATAATTTAAAGCTAACTCTAAACACCAAATACATCAAATTTAAGTAGCCTTGAGTATATTTCTAACATTGACTGCACATGTTGTTTTGAAACGTGAGGACTGTAAAAAATCTCCTTCCATTAGAGGAGTTTTCCATCTGTATGTGGGCATATGGTGCTCTCAGGTATACCTACATGCTACAATCTGACATACTAACTTCAGTATCCGCAATATCACATGGTGGCCCATTACACCCCAACCTGCAGAGACGATAAATTACCAGTAGGTGGCAATGTTCATCCACTGATCGTTTCTGCTGAATGGCTTGCAGCACTTTGTTCCTCAATGAAGTAGATGAGAGCAGTATGAGCTCTCTCTTTGGGTTAGTGTTCCAACTGGCACTTATCTATGGAAAATTAATGACTATTTGGCAAACAGGCCTGATGCATAATGCAGTCCATTCATACTAGGCCAGCTGAGACTGATGGAGAACTAAGAGGAGCATTGCAAAAGAGGAAAACGTAAAGGCAGGGTGTTTTAAATGGCCAATAAAAGCCTTCAATCTAAATCAATAAAAATTATCAGGAAATGTGCAGGTATGGGAACCCGCATATCACACTAACAGTGTTTTCAAGTGATTCCATTCAATGTAAAGTGCATTTGATAAGTTTTCATGTAGTCTTTCAATGTGACTGCGTGTCTTTGAATGAATTAAGCAGTGAGTTTTTTACTTTTTAAATTGATAATGCCTAATATAAACTATAATTTTATGCTAAATTATTGATCTTCGTTAAACTTATATTTAATGCTTTTGCTTTGGTACTTAGGTATAGTTTTCCAAAAGTAACACCACATTTCTCTACCCCCTTTCCCCCAAGTTTTCTCTCTAGTTTGCTCCCACTCTGCTCAGTCTCACCCCTGGTGAAGAGGACGGTGTGGAGCTTCACACTGCCTCCGTTTTGCAGCCGACTGGGCAGCTCACTGAAGTGACAGCTGTCCAGGTATAGGGTGACCCTCAGGGCCTGCCGGCTGCCCTCCACCCGGTAACACACTGGTGTGTCTGCAAAATACAAACACAAGCAGGATGGAAATTAACAAAGACTTTGCTATTATCCTTTTGGCTTTCTAAGCCACTTATAGTCATGTTGAGAAAATCTGCAATATACATGCCAGTATGTCCATAAGCTGATGCAGCTAAATGCAGTAGCAGCAGGCAAATTCACTGTGATTAATATTATAGATGTGATTAATACACTTTAAAAGAAACATAGTTAAAGAGATTGATCATTGACTTTATTATGAGAAGTAAGGATGTACAAATGTACCGCTTACATGTTTTTATGTCATGTTCAAGAACATTTTTTAACGTTTTTGCATCTAAAACAAATGTGGTTTAAAAAGAATTTATTGTTTGTATGCAGAGCAGAAATCCCTTATTAATTCTGTAAACAATACACAACTAGTAATAATCTATAAGGTGATTTCACCGAGCATTTTCTGAGAGTGGCACATGAGCAGCTCTCAGAAAATGGAAAAGATGACCTTTTACTAAGCGACCCCAAGGGTTAGTGCTCTTTCCTGGAGAACCCATCAAGCCATAATCCTGTAGAATTGGCAGTGATTATTGAGGCTGAACTCAGGAGCTTCAGGCTCTGCGAAGCTTACATGACACTAACCTACCTACAGTACAGCTTTCAACTTGCTGAAGATGCTATTAGCAAATCAATACTGTCCAATAGAGGCTGCCGCCACAAACCATCTGCCTGCACTGCAGCAGTCTGAGTAGAAATTGCATCTTCAGCAAAACAGTTTGGCTAAAAAAATTTTTTTATCAAGGTGCCAGAGTCAGCACACTCTATTAATCACCACATGCTGCGTATTTCTGCACTAATAATGACACAGTCAACATATGTTGCATGCATTGATTTGCATGCTTTTGCACAGTGTATGCATGTGTGCACTGAATACTTTCTGCTGCCGAGTGTGAACCTGTAATAGCATATCCCTGCTTTATCCATGGCTTTGCACCCTAAAAGCAGAAGTGCATGTTGTGCTTTTTCCTTTGAGCGGCAATCTCTGCTGGCCATATTGAGGCTGCTGAAAAGAGACCTGATTGAGGATGCAGTCCTCCTTTGTATCTACTAGCTTTAAGGCTTTTGGCAGCCAGAGTGTCTTCAGTGAACACAGACACTGAGGTTATTAAAGGCAAAAATACACCCAGGTCTTAAACTTTAAATACACACACTCATGTCAAGATGCTCACAGTGCCGACTGGGAACAACCTGGGAATGCCTTCATATGAGGTTACTGCAGTACACTACTAAATTCAAATGCTTACTCTGAAATAAATGTTGCGACGTTACACAGTTTGACAGGACAGAAGTGATGATAGCCACATAATCATTTTCATTCCCTGAGAATGACAGAATTTCTCTATACTGCAGCACATGCTGCCTTTGTTGTAAGAATATTACGTATGTGTAGGAGTAGTTAAAGGTACTTTTTATGTGTATCTATGGCTGCTTCCACCATGTATTTGTAAGTATTTCATTTGTCTCAGAGCAGCACTATAGTTTAAATGAAGCCTGTCAGAGTCTTTCAGAAATGTACCATTTAATCTTTAATACAACGACAATGTGGATGAGACTCTGCCCTTGTTTAAGATGATTTATAAGGCCATTATAGTGTTGTTTTGGCTCTCTTTTCTGTTTCTCTCCACTGAAAAGAAAATTGAATCTGAATCTGAAAAATGGCAATTTCACCCTCAATAGCTGCCCAGTCCACATAATGGAACTTTATTCAAAGATGGTCAAATCATACAGCTGCTCATTAGAAGCACTGTGGTTTGAATGAACCAAGTCAGCCTTTGTTGATAGAGTTTCTTACTTGCGACCAGGCACTCATCTTCCAGTTGCCTGAAGAACACAGTGACTTTGTCCAAGTCCAACAGGGCCGCCTTGGTGTCTTCCAGCATGGTCCGCTCCTCTTTCTGCAAGAGGAGAGAAAGAAAGCTCAGAGGTCACACCAGGAACACAGTTCTTATCATTTAAAGACAGCTGCATGGCTAAACAGTCATAAAGACCCAGATCATACCACAAACATGGGTACAACAGGACATCTATTACATGTTTTTGTGTGCTCAAAAACTGCACTAGATAAGGCTTCCAACATAAAAAGCTAAATTACAAAGTAGGGCTGAATAAGAATACCCATTCAAATGAAAACAGAAAACCTTTTCTCACCAGGTGTGGCGCTAATGTGGACTGGAAGTGCAGCAGCGCGCCAATGGCAGATATTTGCTCGAGCCACTTGCGACTGGTCTCTTTGCCGTCTTCCTGGTACTCGCCCGCATTGTTGAACCGCAACCGCAGTGCTGCAAGCAGCTGCTCCGCCAGTGTGCACAGGGCACCCGTGGCCGCCTGACAGAAGATCACATCACGTCGCAGCTGCAGTGACGTATCTGGTGTTGAGGGGGTTAGAGAAGTTTTGATGTCAGAGACTGATGGAGAGAATCAAGGGGTACAAAGGTTACACCGTAACCTTTCTAATTACACAAGGCCTGGAGATGCTCCAGTACATGTACTTTATTCCATTAGCCCAGATCCCCTGAGAGGACATCTAGAATAACCAGCACCATCTGCCACTGTGCACAGTTCAAAGTGACTAGAGCGTCATGTACACTGACACCAACACTCATTCCTGTACAAACATACAGAACAACATGCCTCAACCTGGATACCAGCCTGATGTGGAAAATGGAAGCAATGCTGAAAAATTTTAAACTTAAAAACTAAACCTGCTTCATGTCTTTTTGAAAAAGCAAACATACCTGGTATATGATGGCTACTGTAATGAGCACTTTATTAGTAATATACAAAGTGCACTTGTTTTAAGCTAATGGGAAGAACAGAGAAATGTAGAAAATAAAAATATAACCTTATTTAATTCCAAAGAAACTATACCCTTGACATCTCAAATGAATATTTTGGTTATCATTTACAAGCTTTATAAGGACTTGCAGATATCCTGTTGAGGAACTGGCTGCATTTACATATGATAGATGATCTCATTTGCAAAGAGCTCAAAACTGTTGGAATCACTTAAAATGCTCAAGTTATGAGGCCTTTTCCTGCTGTTTGAGACTGAGCTATCGCACAGATGGTCTTGACAACTTTTCTGCTAATTTTATGGAAAATTAGAACTGGGTTATAACTAGTTTGATCATTTGCCATCACCTTGCTCTGAAGAAGAGCTAATTTTCATTTATCACTAGCATGTTACTCTACCTGTGCACTTGAGCAGAGCCAGGAGAAGCTGGTTCTTTCCTTCTGTAGAGGTAGAAAGAAAACAAGATGGAATGACTGATTGTAACTGCATACAACCACACGTACATGTGTACACGTGTGTGTGTGTGTGTGTGTGTGTGTGTGTGTGTGTGTGTGTGTGTGTGTGTGTGTGTGTGTGTGTGTGTGTGTGTGTTCCACTAACCATCCACTAAGCTCTGCAGGTTCTCCACCAAGCTTTTGATAGAGTGGGGCAGGTTCCAAGGGTCCTCCCGGATGTTCTTCTGAATATTGCTACGAATGCCATCATCTGTTTGGCGTAAGTCTGTTCACATAAAACCCAGGAATGTTTGAGTGTATTTGGCTGTTGTGTAACAGCTGTATTAACAGTAGCACAATGACACAGATTCTTTCATCTCTCAGGAAAACAAACATGAACAGATACATAAATATTGTAAATACCTACCTGGTTGGTTTTGGTCAGAGTTAAAGTGCTTGGTCTCCTCGCAGGCCTTTGCCATTACATTTCCTTTAAGCAGACTGTTGATGGAGTCGACCTGTGTGTAGAAAAAAAGCACACACAACCACACATGCACAAGCACGCACACAAATAAAGATTGTCAGGTAATCAATCAGGCTTCCTCAGTCTTTCATCCTTCATATTTTCAACATTTTTATTCCTTTCTTCTTCCAGCTACCTCCTTCTTTCCGTGCCATTTAAAAATACACAAACACTTACCCACACACACACACAAACACGTTACTCTGCAATAGCTTCTGGCAATAGTCTTTTGAGCGCTAACAACAACAAGGCTTGTATTTGCAGGCCCCCTGAGCTGCTATTTACATGTGGAAAGAACTATAGCAGCAAAAGTGAATGCACCCCACGAGGGGAGTCAAAGGACATCAAATACCGGTAAGCTGGATGGATGGAAGTCTTTAGACTGAGTCCAAATACCAATGCGAGTTTGGGTATGTGTGTGTATGTTTGAGAGCGTAAGAAGAGAAAGAAAGGAGGTCAAGTGAAAGATGAGAGAGAAAATCAGGATCACGACCAGAGGACAGAGAGCTCGAGGTAACTCAGCCCAGATGTTAGCTGATTACTATCACAATCACTGTTCCAAGGGTTTAGGAGAGGTGGTGGGGGTTTGATGCTGACGTGTGTGTGTGTTCTTGTTTCACTGTCTCTCAGTTCTTAATCTTTTGGCTCAATTCAAACTCTTAGTTAGTCTTCCA
>JAPZDV010000002.1:6280756-6396589 GCA_029814665.1 Acanthurus lineatus | reverse complement strand
GTGTGTGTGTGTTCTTGTTTCACTGTCTCTCAGTTCTTAATCTTTTGGCTCAATTCAAACTCTTAGTTAGTCTTCCAAGGGTTCTGGGCAATGACTTAGGATGGTCTACACTTCTGCAGCACAAAAAATCCTACAGTAAATGTATTTGATATTCCCAAACTGAGCTCCAAAGCTAACCTGGTTGAAAAGATGCTCGAGGCAGCCGTGTAGCTTGTCCTGTTTGTCAGAGGGAATCCGCATGTCACATGGCAGCTCGTCCCCTAGCAGCCAAAAATAAACAAAAACAAAAAAGAAACAAAATCATTAAAAGCCACCAAACAAAATAAGGTGAGGAGAAATCACACATTTGGGAACCAGCATTTATTTTTATTTGACCATCTGCACTTATTAAACACGTTTCCATCCATCTGTTTTCATGTAAATTCTAATGCATCAAATTGGAGAGGATGGAGGCTAATAAATCATTTCAACAGAATGACTCATTGTGCACTGTTCAAGACTTACTGCTGATAAAAACAAAGCTGTGTCACACACTCTCGACTTAAAAAATATGGCTGCAAGGGTTCTGAAATATTGTGTCTGATATATCCGACCACAGTCATCTCCAGGGATTAACTGCAGTATTTCACTGTTTTGGCGTTCAAAAAGCATGACATGTGGCCAAGATTATTACAAACTTAAGAGGAATCATAAATTGGCAACTTCTGATCTATTCTTGTGCAAACATCCGTTATTTGTTTGACACTCAGAGAGCATGTGTTTGCTTCAGTCTATCTTAGGTTGTTTATGCTGAATTCACTTTGCAGTGCTGTCTGTCTGTCTGTCTGTCTGGACAGTTATCTTTTTTTTCCTTTTCTGTTTATGCGGCACTGGATCTGATTGTTGTTGTGCTGGACTGCAAAACAATAAAAGTACAAGACAAAAGAACCCTAAAGATGAAAGGACAGACTGTTTAATGTGAGGACTTCAGAGGCTCTGCAGAGTGAACTCTATTTACAGACAGACAGAAAAGCCACAGTTCCTTTCTTTCCTTTACCTGATCCCATCTCGTCACTCCCCAGGTAAGAGCTGTTACTCCGCACGCTGGTGTAGGACAGGACTGAATCTCTATTGCTGTTGCATTCACTGGAATAATGCAAACACACACAAATATACACAGTTAAAATGCATTGTAAAGCACAGGGTTCATTCCATTCTTAAACCACAGAGAAGATTTGGAAAGCGGTGTCTTGTAATTATGCTGCCAAATAATCCTTCTGATTATAAATGCCCTTATTTTATTTGCAGTATGTGAGGTCAAATGTAATTAAATGCTTCTGAAAGCAACAACCACTGCTGGTTTACACAGAGAGGCATTCGGTAAGTTGTTGCCACATAGAGGCCCAAGCATCAGATTGACAGTAAATACGTACATAAAACACAGAAATGCAGCCCAATTATTTACACTAACACTTCTATGAACACACGTTCTTTTTGGCACTGTGAGTGTGCTGTAGTTCAGTTGGCAGCGTATTTTGTCTTACTTGTGTTTACACAAACACAGTTTCTGTGTTTGAAGTCATATGCCTACATGATTCAACATGATTACCAGCAGCATGTAAAAGATTTAAGTGGCTCAAATGATACATCGCTTCAAGAAAGCAAACTCATGATCCAAGCCCACGATCTCCTCAGATGAGCTCTGAATGATTCATGAGCTGAATTACTATGACAAATGGCCTACGAGTGACTACAAGCTGCAAAACTACAGAACTGGCGTCGTCTTCCTGTGCCATTCCCCGACTTGGCTGGAGGACAAAGCAGGAGAGAAAATATCACCTGCCGGGTTTCTCTGTGGTCCCTGATGTGTTTGTATCAGTGTGTGAAAGTGTGTTTGTAGTGGCAGGCTAAGCCTGAGCTACTACAGTTATTGGGAGACAGTTGATAAAACACTATTTCAGAAGTCTAGCTTGAATTCTCTATTGGCGTTTATTCACACACACACTAATGCAAACACACCAAGTTTTTGTTTTTGTATTTTTTCCCTCATTGGACTTCAGGTTCCCCATTGCTTTTCTCTTCTTTTGTGGCATAATACACACACACATTACCCTCTCTCCCTCTGTGTCCTGCACAATGGTCCTGCGTAGTTCCCCCTTTAGCTATCTGCTTTTGCATATGCATTCACAATCTACCTTTCTCATAAACACACACACGCGCACGCACACGCACACAGACACACACACACGCACACACAGAAGAGGTGATTTCCAAATTTAGCCACACACCTCCTGCCATAAGTGTGAGCACCACTGTGACAATTATCCTGCTTGTAGTAGCTGATTTGGCCTAAACCCAGTCTCACACACACACACGCATGCACACACATGCACACACAGAAAGGTCGTGTTGTTCACATTTATATTAAAATACAAACTGGTCAATGTTTTCCTTAATACAGTTGGTATCATGAACGGCCTCTTCTCCTCTCAAACTGTAGCTATGTCTCTTATATATCATGCTACAGTTTGTACTATTTACACTGACAAAATAACATATATTGAGGCTGTTAAAAAAATGCCAGCACACAGATTGTTGATGTTGATTCCTCTGTCAGCAGGAAATCTAAAGAAGATCTGTGACCCAAACACTGTAGCCTTCTACCAAACATCTTTATTGAGCAAGTGAAGGCAGCGTGCAATTGTCTTTTCATCTTTTCAAAAGCCTTAAACCACTTAAATCTCGAGTATGGTGTTAATGGACATAATGTCCCACAATGCAATGCACAGGAAAAAACTGAGAAGCCACAAAGCTATTGCAGTGGTTAAACAAATCTGAATGTTTGTGCCACAGCTTTGGGAACATCCTGGAGAAGCAAATCTATAATTATTAAACAATCAGAAACAAATTTGACTTTGCCCATTGTGTTTAAGCAAAGTCTTTTGGTTCCATAAATTTATGTTCATTTAGTGGTGTTAAGTGTAACACTATACGCTCATTTGTTGAAAGATGACAGTATTAAACAGTTTTTGTGTAGACTCTAGTTTAAGAAAACAGTGGGGATGAAAAGGGCCATCTAAAAAATGGCAAAGGAGGATCAATTACTTGAGATGCATCCTGATGCCTAGAGTGAACTGTAATCTGTCACAGCTGGATCTGCACACACTCTACACTCTATATTTAAATAAAAGGTTTAACAGGGACACTCACACACACACAGACAGACAAAGTGCTGAAAGGAGAGCCAAAAATTTAGAGAACAAACACTCCTTGACAATGATTTTTCCACACACTCTCCTCTCAATTATCTTTTTGATTTCCTGTCTTTGAACCCCTCTGTCTGTATGTCCGTCTGTTCATCCGTCCGTGTCTGTGTCTGTGTCTGTGCGTAGAACTGATCTTTTCTGTCCTTGTTCTCACATCATGTCCTCACAAGCTGTACTTTTGCCGATGACCTCCAAATGCAGAGCTCTACTGTGGTCTGTCACCACCTCAGGCTTTAATGTCTGACTCTCTCAGTAAGAAAAAAAAAAAAAAATCACCACCCACCTCCGGAACACAGTAGCACTTTTCATCACATCCAAAATTTCACAAGTGGAATAATTCATTCATGTTCACGGTGCAGCCCTACACTGCCATCTTGAACAGTTTTTTTTTGTAAATCTGATTTAACACCTCATGGTGTGTGTGTGTGTAAATGTGTGTGTGTGTGTGTTAGTGCACCACACATACTTCAGCCTACATTTTCCTTTACATTTTATGGCGATGAGGTAGTTGCCTTTCATATGGCGTGGCCGGGGCCTTAATGACAGAGTGGGTGAAGAGGCCGCGCCCCACACATTTTGCTCTATTATACACCAGCCCACCGCACCAACAACCAATAACTACATCTTAGTGGGTGGTGGAGGGTGGGGCTCAGTGGAGCACTGCCCAGTGAACTGTGCACCCAAACACACTCTTTTTCTCTCCCTCTCTCTCTCTCACACACAGAAACAACCAACAGAACTCACAAAAACAAGTAGATGACATAACCAGATCAGACCAAAACATTTTGAAGTCATTTTTAACTCTCGATCTCTGTGAGAACGCCAACATCTGGAACAAATTCTAGCCTCCAAAGGGGGGAAATGAGCAGCATTATGGGTTTGTAGAGTAAAGAGGAAGTGAGAATGTTGTTCAAATCCACAGTTTAGATATCCAGGTGTAACAGAAGGGTGTCCCATGTCTCCTCTCATGTTTTATTAAAACTGATGCTGTACAAGGTATGTATAGATTTCCCCGGCATGAACAATAAACTGTGCTTTTTACCAGGCAGCTTATTGAGAAAAAAAGAATGAAAATATGATCCAGAAGTTAGAAAAAGTCAAACAACAGAAGTTGCTGTTACATTTAAAGGCACTCTGTCTAAGTTTGGAGATACATATTTTTTTAAGTCTGAGAAGTCATGAAGAAATAACATTCTAATATCAAACATGAGAAACTTTTAAGAGTCTGTTAGATTTATTTGGAAAGCAGTCTTTAACTATTACCTATAGGAGTCTCTGTAGCTCATTGTGTCATGACCTGAGTCTTCCTGATCCTCCTCGTTCACCTTGAAGCAGACCCTTTTGATGCCCCCTTGCTCAGCTTTGTCCTGGTCACAGCCGTCCTCACAGGTGGTCAGAGACGGTGGCTGACTCGAGTCGTAAACCGGAGGCTCACCACCTTCCCCTTGGAGCTGCGTGGGTTCAGTGATGGATGACAAAAGGCTAAAAGATAAATAAAACAATAAGCAGGTAAGATAAGATAAGATAAGATAAGATATTCCTTTATTAGTCCCACAATGGGGAATTTGTATTGTTACATTTTAACTGTGTATATTTGCAGCAAGTAATCGGAAAAAATAAAAATAAGAACAAAATCGTTACATCATTTACAAGAGTGATGGTATTGAGTGGTGATGATACAGTGGTTGATTTTCAATTGCACAGTTGAAATTGGAATAATATACTTGCACATATTGCACATAATTGAGATTATTAGTATACATGAAAGACTAATAGCAAGAAGGAAACTGAGTAAGCAAGTTAATAAATAAATTAATCAACATTTTTATCAAAAAGATTTAAAAACACATTTATAGAGGCATTACTTGGAGTTTTTAGCATAAAATATATTCATTTTTGTGGTATATTTGTATAATTTTAAATATTAAAAATCTATCAATTGTCTCTAAGAAAAGAAGTAAATTTGAATGAAACCCATCAAATAAAGTCAAGACACTTTAGAGCCTATATTTATATTATAATACTCTGCACAGATGCCTTCACAATTAATCTATTCTTCCACATTGTCACACCCTTTCCTCAGCTCAGACAAACAATATGTGTCTCTCTCTCTTGATGTTATCCTGGCCTCACTCCCTGTTCCTGTACTGGGCCCAGCCCATAAATATTTTGGGCCAGAAGAATGTTCCTTTTGTAAATCCTCAGCTTTAAACAAGGCAAAGGGCAGACAGACAAAGAGAGGCTGAGGAACAGCCTCAGGAGGCTGCTGTGGGGATAAGAGCTCCTGGCTTTTCATGCAGTGATTTTTAAATGTCGCTGTGAAGGCTACAAAAAGAGTCTCCTCATATATAAACACCAATGGAATGCCAATATTTGATAACAGCACAGGCTGTTAGGGCTGAAAATATTTTCTGAATGGATGTGAGTAAACGCTTTGCTTTTTATTTCATAAATGACAGTTGCATTGTGGGTGTAGGATGAAGAGATTTATATGAAATAGTCACTTACACATCTATCTGAGCAACATACTGCCTCATCTCCCTTAAAGCAACATCAAGGCGGCTGTACAAGTGAATGTAGGCATCCTGAGTCTCTGTGTCTTCCTGTTTGAGCAGGAAGCTCAACCCGCCTTCCCCATGACCAGCTCGCCGACCGTCATTCAACCCCTCTTCTCCATCCACTGTCACCTCCCCACTGCCATCTGCCTCATCGCCTTCCAGGCCAGAGCAGGTCCAGGAGGGAGCTCCCATGCTGGTCACACAGTGCTGGGTGTGGGACATGGGGTTCAGTTGTGCTGAAGGAGAGGAGAGGTAGTGAGAATAAACAACATTTTCACAGTGGGTGAATGAAACAGACTTTACTCTCTTTCAAATACATCTGTGCAAAATGTGCAAAAACCATATGCAGTAGGCGTAACTCTTGTCTCTTGTCTGTTCTACATTTAGACTTGATGAAAAACATTTTCTTAAAGGGCACTTACGCAACTGATATGCACAGTGAGCACGGGACATAAAACCGTTTGCTTGGGTTGAATGCCAAACTAAGCTGCAATAACCTCAGACATCCAAAAACTGCATGCAGATTAAGTTCTCGCAATGAGCCTGGAGTGTCTGCTATTAGTGCATAGCAAACATTACAATTTAATGGCGAAGGCCTTATACATGTTATGTACATTCCATCCATACCTTTTAAACCCACAAAATAGTACTGTAAGAGGAGATTTTGTAACACCACAGTTAATAAGCCTTGTAATTCAATTTTGTTTCTGACTGCAGCGCTTGAGATTAGCAGCCATCACTGGAGAAAACATCATCTCTGTAGCTGTTGGCTGATTGAGGTGCAGAACACACCCTGAAAAGCACCAGAGCTCAGTATGTTGTCAGTACAACTGCTTGGCAGATGTCTGACTCACAGCTGGTGCTGGAAAGACGAGGACTAGGCATCCTGGACAAATGCGAGAAATGCTAACCGTCTGCTGTCTAGACAACTGTACTGCATTTTCATCCCTGCTTAGAGTAAAGACAGTTCAGCAGCCACACCTAAGGTCTAATTATTATCAAGCTTAATCATAATAAAGTTCAGCCATACAGAATATTAGATATAATACTTCTCTCTATATCTGTTGATAAAGGATTTTAATGTTTTGCCCTCTAATTTCTTAACCACATTCCATTCCCACTCATTGTCTCTAACCTTTGACCTTTAGCAGAAGCAGCACTGAGTGAATGACACACATTCCTAAACTGTGGTCAGGGCACCATCTTCCCTGACATTATTCATTCACTTCCCATGTCAATAACATGAGTATGGCCCGAGGCTAATGGAGTCTTAATGGCAAACCACTCATTGAATTTACTATGGGAACCTTGCTGAGACTGTAAGGCTACTGTGGGAGGCTGGGGTTAATATTCTCCTCTCTGCTGCTGGGATTTAAACGGTCATAGAGGATAATTAGTAAAAACCATCACTGAGCTAGTGTTAAGTGGGTTAAGCTTTATTATTGTGAATGGGATGGTTCTCAGATGAAGCTTAGTTTAAGCAGCGAATATGCAAGAGATCGTACTAATGTTCAAATCTTACTGGTTATACGTGTGTGTGTGTGTGTGTGTGTTCCCTCTACCTTGGTCAGGATCCAGGCCAAAGAGGGAGTTCTTGCGCCCAAAGCGGATACTGAAAGTCCTGCCAGCAGAGGTAGTGCTCTTGGGGTAAGACACCTGCATGAAGTTGACATGGCAGTTGGTGGGAACAAAGTCCATGCAGCCCAGCGGGTGAGGGTGAACACCGGCCTGCCTGAAGGAGGGCCAAGCCTTGTTCCTCAGCTCCTGAGAAAACTGGGTGAAAAAGGTGAAATGTTATGTTAAGCAGGACGCAGACAGAGTTTAGTGTAAGCACAAGCTGCATTACTGTCATCACTTATGTTTACAGTGTGCGTTTATAACCAACACAAAACAGTCACTGTAGCAGAATGAAACAGAGGCACAACATATTGACAGAATGAAAAAATGTGAATTATTGATGTGATGTAACCTTTTTCAAGTTTACTGTCCATTAGCTGAAAAGACATTTTGCTGTCTCAAGTAGCAGAACACAAATTTATGTTGAAGAACAAGAACTTGTGTCTGTTATGATCAGTTTTATTACATGTCATGTTTAACACATGTAGACAGATAAGCTGTATTTCACTATGAGGTGGTATATTTGCTAAAATTTGGGATTTAAACGCACACAGTAACACATCCCGCCAAAAAGCTTCTCTTGGCTGTTCTAAAAGCATTAAAAATGTGACTGAGTAACTAAATGCATCTGAACAATGAGAGCTTGTAAGACACATATTGACCAAAAAACAGTTTGTACACCTTTTTTTAAGTTACATAAAAAAATAAAAGGATATTCCTGTATGTATAAATTTCGATGGCTGTGTTCAAAAGAGTGTAGAAGTGTGTCTCAGTACCTGTTGATAGCTCCTGATACGTCGTCGGATACTCTCAAGCTTGGTGTCACAGATTTGTCTGAACTCGTACTGAGGCATGGTTACAACTGGGTTGCTCTGGGAGATGAGCTGGCTGCAGTTACGCACAAAGAGGCTGTCGTCACCAGAAAATGCCTCCAGGATCTGTAGGGACAAGAAGCACTGTTAGGAGGGATCAGTGCTACAATAAAAGTTCAGAAACTTGATTTTAGTTGATTCCAATCAGAATAAAAACAGTATTACTGGTAGCAGTGAGAGTGCTTTTTTTCCCTCTGGCTAAACACTCAGTTTTCCAAAACCAACAACCGAAACCACCAGTGAAGCCAAAAACACATTTGCTGCTCTCAGATCCTGTCATAATATTACAAGTTGAACAAATATCAGTGACCCACATACTGGTGAACGGCCAAGTTGGAATCTTTATGAAACATGAGATGTGATATTTTGGAGGCTGAGAACATGTAAGCCATGTTAACAACTGTTTTACAAACGGAAAGTAGCATTATATAACATTTAGCTAACAAAAGAATAAAAGTATGACTAATACCCCTGCAGAGCTTTCTCTCCTTGGTATCGTACACATTAACTTAAGATAATCAGAATAAATCCTTTTCTCCCATAAGTACCTTAGCAGTGAGGCTGAAGCAGCCTTTGGGCTCCACCATCTTCTCCAGGACGTGGCTCTTGATGCCTGCAGTGCTGACATACTCATAGACAACTCCGTGCTCCAGATGGACATTATCGACCGTCATACTGACCAGAGGAAGCTCATCAGAGAGGGAGAGTCTGCCGAGACGGTGGTCTGGAGAACAATTTCACCAGTAAGCATGTGCACTTTGCAGGCATTCAGAGCTAATTCTGCTTATGTGATGAAAGCCATTTAAAACACTCTGAGTG
The DNA here is from genome assembly GCA_029814665.1 of Acanthurus lineatus. Lineage (NCBI taxonomy): Eukaryota > Metazoa > Chordata > Actinopteri > Acanthuriformes > Acanthuridae > Acanthurus > Acanthurus lineatus. Next base: position 6,387,478 of record JAPZDV010000002.1, on the reverse strand, counting down.
GAGCATCGTAAATGCAGAGAAAACACTCTCAAGCAAAGAAACAAAACTACATCTAGAGAAAGCTATTGTTACCAGCGGAAAGGTTTCGACCAAAAATGCAATTAGCAACCAAACAAACCCAAACTACCTTCAAAACTTTTTAGTGACGACACATGTAGGATGTGGACATGTGATTTTCCAAGATTTTTTTTCTAATGTAAGGTTTTTCTGGTAACACAAGCAATTAAAGTTTATTAAGTTTATTTAGAGGATTCTCCAAAGTCGCACTAGTATGTTTTAGTGACTGATGAAGAGCAGTGACTCCTAAAAAAGTCCTTTTTCAGAACTTCAGGATATGGTTTTATTAATAAAAACATGAATTAAAGGACTAAACAGCACATTTTCAGAGGATGTAACATTGTGTCTCACCTGTTCCATTGGTGCCGTTCTCTTCCTCATGGTCAGAGCCATTCTCCACAGGATAAGGCCTGAAAGGACTCTCCTCCTCCTCACCAGCACCTCTGTCTCTTTCATGTTCTTCCACATCCTCAAATGCACGATATACCCACTTACACTGCAATGAAACAGATAAGAATAAGTTTACTAGTCATAAAATTATTATTTTAATGTGCAAAAATAAGTGTAGTAATCATAAAAAGGAAGTGAGGAGAAGGAAGTGAGCGAGAAGTTAGCAGGAAAAGAAACATGGTGAGAAGTATAAAATTAGCGAGGCGTGAAAACTACAAAATGAGATATTTTTTTTTATTTAGCTATGCCCAAGAATGTTTCTTTTTTTAATAAACAAAGATTCAAAGAGGTAGGCGCACTGTATACACAGAATCTGAAGGGAGGAATCTGAAGTATTTCTACACGCCCTGCACACACTTTTCACCTGCAAGGCAGCCAGAGTCAAATGCAGTCAGCCACATCAACAACATCCTGCTCATTTATCCTGTTGTTAAATGAACCGTCAAACATTTGCTAGAAAATGTCCAAAATAAGACAGCTCAGCTGAGCCTGCTCAAGGGAATTTGCCTGAAGCTAAATAAAACAAAAGAAAAAAATATGTTTTATGCAGTGAGGAGGACATCTGACTCGTACTGCAGCCCTTTAAAATACTGCCTTGAGACCAAATGTCCAAACAGCCAGGCATTGTTTCTGCAGTTTGACCATCAGTCATAGTAGCACTGAGTGTAAATACCACTATTCAGTGATGACTCTAAATAAATATATAAAGCCCTGTTATTGCAACTTTAAAAACAGATTTTAATCCAAACATTCCTACCAGAGGGAATAAACAGAAATTCAGTGCAAAAGGGGAAAGTTGTTTACTTGTTGCTTTGGGCGGGTTTGTGTCTTGAGATGAAAAAATGTTCAACTCTTCACTACATTTGGCCTGAAGCAACAAAGTGACAGCCAGCACATGTTGTTTGTTGGGACTTTTTTCTACAACAGAAGATTTCAAAGAGTGTGTTGCAAGGTCAGCGATGTCCTTGATATTTTTAATATTTTGTTCAACCACTGAGTTATTGTGTCTAATTCTAGCACTAATGCTAATGCTGTTTCATGTACCACCTCGAGGCATTAATGTGGTCTGTTAGAATGTACATTAAGTGAGCTGTCTCACATTAGGGGAATAATCTGGTACAAGTGATAATAATCAGATGACCTTATGGCTTTACTTTGTTTAATTATTTAAAATTAAACACTGAGAGTTGACGTAGTAGAACACAATGACTGTGACCGTTCAACCATGTGCAGGCTGAGATGCTGTGGCTTGCACATAAACTCTTTTGTGGTTATTTAAAAATACTCCCTATCGGGTCCCCATTACATTACAGGACCTTCTTTGATATAAAATTACTGTGTGTGAGTGTGTGCTTTCACGTGCCCCCTCACCACTTTGAGAGGCTCCTGGTGTGTATGTTGCGCCGTAAAGTGCTCTAGGACTTCTTGGTAGTCGCTGCGGTTGACACTGTTGCCATTAACTTTCAGGATGACCTGGCCTGGCTGAAGACCTGCCGCAGCCGCCTCCCAACCTACAGTGAGTTAAGATAGGATCAGAGGTCAAAGGTCACAGCTGTGGTATAATTACAGCAGAGCTGTAAACAACACATTAGGCTACTAAGAAAACATCAATATTAAGTGAAAGAGAAACAATAGTTTACAATATTAATCATGTCTCCTATTTTTAGGATAAATGTTTACATCAAAGAGCAAAGGGTTAATTTTTTGATGGATGTCAAAAAAATCCCCCTTCAAACTCAATTCCCTTATCTGCATATAACCTTTTCCCTTTTGTTCCCCCAGGAAAATAGAAAATTACTCAGTTCAATGCCGTAACATGTTGCCCCAAGCTACTAATGGCTTTACAGCCTGGAAGTCCAATCAACACCTCCATCATCTTCTTCTCCAACCTAAAAATACCAGTGCTGGCATCACTTCCATCGGGGGGTGCCAGCAATTACCTAACTCCAGGGCTACTTGACCTGTGCATGGATATCACACTGGGGACTGATTTAGGGACAGAAAAAACAACTCTGAATTTAGATAGAAAAAAATGCTACTCAAGACACTGGGGAAGAAAGAAGAGGAGGGGTGTGGAGGATAAAAAAGAGGAATGGGGAGAGAGTGGAGAGGTCCCAATGCCACAAGAAGGCTAAAGTAAAACCACATTCCTTTGCTGCAGCAATCGGCAGCTTCTTTCCTTGCTCTTTTATGAGTGTCCTCTCTTACTCCTGTCTGGTTTACACATTGGGATTCGTCCCTCATTCATCTGGTCATAAATCTCTCATTTTTCTATTTTGAGCCAGTCTAGGCAGTGCAAACATCTGGTTTGGAGGTTGTGAGGACAGAACAAGAGGAATAAGAAGGTAAAACAAAAGTGTGGGTGTTTTGGTTTTTTTTTAGGGTAACTATTGCACTTTTACCTCTGATCACAGAGCATGAGTGTGTGCACATGTGTCTGCCTTTTAAAAGTAAAGTTTGGTCTATTAAGGAGGTTTTGAACCCTGACCGCAGGCTGTCTGGCTGACAGGTGGCCATAAAAACCTAATAGAGTCTCACTAAAAGCAGAGTGTAACAGGTGGTTAGAGGCTAGAGTTACCTCATCTTTCCCTTCAAATCAGGCAGAATTATTTGTCTTTCAAACACCATAAACATGTTCAAAGCATTAACTGGCACTGATTCTACAATAACAAGGTCAAATTCTTACAGATCAGTTCACAGATCTCCAGTGATGGGTTTATGAGGAAAATATATGTCAGTTGTAACTGAGTTCAAGAAATATTAATTTAATTATGTCTCCCTGGGAACTGCGGACTGTTAAACCCCCCAACAGATTACTTTTCCATTACACGCTCAAACTGATGGTGTCCTTTTACCTTTAAAAACTGTATTGTACACTGTGTCCTCTCTCATGAGAGTCACTCACCTTTCCTGACAGCATGGACATGAGGGGGGGCAGAGCCACAGAGTCTGAAGGAGAGGCTGACCGGGTTGTCAGGGATCTTTACAATCCTAGATGAGAAGAGACCAGTCAGACCAGTGTTACCCCTATATATATGTGTGTATACCTGCATGTTTAGGTGTTTTTGTGTGTGTTCACTCACTCCTTGGCCTTGGTGGCGACCAGCAGCCGCAGGGAGCGTCGCATGCAGAAGGCCTGGCTGATCATGGTCTCCACCTCAGAGAAGGGCCTGAGGAACAGCAGGTCCTCGTTAATGGTGTGGATCTTCCTGCCCACCTGCAGGCCGGCCATCTGGGGGGAAAGACGGACAGAAAGGAGACAAAATGCTGTTAATTTTAAGTCGAAGCTTGTTTCAGCTCCCTCTGAAGCACCCATTTGCATGACAAGTTTCTGTTGGGCTGACTGGTGTGGCACATTGACACCTTTACCGTGTGCTGTATTTAATTCAGATGAAGTATGAGTCATGTTTGTCCCTAAGTGACAGGTGTATATTACCCAGAATTAGGTGCCTGTTATGTATATATACCTTCAAAGAGCACGAAAGACAACAAACCAAAAGATAGCACAGAAAATCAGAATGAACTGATCAATATTTTTGCCGTCTGTTTAGTCTTGTCATCATTGCATAAGAAGAGGCTTTTCATAGACAGCATGCATTCCAAGATTGGCTGCAAGATATGATTAAGCTGCTTCATATTTACACCTGAGCCTCCTGCTTGATGGATTTGCATGCATTTTACATATTACTTTAAATTTTTACAGAGATGCATTTATTTACATCTTTGTCTTAATGTGGTGACTCATATTTGCACGTCATCAGTGTTGCTTTGAGTTATTAGATCTTGCCTTGTTCCTTGATATAAATACAGAGTATTTTTAGTAAGTGAAAATCAAGTAACAATTGTACAAACAAATATTCTGGTTCACATTTCACAAAGTATCAAACATCATCTGCCTCAGCCTGCCTCTAAAATCCTTTTACAAGTAACAGACACAAAACATCAGCAGCCTCCTGCACGTAATTTTAATGCAGTCATCTTGCACATCTTCAGTCACGTTGTGAGAATAATGCTGCCTCTGTGTGTTCGCTGTGTGAGTCCAGTGTCCTGGGCACAGATCCGGTGGGGTGGCTTTGCCTGAGCCGGGCCCCGACTCTGGACAACAGCCCAGGATGGATGCAAAAACGACTGGGAGGAGCCACAGCCATCTGAATGTGGAAGGGTGTATGTGTGTGTGTGTGTGTGTGTGTGTGTATGTGTGTATGTGACTATACAGCATGGGTGCATGTCTGCACGTGACTTTCTATAACAGTTCCATATAGTGAAAGAGCTCTGTGTGTGTGTCTGTGAGTGTGAGTGTGTGTCTGAGTGAGTGTCTCCTCGCTCCTTTCGGGGCCCCATGGGAATCAGCTGAGCTTCATTCACTGTGCTGGCACATGGGCTATGTCACAACTAGCAATCTTGTTATTGTGGGGCATGAGAGACATGCAGTTTGAATAACAAAGTAAGGGGGGGGGGGGGGGGGTCGGGGGGGTCGGGGGTGATGAAAAAAGAGGAAGCAGACAGATGAGAAAAAGAAAGATTATTCGGGGAGTAAATGAGGAAGAGAGAAAAATGGGAAAAAAAGTCTAATGAGTAAAATAACAGACGGTGATGAGGAAACTTGAAACAGAGGGAGAGGAAAGGACTGAGGGTAAACTGAAACAGTGCAGCAAAACACTTAATCTTAAGATGTTGAGTAAAAGGTTTTCCATCTCTGGACCTGCTTGTGGAAAAAGAAAGATTCCACAAACAACACAGGTATCATCCTGTGTAGGAAAAAGCTTGAAAGATTGTATGGACAATACATTTGCAGTGGTTGTTTGTCAACTGTCCAATCAGAGTGGGGTGAAGCAAAGGCAAAATCACAGGAAAAGAAAGGAAAATAGTCTTACATTAGCTGCAGCATTAAGGAAATGGATTTAATTCTTGTCAGGTTGAGAAACAATAAGTCTGTACTGCTGTAGCCACAGATGTGATCATAAGAATTTATTATTATTCATGATTTATTACAATTTAGTAATTATTGGTAATTTAAACGGCTCTGGATGAATAAAATGGAGTGTGAGTTAGCATGTCTAAAGGCCCTACAGCCAATCAGAGCATGTACATGGGAACAAAGGCAGACTGACAGCAGCAGTCAAAACAGTAGACAACCATTACCTACTGGAACCAATGCCCTGGGGCGGGGAGGGGATACTGTGCATGTGTGTGTGTGTGTGTGTGCGCGCGCGTGTGTATGTGTGTGTGTTGACCATTACCTCAGCATGTGAGCCTCTGGTGACAGATTTCACCACAATGGCCTTGTTTTTTTCTTCGATCTCAAAGCCATAGTCTTCTTCCTCAGGGTGAATCTAGAACAGATAAAAATAATCTAATTACTGCCTTTTTTACACTGGACACTGACTGTTGGACTTTAATGTCTTCAGTAAGTAGCACAATTATTGTCACATTATATACTGATATACATTAAATTAGCCTCACCATACACTGTTACTATTTTTCTTCATCCTGTACATATCCTGTCATTTAATTTTGCTGCAATGATTCAATTTCTTCTGAGGAATCACTGAAGTTTCTTGTTATAAGGATGATACATGCCGCTCCATTTATGTGGTCACATCTTTACAAAGTACATTATCATAGTTTCAGTGTTGCAGGTCAGCCATTTTTGATTATAGTCTCTTCCCAGCAGGGTGAGGCTTAGTTAAATGTTGTCATCACCAAACACATTAGCCAGCTTCCATTAGGTAAGCTGCTGGGGCCATCTTTTCCTGCTGCATGGTCCTGATAAGATGGGGATCTCTGCTGTTACATCAGAGGAGATGGTTGCAGTAAATAAAGAGTTCCTGCATTTCACTTCAATAATAGCCATGAGGGGGAATTAGTTGTGCTAATCAAGGAAAAAAAAAGCCCTTCCACTTCTTGTGGGAGGCCAGATAACATGCTCTCTTCTCGCTCTGATATGAAAAGGGATGCTCGTGTTGCTTCTGGGTTTCCCCAAAGATAATGGACTTGACTAAACAGTTCACTGTTTTTTCAGCATCAAGAAACTGCTGTCCGCTAGACCCAGAGCAGTGCGTCTGACCTCATTTTATATGCCAAATAAATATACATCAGCTATACCTCACTTTAATAATGAGTAGGCTTTATGTTACGTGACCTACCGAACAAATTATAATGGCAAAATGACAAAAAGACATCAGACAATCTTGCTGCTTTTAATGGAGATAATTATAAACAAAGGAAGTCTCTACATAGGACACTCTTTATGAGACATACATTTTGCATCTGGCCTGAATACAGGATGAGATGTGCACACTATTTTTAATCAACACATATATTATCATGCATCAGTGGTTTGTGTCTTTAATGTGTCATCATGCACTTTCTCAGAAACAAGAAATGTCAGGAATGTTCCCACAACTTTGCAGTTTTGCTGGCAGCAGCTGCTTCGACCAGTTTGCCTGAAGACAAGGTAGGCAGTGCTAAAATGCCTTTCGTCTGATGTTTGTCCCTCTTTGGGGGTTTCTCCTCTTAACTCCCTTCTCCAAGCACCTGTTTTCTCATGTCATGAATAAGAATTGTTAAACATCACTGTGTCACCAAGAATAAAAAGGGAGTGTAAATGTGTGCGCAGTGGAAGAGAGCATTAATACAGATGGTGGAAAACTGAGATACTGTTGCTTATTTAATTAAGTAGCTTTTGCGTGACTGAATAAGGTAACTAAAAAGCCTAAAAGGGAAAGAAATATTAGGATGCATCAACCCATCACCGCTCATAGTTTCATTTGAAGTCCTAACAGCAGTGGAAGGCCATGCAGTTGATTACAGTTCCACAAGATGACAATCATAAAATGCACACTGATCAGTGCAAATTCAAAGGTGTTTGTTGTCATTACAGCCCCCTCCTCATGAGACAGAGGAGGCCTGTTTCTGTGTGTGTTGTGCTGTTAATTATATTTAGGTGTGGAAATCAGAGAGACACAACCACATTCATGGAGCAAACGGCTAGAGTGAATATTACAATAGAAGCCATCTTGTCGGTTGAATTAGCGATACGTAACAGACCTGTTTTAAAACTACTAACATGCACGCACAGACAAACACTATTCTGCACATATATGCATTTATTTGCATGAAAGGGTGACACATATCCTGTTAAATGGTAATACATTTGTGTTTTTTTTGTTTGTGTATCCATCAACATTGGTTCATTGTTTCTTTCACTGAACTTTTTAAACCTTGTAATATTCTCTTTGGTATAATTATTTTCTTTTCCCAAGAAAAAAAAAATTACAGCCTGAGTCTGGCACTGTGACAAGATGAACATGTGTGAGTGTATATTTGTGTAAAAGAGGAAGAAATACATGTGTTTGCCCGTGTTCAAGCTCACCACCAGGGACTTGACCAAGATGTTTTCGATGAGTTTGAAGTCATTGCGCTGAAGCTGCTTGCTCTTGGTGCTGGTTCCCTCCATTTCCTCATCCGCGTAGAAACGGAAGAACTGGGACTCGTCTTTGAACTCACTCTTTTCCAAGACTGCAGGGGAAAACACACACACAGAGCATGTATTCAGAAAGCTGCTGCATGCAAGTAATAATGAGACAAATAGCAACGGGTCATGTCTCAATCTTTTCAATTTCATGTAGCGGAGAAAAGAGGCTTCAGCAACATTAATAATCCAAAGTGCCAATGTGCTCGCACTGGATAACTGATAATGTTGTTATAAAACTGAGTCTTGTAAAAGTAAGGTGCATTATATGACAATACAAGCTCTGTTTTCCGGATCATTTGAATTTTAAGAGACTTAAGCAGATATATGAGTGTTTGCTCAAGCAGAATTAGAAGAAACTGCCAGTTAATCTCTGGACATCTTCAAACAAACAAGCTAACGGTTAATTGGTTCATCAGCTAATGATGCCAGCAGGAACATCTGGAGCCAAACCACATCTGGGCTCTAGCCAGCTCAAGCCGGCACTACAGCACTAGGAAGGATTCTCCGGAGGACGCAAGAAGCTGTCTGCCGTGTGTGTACGAGTGTGTTTGGAAATCCCACTGTTGGGCTGAGCCTCACTCAAACACATGGGGCACTTCAAAAAGGTGAGGAGAACATTATGGATGCTTCTCTAATCACAGCAGAAAACAAACTTCATAAACAGAACTGTAGTTTTTTTTAATGTTTCTTTGAAGACAGTGAAATACGGCCCTTACTGTATGTGAGCATTTATAGTGCTCGACAACAATTTTCGTAAACGAAAGTTTCTGTCCTTTAAAACATAACTCTGTTACCTTGTGTGGAAAACTAAATTAAAGGACATTGTAGACATACTATTCTTTTCAATAATCTTCTACTTAGGATGGTTTTTAGTTTTCATTCGATGAAAGTCAAAGCACAAAAGCTTGACAACACTGCAACAGGTGCAAATACATAAGTATGTGTAAAATGACAGGATATCCACTGTATGCAGTTTGACAGCTGGCACTGCCTTCCATTGGCTTTTTGATGCTCACATTTGGACTAAAGCCATGATGTTAGTGGGACATGATATTGTATTAAAATAATTAAGAAAAATATCCATTTGTGCATGTTTCACAGGAGTTGGTGTTTTTGACATTTACCCTGAATACATCCAGATATCTTGAAGAAGATATCTAACCAGGAGCCCAATCTTAGGCGTATGAATCTGAAAGGCCACTGTAAAACGGGGCTTGTACAGGCAACACTGTCAGCTAAAAGTACCCAGCTGTTCAGAGATTTTGAGAGCATCTGGCACCCTCAGGTGAACAAAAGCCCTCACAAACTGATTACACACACGCCAAACCCACACACACTGGCCTTTCGCCAACTTAAACGAGCCCTGAACGTGAGTTATTTCCTCTGAGTCACAGAGGCTGTGATTGTATAATACCTTAACACAACCCATTCAACTGGAGGGAGTGCTACTCCGGAGGCTGTCATACCCTAATGACACACACATAGTTACGCACATGCACTGCTAATCACCAATTACATGCTGAGAACAGCTGACAATATCCAATCTAATCATATGACAAAACTTTACGAAACAGTATGTGCATTGTTTTAAATTGTCTTCATATGATTAAACATGCATGTATGACTTTAATCATTATGATGTGCTGATAAAAACGGAAACATGAAATAAAGAAGTTTTTTTACTAAGTGCCAAAAAATTCAAATAACAATTTAAAAGACAGATTTCTATATTTTGAGTGCAGCAGCACCTTTTACCAGGGGTCTGGTGGTTTAGTATTGATTTTCAGAACAAATCATACTGAAGTAAGAAAACTGTGTGGGATAAAGGAAAGTTTGGACTTAAAAAGATCATTACTACTCACAGTTACTTCTAACACTGATATTCTGTATTTCATACGATAAAATGGATAATTCTGTGTAAATAACATTTGGGTTTAAGCCTCCGATCCTAGCCATATAACAGGAGTAACGAAGGACGTTCATTCCACTGCTGTGCCTAAAGTTTTCTTGTGTGTTAAGTTGCCTGAAGGGCAAAATCCAACATGTGTTCATAACAGATGTGTAGATGAATGATGTAAGCAGGTAAGGACAGATGAAAGGCATTTTAACTGTGTTGCCTTTTATCAGCGATCTTCTCACTTGTGAGGGGCCCATGACTAGACAGTTAAAAAGAGACAGGGTCAACAAAGACTGAAGGACAGAGACAGACAGAAACAGAAGAAGAGTTCAGGCGAAGCAGATGTGCTGACTAAGGACAGCAGAAAGTGACTTGGGGAGAAGTGAGGAGTGCAGACAGGTTGAGAAGAGAGAGGTCAGGACCCTTGAAAAGGGCAGAGAAGAGGGAGAGGTAAAAGCAAACAGGTGACACCTTCCAGCAGATGGTGGAGGTAAGGAGGTGCATGCATGAGTGGCAATGAAGCCAGAGAAAAGTGAAGGAAGAGCACCTCCATGACTGCCTGGGTGTGGTTGTGTGAGTTTAAATGAGAATGAAATATAAACACTAAAGGATTTCCAGAAGAAATTTTTGAGCTTTTAATCATTTGTACATTTAAACTCTACTACTGTATATACATTTGGATTTATTACTTGAACTGACTGCTGCAGGGCATGTTAATAAGCAGCTTGTAAAATAGTACCTGCATGCTGGTGTAATTCACTGCTTGGTTGGATGCACTGTGATTTTCAAAAAATAGATACAGTTCACCTCTTTGCCCAATTAGACACTATATAGCAATGACTATTTTCATTTTAGATATCTTTGCTCTTGCTTACTTCACTATATGCAACAGGAACTGCAGTCAAAATGTTACTTGTTCAGTATTCCAACACTAACTACTTCTTTTTTCTTGCTTTATTTAGTATATGCTTCAGGAAGTGCAGTCATTGCATTACTCTGTCAGTATTTCAACACTAACTACGCCTTTTAAGAGAATCTCGCTTTACACATAATGCACCGAGCCAACAAAGATGACGGATTCAATTTATGGTCATGGTTCGGTGCGCTGACCCAGACAGCCATGTAGCTAAGCCAAACAGCTCTGGTTAGGGTACACTGCTAATGCTGTTTACATTCAACATGCTGGGCTAGAACCAAAGCCACTCCACTACAATGTGGTCAGTGAGGTTACAGAGACTTGGCGGGACTCAGTATGCAAATTTACTATGCCCCCTTATTCAACTTATGACAGCATGACACAGGGGAGGCTAATATTACATTTTTTGCAAGTAAAGACAAAGAGTGGCTTGGGGATAATGAGATGCAAAATGAGGTAAGCAAGCAGAAGAAGTGAATTAGCAGAGCAAGAGTATAAGAATGATCTAGACACGCAGAGACAATATAAATGTAAAATACTGTACATTGTAAGTAATTACAGACTGAGCAGACATCACAACATCACACGTCATTGAGCTTATTTTTACCAACACTGTTATCAAAGTTAAGAGGAAAAACACCTAATCAGTTTGTGTATGTACCTGTCCTTCATGTATGTGTGTGTGTGAGTGAGGACTGAACTGACCGTGGTGCATGAAGCCATTGTTGCAGAGCCCCACACCCAGCGTCACTGCGTCCTCTCGGGTTGAGCAGTCTCCCTGGGAAACCAAATCAATGACGCACACAGTCGATCAGTTACAATGCCTGTTTACACCTTCTCATACGCAGCAAACTGCAGCACCACTGGCCCGAGGTATCTATGTCTTTGTCTTTGTCAGGGTAAAAATGATTATTTGTGAGCCAGCATGTGTTTATAAATACAATGAAAGACAGCGAGATACTGCCCTTGGCTGTACTCCTCAAGGTCATTGAATAATGACAAATGGAATTATTGTAAAAAGCCCACATGCATATGAGCCTAGTTTAGATTTTCAGTGAGCAGCTAGTTTATTTTGCATTGGAAGGACTGAAAAATACCCAATATTTAATTAATTAGCTACAGTAAAATATTCACATGACAGTAATGCTCAAACAGTACCTTTACACAAAAAAAAAACCTTGGTTACAGGAGGGACAGTTTGCTTGGTTTCATATCATATCTAGTATTAAATGCGGTCGGATTAAACGAGGCACAATAGACAGTGATTTTTACCTGAAAGAGGAGCCAGTCAACCAGTTTGCTGGCAGGCACCACAGATTTAAAGGTTTTCAGATGGTGATCTCTATCCCTAAAGCAGCCAAAAAAAAGACTGAGTTCAATGCAGGCGGTGTTGCAGGTGGCAGTAACTGTCTGTGGCTTCACGAGTAACAAGAGTTTAAGAAATGGCAAAACACAACATCAACACAGTTTGTTATATTTATATAATGTTGCATTTTATGAGTAATGAACAAAAGGGATCATCACTACACAGAGATAGCGAAAATAATGAAAAAAAGCACACATTACTAATGTAATTGCCATGACAACATTCATACCATGTGACTTATCTTTTTACCAGGAACAGTGTTATGGATGTTGCAAGTGTTGAAGACAGTTTTTGTTCCTCAGTTCTCTAAATTCTGCCAATGAACAATTCACCTCTACTGTTCTTACAATTCAGTTTTTGTGAGATGGCATGAATGCTCGACATGTACACATGAGAAACAGGACACATTTCAGAGGAAGTGTGGTCGATTGTGTGATTCGATAGGTATATCAGATGAACACTACCTCCTCTTTTTTTTCTCACCTCAGTGCTGTGAGTAGGGTGTAGACTCTGTGCATTACCGAAATTGTAAACACACTCAGAATGAAGGTTAAATACTATACCTGCCTTACAAAAAGAGCACTGATTGATAGTGCAGATTATGCTTTAAGACAACATCAAGAGCAAGCTGCTTCCAGGCATCCTGTGCTGATCAATGATTGTCTATGTCATCCCCTGCAACCTAAGACATCTGATTTTATTAGGTTTACAATGCATGTTGTTATTCTAATTCACTGCCCTTTAATGTTATGAAACCAGCAGGTGATTTGTCACTCAACAAAGTTTAATAAAACTGAGACACAGTTTATGATTATTTATGATTCATACATACATCCATCACTCAAAAATGATAATTAATGGCTTCACACAAAGCCAATTTAGTAATGGTTTAAAAAGCCAGGCCATATTACATAATATCTTGCTGGCAGGCAGAGGGCTTGCCTTTGTATGTTAATAGGATTTGTCCCCCAACTAAAAGCTCTTTGTTTGCACCGATGGCAATCTCGGGCACTTCAATCAGTGGGTGAGTGATGGAGGGAGAGACAGAGAGATGAAGGGGGAAGAGCATAAAGGGAAGGGTGCTTTAGCAGAAGATGGTGTGTGGTTCCTGTGGAAATCTGTGCTTCTATTTTAACTCCCTCAGTTTTCAAATGAAAAATGTTTCCAAGTGAGATCATTATTTCACTTTACAAAAGTAACTTCAGTTTCAGTTTACAATTTAGATTTCTCTTAGGGAGAGTTAATCCTAGCTAAACCCTTGTAAGAATTAAAAACATAAGAAGACATTCACTTATATTCATTTGACATCTGTATACTGACATATAGGAGGTTTCACATTTAAAGAATTTTTGTGTGTTTATGTGAGTGTGTATACTATATGCTTTAGTGTTTCTATCTCTGAGTATATACACTGCTTATGTATGCAAGAAAGATAATTAGAAAGTGTGTGTAACTTTATGTGTGCCAAAGAGAGAGTCCGAAGTAGAAATAAAAAGTAATTGATGAGGCTATAAAATGTTTGCAGTAACCAAATGGACTCCTGCTTAGCTCATGTAAGCTTAAAAATTCACTGACAGGAATACATCTAACCTACAACACTGTTAACATTAAAAGACAAATGCTCTTAATAAGTGGCTCCCCTTAATCCTTTAAGAGCTCCCTCATATAAACCTCCAGTCATGAAAACCTGGTTTTCTCAGCCTGAGCTGAATCCTGAACACATGAACCTACAGCAGCTCAGGCCTGGCTGGGCAGTCATTCCTGGCAGTGCCCCTGTTAGCTCAGTCTTTACAGAAGGCGTGATGTGGGCTGAATGTGAACCCTCTATGAATATGCATTCATGCACCTGGAGAGCGGGAACATTTGCATATTGGGTTGGGGAGAGGAGGAGGAGGAGGAAAGAAAGGCAGGTACTTACTTGATGACAGGCGTGTGGAGGCTGTGAAGGCGGCAGTACAGCCTGACGCCCTAGAAGAAAAACAGAGCCACTGAGTCATAGAACACACACACCTTGGATAAACAAGTACAAGCATGGCTCCAGGACAAGAGGTTTAACTGTTGACTGTAAAAAAGAGTTGCCCCAAGGCTACTGTTTTAGGATAGAAATTTCAAAACCATACTCTCTAAATGAGAGGGCTTGTAGGCCAAATTTTTTGTAAACGAGTGTCTGACTGACTTTCTATGAAAGAGTGTTAGGGCCTGCAGAGATTATATTTGAACATCTGCATAAACTGTTACACACCAGTCACCAGGATTTACTATTTTATGAATAACTAGGAACTGATTTGTTGATCAATCTGTGTGAAATGTAAAGTTAAAGATACTCTGACATCATGATATAATTTGTGAGGGTTGGTATTTGGAGTATTCTCTTTGATGTGTCTCTTAACCTTAGCTATTAAAAGAGATATTTGTTGTCTAATATAATCTGTAAGCTATATGACTCAATGTGAGAGGTGTACACAAAATTTTCAAGCACAGCTTGTGCAGATGCTAATTCCCCCTTTAAAACACTGATTGACTAATTTCTCTGTAGAAATACTTTCTTTTCTGCTCATATTTTGTTTTTACATTTCTTAGCAAACTCCAGCAAAGACATCAAGAAGCAGATTACAGCTACCTTTGACATGATGTCTTCCATCTCGCTGCGGGCTTTGTAGGTGCCGTCATCATAGCGGAATCGGTACAACACCTGCTCATTCTTGAACTGGTGCTTGTCGGACACTGTAATGTTACAAGAAGGAGAAAACGTCACCTCAGCTGGACTCCAGTTTAAAAACTGGGAGACTTAGGGTTTATGAACTACCGAGCTTTAAGTGTTTGCTTCCTCCTTCACTCTTTACTGAGTAAATTACTGAGTAAAGAAGCTCAGCTGCCATTAAGTTGTTTTTCAAAACATGCAAGTCTCATGATATCAGGAGGAATAGCCGAGCATTAGGCTTTAAAAGTATTCTGTTGATAACTTTTTACACACTTAATTTGTTAAAGTTTTCTGGGGTACAGACAAGAGGAGCAAGAGGCAAGAAGCTTAAGTTTTCATGTTTCTGTTGACTAAGCCATCAGTTTCAAATATTTAACATAGCAGACAGTTGCTGATTCCAAAATTTTCGCACTAATAAACAACTCCAACACAAGTTCTTATTTATAATAAATCCATTGCAGAAAAAATGACTAATATATACACAAGCAGATGTCTTTTGGAGGAGCTCATAGTGAAATCTTCCAAACGGAGGCAGTTTGGTTCCACCACAACAAGCTGGCATGAACCCAAACAAGCTGCTGGTTTTCTCAGTCTAGACTTAAAATACCCTCATAAAACCAAAGGCTCTGCACAATCATTGCTATTGTAAAGTGTCAAATGTGGAATTTAAAGTATATGAAATGATAGCTGAATTATTATGGGAGCTGAGGAGAAGTCAAAATTCCAACTTTTCAAGTATGAACTGGAGTGCCTCAGTGGCTAAAACATGTATAGCTGATTGGATAAAGTTTGCATTATGTGCCATAAAATGCATGTGGTTGACTGCCTTTCTTTTTTATGTGTCTTTTCACACAGCAAATGCATGGCTCAGTAGGAGTGCATGGACAGCTTCAATTTGCAACTCTGTCACATAACCTCTTTTTGTCTGATTTCTTTTCACAGACTAACTGGTGACACCTACACTTCGCCTGCAGGGCCTCAGCCCCTCTAGTTTGACCACAAAGCCTCACTGCTATCCCACAGTGCCCTGCATGCCATCATTGTATCTCTCTGTGGTCGCAGGCAACTGTGAGGGAGGATTTCAGGGGATTTTCCACAGGTATTAAGGAATATGAACGTTGAGTCTCAGCAAATTTCCCTGACAGTGAGGTATATATAAGACGTGACAGTGGTTTGTACTTACTTTGAACAAGCTTACCTTTAGCAATAAACTGGACAACTGCAGTCATACATTATTCATAGCTGTAAGTGTGTGTTACTTTGTGTGTGTGTGTCTGTCCCTTCTAAATGCAGGTTAATGGACCTGTGAGCATCACACTCAAGACAAAATTAGGGAAGGGTAATGCAAGGCAAAATTCCAGTATTGCTATTTGAATCTTGGTGTTTTCCTCCAAAAATAAGTTCTCAGCATGAATAAGTTAAACAATTACAGTAGGAAATAAAACAGAGGAATAAAACAGTGACAGTAAAAAAGGCATAAACAGGAGATGAGATGACTTCATGTAGTTAAAAATAATTGAAAAAAAAATATGACAGTGAGAAAATGATGAGAAAATGTGAGCAAAATTCTAAAAAATAAGCAGCAAGAGAGTGATACAGAGAGATATAAAGATTTTTTTCTCTCACCATGGTGAATGATGCCATTTTCCAGCAGGGCTTGTCCCAGGTTGACTCCTTCGTCAGGCTTGCTGATCTCTCCACTCTCTATCAGCCATGACACAAACTCACTGGGATCAAAACACAAAGAGGCATATGATTAGGCCTAGTTTCTGAAATTCTGCTCACTGCTCGTTTTGTAAATTGTAACCATCTTTGACAAGAGGCTCCTAGCTGTCAACACATAAACACATGGTGTGGGCACCACATGGTTGCTATGTTTTTCCTGGGATTCCTGTGGATAAAGCTGGTACTCTCACATTCACTCATAAAGCCTCTCATGTGCGATACTTAATATTGTAGCGCACTTGTAATACATAAAACACTCACTTTGTTCTGAGTGATAGGTACTGAGATCAACATTAAAATAAAAAAAAAGGGAAAATCAATTTTAAGAAACTTAAACACATAATTTAATTTACTAATCATTGCGGTTGCAAACATATAAAACCATATCTATTACACCTGTGTATATTAAAGATGTTGTGATGCATCTACTGCAGTAGTGGATTTTTACAGCATTTGATAATATGGTTGGACTTAATAACTCCTCAATATGAGTGCAAAGGTTGTAATTGATGCACAACTTGTTTTTAAATTGCACATGCACATGGGTTTACCACAGAGAAACTACAGCAACATGAAAGTCTGATTTGCTTTAACTAGGCAGCAGTACTTCTTATCAAGGCAATAAAGACTCAGAATATACATGCTGCAAAAGCCGGTGCAGGAGGAGAACTGGTGCACAACAGAAGGCTTGAAAGATTGATTTTAAAGCTCTGTTTGTGTATGACAAGCACAGTAATACACAATTGTATACATATTGAAATAAATATGTTTGTTAAATGTGTCAAGTGTAAGTGTTAATACTAATAAACTAATTAGCAAAGCTAATATGTCAATATTTATTCATTTTCTAGGATATTCCCCGAGTATTCAACCACAGGAAAAAATTGTTTGTTTGTACTGTATCTTAGTGGTACATGCAATGGATATGTTGTTTACATGTATGTTATGCAAGCAGAGCCTAATGCTTTCACTTGGCTTACATGATACAACCTGTGAAACATATACACTCTGAAGCTGAGCTGCCTATGATGTTCATCACTGTGGGTCTTGCATAATGCAACATGTAGACATTGTGCAAGGCTCCTATGCTCTTTGAGCTATTTGGTTCATCAGTATGACATTTCAAATGGTTACAGCGGTTTTAGTAAACTACTTAAACCATAGACAGTGCATATACAGTGCATTAATGCAGATAGGTTTAGTCTCTTCTGTAACATATATCTCTAAGGCTTTGATACAGTGCACAAATTAACCATCAAAATGTGAGAACTTCAGCTCTGCTCCCTTCTTGTTACGCCCAGCATGTGCTGAGCTAACATTTAAGGGAGAAAATTACATTCTCACCTTCGTCATCTTTCATGCTGCTGAGTGAAGTAACTTCCCCCACATAATGTGCGCAGGGTTTGTGCGTGTTTATTATTCCAGCATGGCAATCATTTTGAAGCATAAAGTGTAAAATCTGTACTTTTGTGTACATTTACTTTCAGACAGTCATGAGACAGTTGTATGAGAGCACTCGTGATTGCTTAGCAGGTGTAAATGTAGCATTAACCACATGCAAGTGTGTGTACATACATGTATAATGTCAGCCCAGATGCATATTTGTGATTTGTGTGTGTATAATCACGCAGAACTGTGGACACTTCACAGCCATCTGCTGTTAGTACTGTTTTTCTGCCTGTGATGCACAAAAGAAATATTTTCTCTTCATTTCTAGAAGTTTTTGTGACCTGTCAAATGAATGCTTGACTTGTGCAGTGTGTGTGTGTGTGTGTGTGTGAGTACTGTAATGTTACTAATTCAGCATGTTTATTATTATCTTTGAATGTTTAGAATGTTCATGTTGTAAAATAAAAGTCAGAAGCTTTTAACTTATACTGACATGGGACTCAAGTGAAAATGAGGGGAAATGGGTGTGTGCATGTGTGCGAGTGCGTGCGTGCCTGTGTGTGTCCCCTTGTACAGCTTTCTTCATGAGAACCAACTTTTACCATTTGATTAACATGCAAGTGAGGACTTTTTTTGGATAGTAAGGACATTTTGACCAGTCCTCCCTTAAAGGGCTATTTGAGGGTTAGAATTCAGTTTGGTCAGGGTAAGGGTTGTGGTTGGGCATCTAGTTTTTATGGCTATGGTTAGAGTAAGGGGCTTAGAAATGCATTATGTCAATGAGTGTCCTCACGAGTATAGCTGTACAAACTACCCCTTTAGAATTTATCTCATACCTTAATGTCACTGTATGTGTGTGTGCGTGTGTGTGGGTGTGTGTGCATGTGTGTGTGTGTGTGTGCGTGTGTGTGCATGCGCATGAGAGGAAAAGATTTGTGGGACTATCTGTTTTTGGTTAACTGGTTAAGCTTTTACAAATGTCTGTAGCTGAAACTCTGCAACTGTGCAAGACCTTCTGCAGCATAGCAGAGCTGTTTTTGTATTTCTTTGCAAAGACATTGCTGAAGATGTCATTTTTAGTTAGAAACAGAATGAAAAAAACATTTCCTTCTTTTCAAGCAAGACCCTTTTAACTTGGCCAGACTGGTCCTCTTTCTTTCTACATTCTAATGATATACACTACAAACTTACTGATATAGAGTACAATGTTTTTGCAGTAAGGACTCAAAAAATCAGAATACTTTTGCTGTTTCATGTTAACAGAAGATTACTCAAATTATGTCATTGTATCAAATGTAACTTGGGAACATCACTAACAATTAAAATTCACCAAAAAAAAAGGGTTTTCCACTTTTTTATTTTCTGGATCTTCCTGCAAATGTCTCATCATGGGCCATTCATCTTTATTTGTTCCAGCTCTGTTTGCTTTGAGCATTGCACTGTGGGACAAGAACATTCATCAACAACACAGGCGTTTTATTGTGTACTTCATTTGCTCATGTTGAAGCCACGAAAACATTTCATGCTTGTAGCCTGTTCTGAATAAAAGTACAGTATGGAACTGGGACACAGCCGACATATTTTCCCTCACAGGGTAAAAAACAGATTGAAAACTTAAAGCTGGTGAAACACAAGCTAACCCAGAAAAGAAGGATTTCTCTTCCAGTCAAAAGATAAGACCTTATTCCATCTCTTCCTAGTTTTTGTTCAACTCTCAGCACAAAAAGTTAGAAAAGAAAATCAGGACACATAAAACCACTCTAAATTTTCAGTATTTCTGAAGAAGATAGTAGAGAGATGATGGAATTATGCTATCAAGACAACAGGGTGCTATCAAACCGGCAGTCAGCAACTCTGCATAATGCAATAAGCACTAAAGCCATGCTGGCCGCTAATTTCATCAGAGAGACAAACACAGAGCTAATGCAGGTTGCACTTGCACTTGTCTGCAAGAAATGACTGATTTATAGAGCTGGGAAAGTGAGAGATGGTAGAAAGTGAAAACAGAGTTAAGGGAAATAGTCAGAGAAACATGACTAATATCGCATTGATGAGGCAAAGAAGGGAATGAGTGACTGAAGAAGATTTCGAGAAAGGAAACATTCATGTTGGCGCACGCTGTTATTTGAATCAGTTCAACAGCTACTCTTGTGGCGCTGGCTCTGAACACTGACCCACAAGTGAAGAAATCTAAGAAAAGAACAGATCTGCTCTAAGACAACACTTATACTGCAAAATCTTAATAGAATATACTCAGACAGGGAGGAAGAGTGCTGACACACAATATGGTATAATGCAATTCTGGGAAGATCTAAGAATCCATGCTGCATAGTGAGGTTCATCGGACAGAGAGAGGAAAACACCCAGACATGGACTTTACATGACGCCACGAAGAAGAAACACGTCTCCCAAGAAACACTATTACATTAAATCCCTTTCTTGGCAGTGGCTGCATGTAGTGTTAACATCCACTACATTTACCTCTAGAAAAAACAATTGCAGACAATTTTCAGATGAATTTAATGATTTGTAATATAGTGTAAAGCCACATTGGCAGTGGTGCTGACATTAATGGTTGCTCCCTTGTTTCACTTTACAAGACCAGTCATCAGTCAACATCTTGCAGAGTTTTATTTTTTTTTTGTCCCCACTAAAATGGTGCCAGAAGGAATTTAATCGCTGCAGAGGAGCACACTGGTGGGTGTGTGTGTGCGTGTGTATGTGTGTGTGTGTGTGTGTGTAGAGCAACATAGGGAAACTTTAGCAAGTCTCTCATTGTTTATTGATTGCATTGAAACATCATCAAGGGGTAAAAATGGGGTAAGCTACAGTTAAGGGTCCTTTGCTAGTGAAAGTCTTAGTGTGTGCTCAATGACAGGAGTGAGTGTGGCAACTTGGGCCTTTCTGTGACCCATAAGAAGAGATCATAAGGGAGGCTCATTACAGACAAGAACACGTAGGGATAAAACAGTTTAGGCATTTCGCCAGGACTTGGGGGACACTGGATCCCAGCTCTTGTGAAAACCAGCTGATCTTATGTAACAGCAATTTGTAAGGATCTCCTTGTGAACAGCATAGCACTGCAGTCACATTCTTGGAACCTGAGGACCCAGACACCACAGAAGCAAAGAACACTCACTTTCCCATGAAGCACTTGGGCACAATGCTGAGCTTCCTGCGTCTATCCTTAATCAAGTGCCTACTCTTGGTCATCATCATGTGGTAGAGCTTCTCCCCCTTTTCTGCAATCATCACATAGGCATCCCGCTCCATTCCGAGTTTAAGACCTACAGATAAAAGAGAAAAAACAAGTAAGATCCAAGTGGACTCGTCAACCTTACCATCAACAGAAAAAACAGTAAAACAGTGAACAATTTTTGAGTGAGTGTACAAAAGAGGATGTGAAAATCAAAATACATGAACAAACAAAATCTCAACTCAACTGGGAATTAGGGAACAAAAATTTAAACTTTCTTTCCACAGCTATCAACACGTATCGAAGCCAAAAGGCAAAGGCTGTCATGGTGCTGTTAGAGCAGACAAACAAGCCTTTGCCCGGTCTGCCCCGCTGTGTTCTGGTATTGTGCAGATGGAATAGAGCCATTAACAGAGCATGGCAGCCCTGGTCTGCAACAACCTTCTAACTCAAACCTAGATGCTAATCTCACCTAGACACGTTGTTTTTAGAGTGAGAAAAGGTCAGCAGTGCAGAGTGATCCTGATCTTGTTTCTGTGTTGGCTTGTTAACTATTGTTCCTCTGTTATAAAGCAGAACATGTGAGGGCACATTGTAAAGACTGCTACCCCAGTAAAAACCTTATCATCAAGCTAGATGAACTTCTGAACTGCACTGTGGTTCTTTCTCACTCGGAGCAACTCAACTCTGCTGCACTACACCTCCCTAAGCTGCTTAAGTCTGCTGAGAGGCACACCGAGTGACTGAACTCATCTATAAATTACTATGATTACATGCTGCAGTACTCCCTTTGTGACACCTGGAGACAGATCTAACTTTGCAGCTTCTTCACTTTTCTACCCCTTTAGTTTCTCTGAGAGCCCTTTTACACACAAATGCTGACAACATCAGCCATTGTTTCCCAATGTGTCAGTGAGCTTTGCTGACTGTCCGCTCAGTCTCAGCCAGTTCTTTTTTCCTATATTTTAAGGTTCAAGACGGGAGGTGATTTTGCTTTCATTCCTGTGTTTTTTCTTTTTTGGAGTACAAACTGCTGAGTTGTTATTTTCTCTCATACAGCTGGAGAAAGTGTCTGCATGCTGGCAGTCGACAGGCTTTCACATGTAGTTTTTGCTTTTGCAATGACTTCATCTGCAGTTTTGGAATAAAAGACAAGTGAAACAGGGGATGGACTTTTATGGGTTGACCTTTGTCACTCATTCTTTGAGGCCGGCTTGGAGCTCAGGTTCCTTAATGTTTTCTGACTCTCTATGCTGTCCATTGGAAACAATGTAATGTGGTTAAAACAAATATATCTTCCATGCTGCATTTTGCAACTACAAGCATTTTGGGGAAAAGTTCAGTGACATGTGTTAGGTCAGAAGTCTGACCACTAATAAGGAACAAAAGAAATGAGACAAACAGTGTATTGGGTTTCCACTTAACTCTTGCATCCATTTTTCCCATTAAGTCTTTGGGGTTTTGCACTGGCAGCTCATGATGAAGGTGGGGTTATATTACATTTGACAGCAGCTGGAGTAGACTTAAACAATGAGTGTCATTGAACAACAGACGGGGACCTGTCCAGAGCAGAGGCCCCCTCAGCGTCTGGTCCAGCTGTCAGAGTTTGTCTTATGCTGCTCCTCAGCTTCCTGTGCTCACTAGCACAGGCTAATACCCTATCACATAATCTGACCCTATGTATTTTCCCTGAACTCCCACAAAAACATTGATAAGACAAAACACCTCCAGCTGGCAGTTGCTTAACAATGGGAGTCTTTTGAGAGGGTTCAGGACCAAAACATGGTGGGGCAACAAGGATACATAAAAAAGGGCTGTCAGGAAATGCAATAATGCTTTAAGGGAGAGAAGTGAAAAAAAAATCAGTGCAATGATTCATTGCAGTTAAACCTTATCACGTAGCTGTCTAGACTATGGTAAAGTGGATGAGAGAAAGGTAAGTACACTGAGAGCAGGGTATACTGTGGAGTGGGTAATAGAAAGGGAGAGTGTGTGGAAATTGGGCACTGTGACTGATCTGGCATCTGTTAGCCTCAGGTCGATTTCCGCCGGGTTGAAACTCAACACCACAAGCTGCAGCGCACTCCTCCATACTCATTTGTACACTGAAACCCTTTCATCACAGTATCAGATGCAGGTGACGTCAAACTATGCTGTAGATGCTTATTTAATATGAAACTAGAAAGATTTATTTACCATTGTTTATAAAAGTGTAAATGTTAAGATTTACATTTTACTCTGCTAACATGCAGCTAAACTTTTTAGCATTCTTTCATTTTCAGTCAAATCACACTGAAATAATTTTGGGGTTCTAATATTGATTGTGAGCCATCAATGCTATCAGGTGACCTGTTGTGCACCGTTCAAAATCTAGTTAAAGCCTTTCACACTGTCTAATGCACACAACATAACAAAGACAGATGGCCGGTGCTGAACAGGTGGGAACACATTTAAGTCAAAAGAGGGAGGTCGCACAAATAAAGGGAAAACAACTTAAGAAGCAACAAGTATATCAGTTTACGTAACTAATCTCAAATCAGTGGAGGCGTTGCTTTTTTTTTTACCATCAGTGAATTAAGTTGATCTCTTAGTGGATTTCTTGACTGAAACAAAATACACTATTAACTTTCAGCATATTAATTCAAACATAATTCCAAATATAATATTTATTATATGGCTGCAAAAATGGATACAACTCTGATTAAGCCGCTGTGATACCAAAGGGTTTTATGATATTAAAAATAGATCCAGATAAATCAAAGATGTGTATGATGTAATTGAGCTTCACTTTCTTTGAAATGTTAATGTTTTTCTAGCATTTGACAAAGATGCTGTTTTTAGCACATCTGCTGTTTGTGAAAGAGGCCTTTGATTAATCAGTCTGTACCACAGAGGGCTTTGTTTGTCACACACCTCTGCTACATTGATTTTTATGAACACGGAAATGAGATTGCTGTAACAGCCTCTGCTTGGTGCACGGGTCATGCGGCCCAACTGTAAACGTCGGGCCACCTAAGCCTCTATTTACGAAACAAAGGCAGGCAGCTTGTACAAGGTGGGACATAACCGTAGGACACAAACACAGTATCTAGGTCGTAAGCACATCCACAGTCATTACTGTGTGCCAGCGGAGCGCTGATCATTTGGAAATTTAAGGTGACATCAGCGTGTAGGGCAACAAACAACCAATGCAACAGCAGAAAACAGCCTCTCAAATTCACATCTAAAACTACAAATCTGCAATGCAAAACTGGGGAAAGAGGACAGACACATCACAGTGTTGGCCACATTATTTGGTTGACAAGTGCTGTCTGGGAATGAAGCTCAACACTGCAATGGCTGTGCAGCACAAAAGGTGGGGACAAAATTAAAAATGAGGATCTTGTAAATGAAGAAAGGAAATAGAGTGGCTAGAAAAGTAGAGGGTGCAGAGGTGCAGGCACTTCTTTTGCTCTCAGTTGCAGTTTATAGGTACGGGAAGCTAAAAGTAATGCAGTTGAATACAACAGATCTGCAACAAATCCCACTTTCATAAAGGTGTTGATGTTCAGTTTTTGTTAAAACTTTTTTAGAGAGGTGAACTGAGGCTGACACTGAACATATTTCTACTTAGAGTCCCTATTTATAACATATTACAATTTAATAGCAACTTAAATGACCAGACCATTGAATATACACTTCTCCAAATCTGAGAATTACAACCATCATTGTTTTAGCTGTACCTAATCATTGGCTGCTGAGTGTATTTTGTACAGAGATCTTACGAAACACTGTTAAGTATGAAGCAAATAAATAATTGCTCACAACCGTGGGTTCCCTTGTAAAACTCTGTTGGTGGTGCTGTGTTACAAAAGCAATTTTCCATGAAGGGAACTCCGGTATGAAAAAAAAGGATCATTTCTGGTTTTGCATTGTAATTCTCATAAACCAGAAGTGTCGTAAAAATGGCCCTTAAAAAAGTGTTACTCACACTCTCTCTGCTCCCGTTCCCTTAAGATGGCGTCCAGCCACCTCTGCTTTTCCTCTGCATGTTTAGCCATGCAGACAAACCACTTGTTTTTAGCTGTGTTGTGGATCTTCCAGCCATTAGTAACAGTGTAATTGTTACTGTGATAGTCCGCTGCAGAGAAAGACAAAAATAATCATCAAGCAATTTTTACATGGGAAGGAGGTACACATGGATAACATTAAAAGAGTTTGTTATATCAGGCCTTTATTGAGATGGCCTTCAGGGTTCAAAGATTTACTTAAAACAAATTCTAAAATTAAAATTTACTACTGCAAATTATCTGTCTGGTTCACTGTTCAAGTCGAACTTGTTTTTCTTTCCCCTTTTGTTCTACTGTTCTCTTACGGTGTGTTTCATTTTGAGAAAATGGGACAAAAACCATAGACACATCCTCACAATGGAACAGTGACCTCAGTACTAAGTAAAGAAAGCAACAAAGGTAATCAAGGTAATAACAAAGATGTTGTTTAATGAAATGTAAAAGTTGTTTGTAAAGAGGATTTCCTATTGGGACAATGACTGACAAGTCAAATAAAAGAGGAAAACATGATGCACCAGTGGAGCAGCAAGACATCGTCTTTTCACTGACTCAACAAAATCTCCACGTACCCCTTTCTAATTTTATCATCCATTTAGCTGCAGGTGAGCAGCTACTGAATAATGAATGGGCACTGGTAATGGGGTGCATTAGTCTCACCCTTAAAGGTCATATAAATAGATTGGACACTTCAGGCCCCACAGGGAGCAGCTCCTGCTGATTTGGGAGAGCACAAACTGGGTTGGGACACACATAAACTACTGTACCGAGCCTCTTTTCAGCCACTGAGATGGAAAGATGGATTCCTGTAAAATTTTATGTAAGCACATTCTGTGATCTGGTGCAGCATTTATCAAGAAAGATAGGTGTACAAGGGGAGGACATTTTTCATTTTTGCAAAGGCTTTCCGCTCTGTTCATAAAACAAAAGGTTGTTATTTAGTCCGGCCTCTTTGACTGTTCGAATCTTAAGATTCGAACATTTCTGCAGTGTATGAAATCTGGGTTATCTGTTATTATAACCTCAACCACCTCCATCTTTCGTATCTTTAACACTTAGTGAAAAATGCATACATGTGTGAACTCCCAGAACACAGATGATCCGATTACTAAGGGACCCCTTAGTTCTGCGAATAGGGTATGTTTTTCTTTGTGGTTTTCCCTTTCAGCAGCCTAAATGTGACAGCCAGCAACCCACATACAGAAAAAAAAAGGTCATGTGAGCTTGCAAAATATATTCTGCCAGCAGAGAAGAAAAGAGGAAACATGAGTGAGAGGAAGACAAAGTGTTTGTACACCAGCACACAACGCGCACCGAGCACAATGCCTCGCAACAAACCGCAATAGCACTGTGAGCTGAGTGACGACCATATAACTACAAGCCCACAGCTGAGTCGCTTATCTCTGCCACATTTTTTTCAACCAATACAAGAGCACATCAAGTTTATCACCTCGCTCCAGGTCGCTTTCGCACTTCAGATTTGTATCAACACCTTAAGCTATTACTGAATAACTGACAGCAAAAGGTGGCGTATAAGGTTGCAAGCTACATCCTGTTTGAAACTAGGTATATGTATGATACTCCACCCAAACTGTCAACAAGGACCTGATTCATATCCAAACCCCAGCTTCTAATTGGCACAGTTTCATGAACTAATATGTGATATGAGAGATGAGCACAGAAGCAAATTGAAAATAGGAATTAAACGTGTTTACGCAGTTAAAATATCCAGAGAATCATAAGAATTACACAAATGCTTAGAGAGAGCTGCATGAATGGACACACTGACAGCTTCCAAAGGTAACACTGCTGGGCAAACACAAACCTGTTCCATCTTCCACATTTTCCACCTCCATCACCTCTGTGTTGATTCGGCCTCTGAACACATAGAGGGGCCCGTTGATAGACTTGGTCCTTTTAGTGGACTTCTTTCCAGAAACCCTAGGAAATGAGACAACACCGTGGTTAGACTCAGGCAGGGAAAACATCCGTCCATGCCAGTGCCACAGCAAGAAAAGAACTTGTGTCTGTAACACACGTACATTCATACAGACACGGCCATGAGAGCTGCAGACAAATGTAGTTGTTTTTGTTTATAAAAACTAGTCTTCTTACACAGGAATGTGGACATTTGCTCAAATCTAACGTCTTTCCAGAAGTGAGTCAGAAAAAAGATTTTTGAATGCTTTCTTGTTCCTTTTGTTCTCCTTTGATATGCTGCCTGTTGTGGTAGCTACTGTGAAGCTGACTGAAAAGTTGCCTCTCTCACCTGGACTTTCGCTTGCAGTAAACCAAAAGGTTGTCGAACAAGAAGAAGACTCGTTCCTGGATATTGCCCGCTGAGATTTTAAGGAGATTTCCATGAAGCAGCAACTCTGTGCATATGTCTGTCAGGTTGGTTCCCTAAAAAAGGAAACAAAGGGACGTTAACTACTGACATTATTACAGTATCAACACTTAGAGAAACACAGCTTAAAATGCTAGTTTTATCCATAACATAGAGGCTCATCTGTTATTTCCACAGTTTTGATGCTCATGAGCAACAACTATAATTTACTTTATTTGAACAGAGCATGGAAACTCTGACAGCACCTTTGGTCTAAATTGGGGAGTTGCAAAGAAAACACTGTTGTCTATATCAAAACTTAAAAAGTTCACAACCTCAGTGAAACAATATGAAATTCAACTGTTACATTGTGAACAATTTGTTTTCATTCCTTTGTCAAAGTAAGGAAGGAGTAAACACAGCTGTCCCCCACCCATCGCCGATGCAAAACAGCACTCGGTTCACTGCCAGGACAGTTAGCTGCAAGCACTGAACTTGTAACAAGTAGCACCAAAATTTGGTCTTTCTGCACTGAATGTTGTCAATGCACAGCAGCTAGAGAGCCTCCCAGGATTACTCCAGGGTTTAATCTAAGTGAAGGTGTAATCAAAGTCATAATGTGTTGGTTGATTATAAGTATATAACACTCGAGCAGCAGGGCTGCCCTGCAGATCTGTTACCTTGCCCTACATACAGTTTCCTGTGGGACTCAACAAAGCCCTTGTATTCTCTGAGGATATAAACACATGTATGCATGAGCTACAAATACATGACTGCACTTAATACATAAATTTGCAGCTGTACATGCATAGGAAATAGAAGGAAGGAAATTCATGACTTGTTCCATTCTGCAGATTGTAGGTGGAAGTGCTAAAACCTTATTCTGATTTCTGCAGTGAAACCTGATCAAGTGCTTTGTTCCTCTGTCATGCCAAGCGGAAATATAAAAATTGTGATGTAAAAGCCAAGACAACTCCTCTGTTCTAATTCAGCAAGATGTTTTATGTTACTCCACAGCTTTCCACGGTCCCAGGATGTGATCAAGTCATTTCTTGTTAGCTATCAAGTAGACCACAACCACTGAAAAGCCTCAATCATTGCAGCATTGCAGAGGCTACTTACTCAAACCACACACAGTGGTCTTTCACAGGCTGAAACAAAAACAGTGGAAACTGTTTATGACGATCATTTCCTTGAAGGTCAAACCGACCACTGCAAGTGCATGATCATAACAGATTTTCTCTCTTTCATTTTCTTAATTTCCCATGCAAATTACCATCTAACTGACATTTGTATATAAATTAATTGCATTGCAATAAAGTAATTAAATGGAAAGATTTTGTTTTTTGTGAATTTTAGTGAATTTTTCCAAAATACAATATAGGTTTTCCCTCACCAAAGGCCCACTCAGTGGCATTTCGTTAGTTGGCATTCTGAAATTAATTTGGCGAAGGCGGCTCTAACCACAGGTGCTTCCCCAATGCGCATTCGTTTCTGTCCTCATCACCAGAAACTGTGACTGGATCTCGTTTTGGTAGACTACACAAAGTAGTTTTTGCCGCTGCATCAGGCTAGCATGTTATTGGCAGCTTTTATATGCTTCGAGGAAACTTCTTTTTCCGTTACAATTATGGTGTAGCAGCAGTCTCAGTTAGCCAACTTAAGAAAAACAGGTAACAATGTGGGAGTAGAGTGAAAAAAAAAATGAAAACGAAAAACAGAATTACCAATTTTAAATTTTTTCCATGTGTTGGCAAGAATACAACATTTTCACCGAGATGCTTTTTGATTAATTTTAAGGAGTTTATCACTGTAATCATGATCATCCACTTTACAATGTTTCTCTGTTCATCATATTCACTATATTTCATGTACTTAATTATCTGAATTATATCATCAAAAATCAGGGGGTACAAGAGTACTTAATTTCTCCATCCAGTATTTAGAAAATGGGTATTTAGCACAAGTGGGCCACAAAACTTTCAGTCTTAGTTAATGAGATTGTTGACGTCAATCTGGAACTGTTAAAAAAATGTCTGGTTGATTGACCACAGTATGGGATCTAATTAACCTTTTCACCAAGTGAAAGTGGATAAACTTCAGGACCATTCATGGCATAATAAGTTTTAGAGCTTCAACTCATTCACATTTCCAACTCAGGAACAGAAACTGTATTAATAGTTACAGATACATGCATGAGCAACCGTGTTCTCCTTTGTACTCCTGCCTGAGTTGTGAATGACAGATGAAGCGATTCCCTACTATCCAAACTCACACAGCCAGAAAAAAAAACTTAAAGACCTAATTGGACAACTGTCTGCAGTCCATGAGCATGAGCAGGAGTATGTTAACATGCTCCCTACCAAAGCTGTCAAAACAGAGCTACTAAAACATTAAATAATGTAACTGAGTTAAAATACATCTCATTACTCATTGTTAAACGGATCACTCCACTTCAAATCATCTGGAACTAAATACACCCATGTGTGGACTTGAAACAACCCCCACCCCACCTCTCCTTGGCTTACAGAGTGCCCATCATCCCCCACCACATCCCCACAGGCACACACGTATACATCAGCTTTGGACTTCACTGTTGTCTTTGATGTTTCTGACATGGCTCCACCAGAGACCTGTGGAAACCCCCTGCCAGGCACACCCTCTCTTGAGCGTCCATAATTGATTCCCATGAGTGTATATTTATGATGGATGTTCATTGCTCTAAAGTTCATAGACAGAAAAATGATTCTCAGAGCTTTTCTTAAGGTGCATACCAACAGGATCTGAGAAGAGAATCATGTTTCAGACGATCGATTCAACCTCATGTCAGTTGCATCAGGCTGAGGTGGGGGTGGGCATGAGTCTTTGTAGGAATGCATCAGAATTCAGATTGCATGTTTGGATCATGAGTGCATAAGCTTGCAGGATGTGTTAGCATATATGTGTGCATTTACCTTTATTGTAGTGTATTTATTGCATTAATTGTATGCGTAAATGTGAAAGTGTAAGAATACATGGCAGCAGGAGTGTGAGTGTGCATGTGCAAAGTGTGTCTTTGTATGGGTAATGCGTCTGGGCCTGATTCGGCACTACTGGCGTCGTCTTCCATTAGGACTGGAGGTGATTAGCCTGGAGAGTGGCTGGAGAGAGGCTGGAAGAGCGAGACTAATGCTGTGAAGCTGAGGGCTAAATGTGCATTGGGGGTGGCAGCGTCCCAGTAAAGTGCCTCTTTCTGAGCTTCAACTGAGTCGTTCAGAGGAAAAGACAGAGAAATTGCTTGTTTTGAACAGCAAGAATTACTGTCTGTTTTAGGCTTTCCACTGAGTGAATCAAATATGAATTTGTGCTTTACCTGTGACCTACAGTCTGTTTAAAAACTGTCATTTTCTCACAAATCACTCATTTTTAATCAATGCTGTTGCCACAAAAGACTTAACAATTATCCTATTATCAATCTAAAGTGTCTTACAGTGATGCTACTTGTGTATATGTATGTATCATGTTTTTTTTTGAAGAATAATTTTTTGTATATAAAAAATTTAAAATAAAGAAAAATGTCAATCGGATGTCTCCAGAGTCTGAGGTGACGTCTTCAGAAAATTATTTTGTTGATGTAATAAGGTAAAGATATGAAATGTTAAACTTTTCCCACATTTGCAAAACTGATTTGATATTTTTGCTTGAAAAAATACAAATCCTATCAATTACCAAAATCACTGGGAAATGATGTTCTGCTATGCTCCTTCAACATTACTTGCTGTGGTCTTGGATTTTACTTGAAGTGTGAAATAAAGGACTGGTGAAACTATACTGCAAAGCCATTAGATAAATCAAAACACACATAATTGATATTTCATCATAAGGGGTACCACATGATATTCTTTTGGGTCTTTAACTGTGAGGATTCCGAGCTGAATAACCATTTCTTGTTTTCTGTTTCCATAATGCACAATTATCAGTCGAATGGTAACATGAAAAAGGGGTCTGTTTTCCCGAGCAGCTAGTTGGATGTCCCAGAGAGGCCCAGTCTCTGGTGCCATCCTTCAATTTTCGTCCTTTCCCCCCTTTAAATGTCCCCTCATATAACCCTCCCAGTGCATGTGAGATGAGAGCTCTGCTTCCTAGGTCTCTTCTGATTGGGCAGTGTGCCCACTGGCATCCCTCTTGGCACCCTGTGAGGGCTGATTGTCCCATTGGTGCCTGCTCAGACAAGGCCTCTGTTGTGGTGGGTGAGGGAGGCGTGAAAAATGCACTGGACCCTCAGCTCGGCTCCCAAGCCCCATCCATGGCCCCTGTGCTCAGAGCTGTGATTTGGCTGCAATGGGGCTTAACTCTCAACATCAATGGAGACCGTGGTGGTTGAGGCTTTTCTAAATTAAGACTTTGTTCACATTATGATACAGGACATATGTTTTTTTCTTAGGTGGGAACCTTGTATGAATCATAATTGTTCAATTTTTGGATGCTGTAGGACATAAAGGTCTCCTCATAACTACTGTCTCCATTTATCTTCCTGACCTTTCCCATTCCTCCTCACTCTGTCCTTCTCGCTCTCACCTCCCAGCCCTCAATGTGGGACTGCAGCTGTTCCAGAGCCTCCAGTTTCTCCATCTGCCTCTTGGTTTCGTTGATGTTAGAGCAGACAGCCTTCATGGCCTGCAGAGCCTCTTCCACTGCTGGATAGTCAGCATGCTTCTTTGGGGTCCGCTTCAGCAGCTCCTGGGATGCAAAAAATTAGTTGGGCTGAGTTTTAAAACATATACTGTAGAATTTGCAGAAGTAGGTACAATCAAAAGAAAAACACATCAATCTTAGAGGGGCATAAAGTACTTTGTGACCTTCAATAACAGCATCTCCTCTCCTTTAGTTCCAAACCTGCCACCCCCACAGTTGAAAAGACTGGTAGGTGGGGAAGATTGGGCGCCTGGAAATGCCACCGTGTAAGTTTTTTGCTCTAACACGCCTGGCCCAATAATGTTAAATGAGTCACTGATATTGATCAACACAGATACATGTGCTGTTACAATGTGGTAAGGTTTCCGATGTTCACTATGATGTTAGTTTGGTTTCTAGACTGTGTGAGCAGGTTGTGGGTATAAAAAAAAATACAGAGCATAAACTGACAACACCATGACATTGGTGCAGCAGCCGTACACTACCTTCAGCAGTAGAGGGTACTTGCAGATCCTCTGAATGGGTGTGAGAAGGTAACCCTCCAGTGGAATATCTGTGCTTTTCTTTCCTCCAAGAAGCATACAGTGCTGAGGAACAAATACAAACCAAATAATATTACTCAACAATGTACACAATGACATATTACATATTTAGTGATGGAAGACTGCAAAGGGAGTACAGTAAAAGTTTGAAAATAAGGGACATAAATATCCAGAAAAGCACTTAACATATTGACAGCAACATGCACATTACAAACATATTATATTTATTATGTTGTACACACTGAAAATCAAAAATGTAAAAATAAATATGTACTTCCAGCTTTGTCAGTTTTGGCCTTTTATTTAGCTTTTCTTTCTGCCAGCAAACAAGTCTGCATGTTAAGCAAATCTCAAGTTACCAGTGGAATCAATTAAAGGTTATAAAAAATCCAATATTATAAATATGTCCACATTAATTCCTGTTTTGATTTTTGAGTGAGACTGATTCAGTTACACAGCAATGGAGTCCATGTAACATTTCCATAACTCTTCCAATTATCTGGAACAATACTGTCTAAAAAAACATTTTAGAGTGTTTGCTGCTGTTTCAACCGTTATCGCAATCTTCTTTTGTTTTGTTTAGCATCACCTGACATTAATTGACTTTTGTTGTCATTTTCATCCAGTCACAGTCTGCTGCACAAGCAGCAGATCTATAACAGGTCCAGGTGCAGTCGAATAATCTACGGTATCTCTTTTGTCTGGAAGCAAAGCCTTGGCTTTGGTGCATTTCCATATTGCAACTGCTTTAATGAACGTGTTATTAAATCTGTATGCAGATCGGGACATGTTCTTCATACTAAAAATGGATATGCAGCAGTGAAGAAAATGCTATGGAAATGGAATTTGTGTATTAAGTCTTATTTGACATAGTTTTAGGGTTTGTTGTTAGAAAATTTATAATTGCATTTCAGTATACTGACCTAGTGCTGTTGCTTCTTTCTTTTATTTATTAAGTATTTTTATTACATTGTTAGTGGATCTCTGTTATCTCCTTGCACAGCCTCAGTTCTGGTAAGTCTAACCATGACAGGTGCAGCTGGGCTTTACTCCTGAAGACCACATCCTGTCATTCAAGCTTTAAGTAGTACATAGTGTTTGATTAATGGCAACACTATCTAATATGTTTAAACATATTTTCAGATTTAAGTCAATAGTAATGTAATTTTACACTTACAGGACCTGTTAGTGAGCCAAGTTTTGTTTTCAGTATTTTGAATACTGAATGCATTAATTGTGTTGGGCGGTACTACTGAGTATAACAAAAAAAATTCCGTATTTCTTACAGGAAAACAACAGCCAGGAGAGCAAAAAACCAAGAGATGTCAGTGTCATTTTAGGCTGGCTTGTTTGGACACCCAATTCTGTAACTATACTATATTACTTCTCCTGTGTGACTGCATAACCTTCCAAAATGTTCATGCTTTCAACAAAAGGATCACTGAGAAACCTCTAAAGTGCCCTCATTCCCCAGAAGATTTGGGGTTTAAGAGACTGCCCCAACACCGCCCCCCCATAACTAGTTGAAAGGAAAGCTTTTCTTCAGAACCGGGGGCTTACAGTTACAGTTATGGTTTCTCTATGCCTTGTATTTTGCAGGAGTGCTGCCTGTCAGTATGCAATGAGCTCATGGGACGGGATGAAAGATCAAAAGCAGCCATGCAGATAAACCACTTGAGTGTTCTCCAGTGGGAAAGAAGGCAGTGGATCACTTTAGAGCATTATAATCATATGGCAATTCCTTTCAACTCGACACGGAGCAGAGGAGGATGGTGTGTGTATGGTGGGGGGTTCTGCAGTACTTTTTGATGGAGAAATGAGCAACAAAAATGCATCTGATTAAGACTCTGAATTTTGGGATTCTAGAGATTCCTAATGCATTATTACTGAAGAAATAATGTATATCAATTTCCATCTCAGTTTTCTCCACTTCCTTTTCTTCTTTCCTCTCATCCTCTGCTCATTTATAATCTGCCAGCCTAAAGCCAGAGCTCCCTCTGCTTTTGACTCTGACCTCCTTTTGCTTTCACTTCACTTCTCTCTTCTCTTCCAGTGCAATTAACACTTCATTCCTACATACATTTTAGAGGCTCCCTTCATTGTGTGATTCAATTAGCATAAAAATTGTTTAATCCACAAAAAATCCACTGGAATTAAACAGCCAAAAAGAAGCCAAAGGCTATACATATTACACTGAAATGAATTACTATGACAACGATTCACAACGGTCACCACTTCAAGGATTGAAAACCTTTGTTCTGTACCCTTTGAAGACACATCTTTGCTAAGTCAACATAACTTTAATAGTCAGAGTGTTTTTTTTCCAAATTCTAGTAAATACATCTTGCTTCTATTTTGCTTGAGAGCTCATCCCATATTTAAGTGAGTCTGACAACTTCTTTAACATAGCCAGATGTTGTGTAGCGATTTTATTTTGGAAGCACCAACGTCACATAAG
This sequence comes from Acanthurus lineatus, assembly GCA_029814665.1. Taxonomy (NCBI): domain Eukaryota; kingdom Metazoa; phylum Chordata; class Actinopteri; order Acanthuriformes; family Acanthuridae; genus Acanthurus; species Acanthurus lineatus. The sequence continues at coordinate 6,352,258 of JAPZDV010000002.1, read as the reverse complement.
ACCTGACCAATTAACCGCTGCATGACTGGGCAAGAGGAAGCAAAGGCCAAAGCACAGAGCAACACTCTGATCCCACTGTTTCCAGTCCTGTGGGTCAGAATAATGCCATGGAAGCAAACCATCAGGCAGCGACAAACGCAGGACCTCTGATCTGTCAGCCAAGCCCAAAAAGGCTGCCAACACTCCACAGCTGGCTGGCCTAGAATCTACAGATGATTTCATTGGTCGGGCCCCCGCTCAAAGGCCCCTTCACCATCCTAAGTTCATTGTCCAGAGCCCAAAGGTTTGGGTGTCAAACACAGAAACAGCTGGCGGCGGAAACACTACAAGAGCAACACAAAAGTGACCTTAATGGCAGTTGCATCCTGTTCAGGCAGGAAAACCCCTCTGACATTGTTATGTTTTCTGCCCTTTATTCAAATGTTGACATGGAAATGGAGGTGATATGATGGAAGGAAAAAGGAGGAGGGGGATGGACAGATGACAAACAAAATATGAAAATGAAATAAGCAAGGGAAGAATGAAGTGTAGGACAATGGAAGAAAGTTGTGCTGGCCAGCAGAGAAAATAAGAAGAGAGGATTACATGGGAAAACACAAGTCCAAGTACAATTGAAGGAAAGGGTTTATAAAATTCATGTGACATTTCACAATGAGAAAAGATTTATTTCTATGTAATTAAGGGAAGTCAAAAGTCATAACAGGTAGAGACAGACAGGTAGAGTGGCGACTTACCAGCAAAAAGGTCCTGATGTTGGGGATCTTGTTTAGCTCCATAAGAAGCCGCAGTGCCTTCTCATGATTACTGCAATACTCGCCATACACTGAAAAACTCTCTCTCTGCAAAACAGGAGGGAAACACTGGTCAGAATTGCTACTGGGGACTTGATACCATATTTTACTGGCCAGTTGGCAACCTTGAAGAATCTACTGAGACAACCGACACGAGAATGATAGACAGTTCAGAGTGGAAACTTTGATGTCTCCAGTTACTACAGTCAAATGGCATTTAGTTGGACTATCTCGAGTTAAGTGGTGGATAACTACATTTTGATAGCTGTCATTGCTTATTATCATTGGTAGCAGCAATATCAGGTTTTACTATGCCAGGTTATTATGGTATAGTTAACCTTAAACAAATACTAAACACTGACTCTCTGAACGATTTTTCAAATCGTTCTCTGCTAGTATTCATAGACATCATTTGTCCCACTTCTCTTTTTCAAAGTAATCTCAACATCGTGGAAAAACATTACATGCCAACATAGGGCACTTCCTCTTTTTCTGAAGTGACAGCATCACAGTTTGCAACAAAGCAAATCAAGTCTAGCACTAATACATAAGCTTCTACCAAGCCGCCATTTAATTTCCTTCACAATATGTAACCTGAAACCTGGGCGAGTGAATGCATTATTAATTCGGAATACTATAGAAAACTAACACACACAGTATCACAACTTCCGTTGAATTTACACCCTAGAGCTTATTGAAGCCTATTGTGTATTCTTAACTATGTAACAGTAATTGGGATATGAAACCATGTGCATAGCAAAGCCTGAGCTTGAGGTCTTGAAACTGAGACTGTCATTTGAAACAGCCTGGTAAGTGAAATCTAAAACTGCAGGTGTTCGGACATCCCTATTCACCTCAACTGAAACTCTACTTCCTAATGGCTTTGTGTGTAAAGCTAACCTGACCATAGTGCTAGGAATAAAATGGTCAATATTCACTCCATCAGGGTAAAGAGCTTGATAGCATCTTCAAATAATCTTATTCAAAGATGCTATTAAGTTTAAAATGTTCACCTTTCACAACACCTTAAAAAATACCACAGATTTTCAAGTCAGTATCATCCAGGTCAGTTATACGTGTAAAATAATTACATTTGATTGCAGTCCAATACACACACACACACATACGAATACGAATACAGAATGTCACTGCAGAGTGTATAAGTCTGCTTTAAACAGAAAAGCTAACAGTGTTGACAAAAACAACCAAACAAAGCTAACAGCTCACGGTCTTTTTATAGAACTCTGTGTTTCTGCTCAATCTCCTTCTCTTAACCAGAGGGAGGTGGAAAATCTTTGGTAGATGTGTAACACAAGAGAGCAGCACAGTGTAAATGGTGAGCAGTTTTACCACACAGGCAGACAGGAACACACCCAAAGCCACGTTTGGCAGGAGATTCAAGTCCAAAGTGCCATTGGGAGCAACAGCTGGGCCAGCATATGGTGTAAAACCCCAGATACTGATGAACCAAGCAAATACACTATATAGCTAATAAAAGAGAGTAGAGGACAGGCAAGCCTGTATGTGTATTGTAAGTGTGTGTATCATTGTTGTATATTTATGTTTACATGTAAAGGTTAATTATTTGCATTCATAGCATTATGAAAAAGGCAACATATTCTAAAGTCAGTGTTTTTAAATGTTTCTGACCAACTTCTTGAAATTATGTGTAGTATATTTCACAATGTAAGGGTCTTTACCACTCAGACGGTCTTGTAGATAAGCAGTCCCAAAGCTCTTTAATACAACAAACAAATTCAAGGAAGTGTGACAACAAAGTCTGTCCATCCAAAGCAATAATACAACATCATCTGGTAACAGTCTACATTCATTCTCAGATGATGTATTAAGTATGTGTTTTTTAATATGTGGAAAAGTGAATTTTGCAGCTTTTTGCAATGCCGCTTTGTTGGCTTTATAAAATAGTTGTCAAAAATGTGAACAACGCAGTATGCAGGATTAAAACATAAAGTAACCAAAAAACAGTCCTATAAAGTCTTAATCTTGGCTGATGAAGAAACTTAGAAGAAACATACTCTCCAACAGCTACTTATGAAACCAGTGAACAGAATGTCTCCAGACTATCTTTTCGCCTCAACTGCTGGTTACAAATACAGTTTGCATGCTCACATTCTGAACTAAAACACTGAACAAAAGAGCATGTTTCCATGCATCTGTATCCCAGACATTGTCAGAGTATCAAAAATAACTGAAGGTTTTCTGCACCTAAACTAAGCTGTTTCAGTCTCCATTGAAGAGTAAAGAAAAGAAATAAATGGGGCCTAATCACAAACTGGGCAGGCTGAATATCAAGGGAGTGTTTAGGGACACGTAAATGTAGCCACACTATCAGTTTACACTGACATGCTTCTGGATACTGTGGCTCTTCAGCTGCTGAACCTGAAAACAGCAAACCTTTCTGCAGCTATGTTTACAACTAAAGCCCATTTGAAGATATTTCCTTCTCAGGTGACAAAAACTATGTAGTCCATTCACATATACCTATAGGTCCTACAAGGGCCAAAATGTGAGCCACAGAGTAAATGTAAAACATTAAGACTACTCAGTGAGCCTGAAGTCATCAGCTCTGCCCAGAATAGCTCAAAGACGTGGGTTGTCCCTTTGATAAACATGTGTCTTTATTTGAATTCTTCGTCACTGGAATGTTATTTGGAGGCTAGATGAGAGGGCAGTATCACACACTAGGAGTCACAGAGAGTCAAAGCATAATGGAAGTAGTTCAGAAAGTGCATAATGACATGACTGTTGCTTCTTGCACAGTGCTTAAGTATACGCTCCAAGAAATAGAGCAAATATTGATGTCTCTGATTTATGAGTCACTTTTTTCACCTTTGCACAGTCTAAATAATCACATCCATGTAGAAATCTTTAAACAAGGGTTTAAACATCCCTGTGTGGGTTTTTTTGTGTGTTTGGTCAGAGAAAAGGGACCATTCCAGATTTTTGCCTCACGTTAGAAAAACTATTAGTTGATAAAGTGGTATAATGTCTTGTATGCTTTAATAATGATGAATAGGTGTCTTTATTCTACTTCAGAAAAGTAACAATGACAATTGTGGTTATTTTAATTCAAGATCAAAGACTGGTGCACTTTATTTTTTACAGCTGCAGCCTCTCAAACCATCTTGGCAACATCTGACTTTGAATAGCAATGAATCTTCCCATTTTCTTCCCTTCACTGCGAGTGGCAGACAGTCTTGTAGAACAATGCAGAAGGTTAATCAAACCCCAGTCATGGTGTTGACCTCTGGTAGAGGTCAAGGGCTATGGCTGGAGGGCGCCAGTCAGGGCCAACCGATTGGCTGAAAGGTGTCAGTGTTAAAGGAGACAAAGGTCAGGGGTTGGAAGGGGAAGCATAATGGATATGCAGGGTAACACTTTCATTCTGCATATTTACATTTATGAGCAGTGTATGAACATTTATAGGAGTAGGAATTAAGGAAGATCTGTTAACAAAAATGACATTAATCATGTTGATATGAATTAACAAGAATTAATTATGTTTGTTTTTACTATTCAACAGAAAAACTGTGTAATAGGTGGGATAATTATTGGATGCTATCTGTAACTTCACTCTCAGATGCCACTAAAGCACACACACTTTATTTAATTCAAAATTTAATATACCATTTGTAACATGCCATAGTTTTTTAAACCATGTTAGGCAGAGAAAGGAAAAATAATGTTGGTGTATTATTAATGTGTTTACATTTAACATAAATGGTTGAAATGATTCTTTCTAAAAAAAAATTGCAAACAACCTGTGATTTGAGAATGAATCATTTAAAGGAATTCTTTAAAACTGTGATAAATGCACTTATTTGCTTTGCTTATTTATATGCAAAAATAATTTCCACTCTAATATTTACACAGTAAACACACTGCTAAAGCTAGCAGCCTGTTAACTTAGCTTGTCATAAAGACTGGAAACAGGGGGAAACTAGCTGTACGACAGACTCTATAAGAACACATTATATCTTGTTTCTTTATTTTGTGCAAAGGTTTTGTGGATGTGTTAGTTAACAGTCCCTTTCATAGCTTTTAGACAACATCAGAGATCTCTAACATAGAGAAATAAGTTTTAGCATACCTTGACTTTGGCAGTAAACTAGTTACAACCAGTTATTCATTTGCTTTGGTCTTTTAATAGATGTGGTGACAGTGAGAAACATAAATAATATTACCAGACATCTACGATATGTTGGCCATTAATTCATTAATAATATCAAACACAATCTGGTTTCAATTTTTGGACTGAAAGGATTTCCTGCTCTTATGTTTTTTATGTTAAGTTAAATATTTTTGGTTTTTGGTCCAGTGGTTAGACAAAATTGATAAACCTCTTATCATTAGTCATCATTATCCTCTGTTTTCATTCATATTTTTAAAATGACATCATGATAAGTTAACCAGTACTGGACAAAAACAGTATTAAAATTTGCCACAGTGATATTTATTGAGTTCTGCCGCATCAGTGACTCATCATACCTAAAACTGGTATCCAATACTCATTTGAGTCACAAGGGTTTCTTTTCTTTCATGGCACTGAGGCAGACTTGAAGCAGACTAAAATTATAGAGAGACTGAGGCTATTCCTCCCATCGATTTAGTTGGAAATCCAAGCACCTGCAGCCTTCTCATTACCTATCCAGTCTGACCTCTATATCTCTCAGTCTGACCATAAAGTGATGGGGAAAAAAACAGGTTGGCCTTTAATCAATTCTCCGCTCTGACACTTGGCCTGACCGAGCCAATGACCGTAACGCTTCACACATGTGTGAAGGTACATTTTGATTATCCAATTCAACAGCCATCCACAGATGTAATCAAATTTGATTAATGCCACAAGCAGATAGTGGTTATATTATCCTTAAAGAGTGGTGTGATTAATAGAAGGCTATGCAGGTTGGATTTTTATCTATACAAACATTTCTCTGAGGCAAAACCTGCTCTAGAGGCAGAAATTATGACAGTTTAATCAAAAGTTCAGTTTAATCTTCATATAGCAAAAGGTCCTCAGATATTGGCTCTATAGTAAGAGTGAATCTGACTGAAAAAGCGAGGCGCAGAAACATGTGGGTTTATTGGCTTTCTGACGATGAGATTTTTCTTTCTGTCTTTAGAAACTAAAATTCAAATCTAATGGTGTCCTGCAGCACTGACACATAGTCTTATGAGACACACTGATGGTGAATACCTAGCTGAGGTGTTGTTTGCCTCAGCGAAAGTGAACTGCAGATAGTTTATCAGAGAAAGAAAAACCCAGAGAGCGAAGGAGCTTGAGATTGAGTGCTACCAGCAGAAGCATTGTCCTCTCACTGAGTGGCACACCATCTCTTCCTCCCCGCAAACAGACCCTTCTTTGTTTGTTCCCTGGGGCCAAACGAGTTCAAACAGAGGAGAGGGGAAAGGAGGGAGGGGGTCGGAAAGGGAGTCTTTGGATGGAGGGATGAGGGGTAGAGAACAAGGAGATAGCAGAGACAGCGACTTTCATGGACTGATGAAGAGAGATGGAGGGAAGAGCGACGCTTTTGCCTGACAGGATGCAGGCCCGTTTAGGAAAAGAGGAAAGGCAAAAGGGTGGAGGTGTGTGTGTGTATGTGTGTGTAATGGGGGAGTCCAAAAGATGGGAGGGGTGTTTCATGTGAGAAAGAGAGAATTAAGGGGTATTTTCTCAGCAGGCTTTGCACGCTTTCCCTGCATCTGTGGTTACGGGTAGCCCCATGAAAAGAGTTTGTGTGTGTTTTTGCATGGGAGAGGAATTCATGCATGCATGCATGCGCTCACACATGCGTGTCCATGTGCTTGTATATGCGTGTGACAGTCTGCTGTTTTGTGTGCATTTTTGTGTGTAGTGCACTCACAAACTGGAGGAACACGTGTCCCAGTGCATGCTGAGGGTGGGGTTCAGGCAGCAGACTGGTCTCCACTGCAGACAAGACCTCTTTGTGCAACTCCAGGATGTCCTCAATATTTGAAAACAGGATCTATAAACAGGGGGATGATGTAAAGGGAAGGGATGTGCAGGAAGGAAGAGGGGAAGAGACAGGGTTGGACAGAAGGGAGAGAAAGAGAAAGGAAGTGATTAACAAACTAAGCAATCACAACTTCAAAAACCAAAAAATCACTTTGGTTATTCTGACTCTTGAGCATGGTCTCCTGGCTGCACAGATATTTTAAAAAACCATTCATACCTTGACATGTTCAGGTGAGAGACACTGTTGGTCATCTAAAGTTTGTCTGATTCGGTGCAAAAATGCCTGAAGAGGAGGGAGAAAGAAAGTAAGTTAAAAAATAAGCAGTTATATCTATGATAATACAGGGACAGTGAGATTTTTAAGGATCTATGAGAATGATTTGCTATTAGTGACATAACAGGACAAGCTTTTTTAAACCATGAACCATCTCATGAGCACACAAGAGTAGTTCCGAAGTGGAATTGTAGGTTCACTCCACTAATTATTTTAAATGAGTAAGTATGTTCTCTTTTCTTTGAGGATGCAGATACACACAAAACAAACCTATTCTGTCACATAACTATGTATAAGCATAAACACACAAGCCTCTGTACAGTAAACGGTCACATGCACACTCACACAGTTGACAGAAAATTTCCTTTCTTGGCATTAGACATAGATGTGTCACAGTTGTTTCAAATCCCTTAGCTTCACTATGTTCCCACTATGAGACAAGATTTTCCCACTGTCTTGTTACACTTGTAGCTCATAGTATGAATCTCCTGTTGTTGAAGCTCTTCAGTGAAAGCTACATAAGATCCAGGCTGAGTATTTAGCTGTAAGACAGCAGCTAAAAAGCTGCTTTATTGCAGCGTCTTTACACACAACTTCACTGAAGATGACCATGATAAGCTCATGCCAACTAGACTTTACTTGTATGGGTGTGCATGAGTGTATGTGTGCTCACACTAACACACAAACTTGCCTATCAGAAGGCCTTCGAAAAAAATTGGTAAAGAGGGGGAAGTGAATCTGCAAACAGCTTCTTTTGTTCTCTCTTCCCCAATTGTCCGTCTGCCTGTCTTTGTCTGATAGGCTTTACCTGCCTCAGTCTGACTGTCTGCCTGCCTCAGCTCCAGATGACAATGCTGTCTTGAAAAGAAGAGGGGAGATGAGATATGAATCCCCAAACTGTCAAATAAAACTGTACATCTGAAGCCTCTTTCTTCTGACTGGCTCCTGCTGTTATGTCCGTCTGCATTGCAGCGCCTCAAGACTGTAAACTGATAGCTTGCCACATGGATAAAGGGTGTTAGATGGATAAAAACACTTGGTTTAGCGATGAATGAACACTGACTCTGAGAGTGTTACTTGAGGATACTACTATAGTTTGAGCTGATTCAAACCTTCTGATTAAAAGATACAGAGATAAAAAGCATCAATGATCTGTACATGTCTCATGTTGGGGGTCAGTGGTATATTGTTACATTTGATTAATGTGGCATGGATTTTCTGCCTGAACTCTTTCTGAGGTTAAGGTAAACACAATTAAATTTTTGCCACTCAAAGCACTGAAAAATGATTTGAGAATATTCAACAGTCTTTTCTTCCCAAGTCCTCAGTAGTGCAGGGAATCATAGAAATACTAGATACCCATCATAATAATTCAGCTTCATTACCATTAAATAGATTTGTTGAATATTGTGCATGATTTTCCCCTGTTTTTCATCTAACCAATATAACTGCTCTATATATCAGTTCTGAATGAAGGATTCTGAATTAATGAAACACAGACTGAAATTCAAGAAGAGAGAAGATTCCACTTTATATCAGGAAATATGTGGTCAGAGGACTGAAGAAGTAAAAAAGCACTGAATCTAAAGGGGCATTTGATGCCAACTTGTTCCAAATATTTTCTATATTTTATGCTTTTTTAAAGCAGAATTGTTTAAGTTGTACTGTACTAAAAAAGATTTTAAAAGCCAATATCCAATCCAAAAATATTGACTTTGAAACAAAACAGCAAACTAAAATGTTTGCATGGCTACATATCGTTAGAGGTAAGAAACAAAATCTTTTATTGCAATTTTGGATGAACTGACCTTTTATAGAAAACCCTTGCATGCTCTATACAGTCAAACATAACATCAGCCTACTCCATGTATTACTTACAGTAAGTGACTTGCCTATAATGAAAGACTAACACTTGTAATCACACATTTGCTCTCAAGATAGAACCCAGCCAACCAGGCAGTCAGGCAGCAATCATATCATTTCCTCTGAGACCGAACACTTTGAGAGGATTGTCTCCAGTTTTTTTTCCTCTCTTTACTAGCTTTTGCGTAAGTTGCACCAAAATAGAAAGCAAAGGTCTTCAGCAGTGAGCTGCGACCCTGCTAATTAAGACCAGTATTAAAGGGAAGCAGTAGTCGTTATGTTCCTGACTGGTTTTGGGAGGGAGCTGATTGTGCTTGAGGCGTACACTAATTAAATCTCCCATATGGCAACTTGTACCGTGTCCACACTGGAGAAGTCACTCATGTGAGAGATTGCTCCCTAGCAGAGAAGACAAGAAGAGGCAGGAAACAAGAGTATTTCTCAGTAGCTATTAGATGGTGGAGAGCAGTGTGAGGGCGGGGTGGGTGCAACATAGAGCAAAGGGACAAAGGATGAAAACAAACATAGGAAAAGGGACAACAATTGAACAGAAGGTGAGGTAAAATGCAAGTGTTAAAACTTTGGAGTCCTTATTGACATCTTAGACAGCTACGGTCCAGTTTCAGTCTTTAAAGAAAATGTGCCACACAGATGTGGTGATGGGGGGATCAGCGGGGAGGACAGAGGAAAGAAGCAACAAAGAGGTTCTTTCAGTCAAGGTCCTCGCCCCAGCGTGGCCATTCTCACCCAGGGTTGTGTTGGCTGTCTTCATTGTTCCATCACAAAGCACACAAGTTTATTTGGAGAGAAAATTGGAAGCTTTCTCTGTCCACCATCATGACTGAGACACTGATTTAAGCAGAGCAAGAGTAGATGACAAAAGAGTATAAACAGGGGCATGAACACCAAGCATGTCTGAATTTATTCAAACAGGATTTTCATAGTCTAGACTGTAATATATTGAGAGCATGATCAAAATCAACAACAGGAAAAGACCCAAAAAGAAGGTATTATGGGTATAATTTGACAGCTGATGAACAGCAGTTCATTGTGTTTAGAAAGCCGTGCATTATATAATTGGGGAAACTGCCATCTTGACTGATATTCATATTCAGCTATTTCTTGAGCCCTCAAATCACCATAATTACCATCAGTCAAAGAAACTTTCTGCCAAGAGAACGTAAGAGTCAGTCATACTTAGCATGAGTTACAGAATCTGGAATCTTAATTGTTTTGACTTTCTCCAAATCCTAAATCTGTAACTTAGCTGTACCAAGCTACATTTAATTCCATGATACTTTTGTTTCCATGTCAAGATTAGCTTTCAGATTTTAGCTGTTTGAGACAATATTCCCCACTCTGGACTGGATAACACAAAGGATGCAGATGGGGCTACATCCTCAGATAACCCACAGCATATTACAACTCATGCATCATTTGCATGGCAAGGGCAATACCTCAGAGCATTGCCCACACACACACACACACACACACACACACACATACACACACACACACACACACACACAGTGACATCAAGGTATGAGATGAATACTGAAAGAGTTGTCCTTTCCACAGTACAAAGCTCAGCCACTTGTTATTGGAAAAAAATCAATCATGAAAAACGAACACAGGATTCGTGGCAAACAGTGTAACTCTACTCTTCCTGCTGGACACAGTTGTTGATCTCATTACTTCTTAATCAACACGCTGAGTGGCAGCAGGATGCGGCTGACGGTCGTTGTTTACTGTCATATCTCCATCTCAGGTGACCTTTCTGCCTCTTTTCCAACATCAGTGCACCGTCATCAGCGAGTCAATGGTATGTAATTACTTTAAGTGGAGGATCAGACACTGATCAATAACATTAACGGAAATTGCAATATCTGTGTAGTGTAGTCAATAGCCACAGATAAGTCTGTTAATGTCTGAGATCTAATTCAGCCACAGTGTCAGCTCTTGACATGCACTGGCTCTGACTTTGATGAAAATGAGTGAGGAGATTTTTATGCTTTGAGAGCCCACTGCCTAAAACAACTTGTTTTTAAGAACCTTAAAATTATGTCATCAATTTTCTTTTTTAACAGTTGTGTATACACAGAGTGGCCTTGCTGCATATATTATCCCTAGGAGCTTTCAGCAGTTTGTGTAAGATGCCTTTTACTCTCTGATAACTAAAAATAGTGGTGACATCAATCAATGTGTTAATAATAGTTGGTCAGGTGGGACACAAATTCATTTTTTGATACCCTCAGACTCAAAATAATGAGTCAGAATTTCTCCACAGAGGGGGCTCAGCTGCTGCACAGAGCACAACAGCGATATTACACATGATGGTCTCTTGCCACAGAGGCGATAGCTGTTAGGGGAAACTCATGATGCAATCCCACAGGAGATGAGAGACAAAACCATGAGGTTTCTTGATAGACCACAAAGTAGCTGCCAAATACGACAATTTTGCAAAATTATACCTCTAATATGTAAGCACAGCAAAGCCAAGAAAGTACACCACAAAGGAAGTAGTAGAAAGTCATACTATAGTCATATACTCAAATTTGCCATCTCCAAAAGTCTGTTTGCTCTAAATAATTTCCTCCTTACTCACTCTCAGTAGGCTGTACACACTTTAAATCCACTTATAAAAGAAACACCTGAATCAGCACAAAATCATGACAGCAAAAAACATGTATGAACAAAATGGCAAACATTCTCAAAACTTTCTACCATGGTCTCTTCTTGTCAAGTGCAGAGACCCGACAGTTTTCCTTGTAGGTAGAAAGCTAAGCCACAACTGTTTAAATGAGTTACTAACTAAAGAAGCAAAAAAATTGGCAGTTTTAATAGTTTTCAGAGTTTTTATGTTTTCATACCAGGGAAAAGTGAGATACTTAAAAAGGCTGACTGATCTAATTTAAACCTCATAGGGCAATCTTACATGACCCTAAAAACAAGCCTGTGTGCTCTATGTATAGCATATCAGCTTTTTGTTATCATTTTCAAAACCTCACACACCCTTTTTTCTGCCCTAATTTACAAATAGCTGTACAAGTTTTTTTTTCACACTTTAACTTGCATGTTTTTCAAGAAACAAGGGCTGAGTTCTGCAAATTTACTCAAGTGTGAAGCCTCTTGTTTAAGTTAGGCATAGTTCAGAAAAGCACTCTCAGGTCCACTACAAATATGAGAGCCGTCTCATTCTGGGACTAAACTCTGTGTGGTTAGAATGTTGTTCACAGTAAAACTCACTAGTCAAGAAAAAGCCTGCACTTTCATTGTTCTTGTCAAAAATGTACTCAAATTTTCTGTTTTTCTGTACAAGGTGTATGACAGGATACAACAGATCCCGATGTCAAGAAGAAAGCATCAGGAAAGCATCTTTTTGTTTTTCAAAGGTAGCACAGCACAAGGCACAAGGAGGATTATTTCTCATTCCACATCACAGCATTGTATAATGCAGAATTTATTTCCTCTATTATTCACAAAACAGAAGTTAAAAATAAATGAATGTTTAATAAGGTATACATTTTTAGCATCTCACTTACATATAAGATGCAAATGTAACATATACATATATATGTAATGGCTGTCAAAGGTGCCACTGACTTGCAAATCTCACAAAGTTCTCTCAATGCCTGCTTTATTGAAACAATTACGTGCTAAAAAACTGAAGACAAGTTAAAAAATCCCAATTTGCAACAGAAGAAGTATGCACGCATTCCTCTTATGGCGTGTTTGGTGTTTGAGTGTGCGTCTTGCAAACAGGAAGTGAAAGCAGTGCAATCAAACTGAACAAAAGGCAACACTGTTTTTAGACACCAAAACCATTGACAAGAATTTTTTTTCCAATTTAAGCAAAAAGGTTGTGGTTTCAGGTTTCACTCAGTGGGGAAGGAAAGCAAACTGCATCATAAAGAAGTGGTTTCAGAAACTAAAGCAGCATTCTTCGCTTCTGGATAGAAGTGTGGCATCTTGTGCAAAAGAAGTAAATGACATGTCTGACTGGCTGCTATCTACCCTGTCTACTGACAGTTAAGTCTGACAATTGTGTGCCAGCATGCAACCAAAGTGCAATACACAAATCATATTGTGCTCAACACACTTAATACATATGATTTAAACTGCATAACTTTAAATTCAACAGTTAATACCCAAATGAAATGAGCATGAAGCTTGACTATAAGGCACTGATGATTACAATGGGACTAGTGGTAGATCATGCTTAGGGTGAAATGTTCACATTTTTTAATATGTCTGATAAGGTAAGGAGGTTATAATTTTACCTGCCAAAAGTCAAAAGTTTTTCTGGTCCTGTACAAATTTTATGATTTTGTGTTATAGAGCTTAGATGTTTTCTGCTCTCATTATGGCACACTAGCACTGTTTTTCTGAAACCCGACATGTCTTTGAAAAATAATCCTCTTATCTGCCTAACTCTCAAACTTGCAGCAAACTACACAATACACAGATGTTGTGCTCATCCCAAATTCCCGAATGCTGTCCAAGTAAACTACTATGCTAAGGGTTGCTAAAACATTCACTTGCATGTCAGGTCATAAGCTTCTTAACTGTTTTCTCACCCGTGTCTAATGGGTACCTTGCATATGCAACTCTCAACAGAGATAAAAAGGAAGCAAGATGGTAGGCACATTGGCGGCTATGTGCAGCCCGGAAAAGCACAACTTCAAATTGTTTATTAATCACTTCCCTAAACAGACAAGTAAATGGCAAATCACAAGCCAGACTTATAATTTTATTTGCCAAAGCAATTGGGCAATCTTTACTGTTTAGCCCTGAGCTTTTTATTGCTATGAATTGGAGAGAATGGATAAAAGAAATGCAAAGTCAACTATCTTCGGTACATACACATTTAATTGTCATTTGTCACTACTTAGTAAGCTGAAACAACATGTACCTAGCATCACCAGTTGTCGCTTAATACCCCAGAAAGGCAAATCTCATGTAAGACCGATAACTTGTATAGTGTCATTTATGTCATCCAGCATCAACTCATATAACCAATAGCCATGGAGTCAGATGTGGGTTTTTTGGGGGGGGGTTGTTAAATGTTGAGGTTTATCAGAGCGAAGAGGGGCCAGACAGTAAGGTGTGAAAATACAGACAGGCCATATGCTGGTGTGGGTTCAGTGTTTGCTCCACTGGTCAGTGAGTAGGAAGCCTGCTGCCTTCACGTCTGCCTTGTCTGCTTCTGAACTTTCTAATTGCAGCTAAGCCAACTACAAAGCATGACTCAACAATAGCCTCATTTCTTTGACTCGAGGTTTTGACTTTGGTCTGGAACCCTTTTAATCAGCTGCCATAGAGTTTACAAAAATAGAAAAAAAAACACCTCCTTGAGATCACTGTAAAAAACAAACTATATATATCTATTCTTTTTTTAACCTGTCTTAACAATTACAAATATTTTTTTTCAAAACAAGAAACTCCACAGTGTCTAAATTACAGAAGAGAGAAGTAAAAATGCTATTACTTTCAAACTAGGTCAAGTTGCACCATTAGTGTTAGTCAGGCATACAGTCAGGCACATGGCCTCACTGCGGATGTTGCCTAAAGGGTCATTCAGAATCAGGTACAGAGTATCATATTCATTTGTATGTTGGCCTTCAGTAAGGGTTATCCATATTAAACAGGGAATAATGTAACATGAATGTATGTAAGAACATGGTCACGTTGCACCATGACATTTTAAAAGTTGTGGCTATGTTAGTCTAGATTACAACACGCTGAAGGTTTTTCCAATATTGTAATAGAAGTAAAGAAGGAAGAATGTGTCCAAAAAAAATTCAATAAAAAATCTGTAATAAACTGTGGATTTCTCACATTTTAAGCCCCAAAACTATGCAAAAACAATACCGTTTGTCTCTGTGTTGCTCATTTACCAACTATAAGAAGAGATCACTGTTATAATTGGATTCAGAAGAAACATTGGTTTTGGACTCTAACATATTGTATATGTCACTTTTCATTAAACTCCACCTTGGAAACATATTTGTATCTAAAACAGAGACATATTAATGAGATCTGACAATGATATAATGGATTCTGTACCTACTGTTGATCTGAACAGTTATGAGATATTTTATGATCATTAGATCATAAAAGTGAACTCTTACATTTAATATCTACTAATTCAATTACAGAATGGTGTAATGGCTTAACAAGTTAAATCTTTGATGGGGCAAGTCATTTTTCAGAACTGCCAAATTACTGCACCGGAGGGCTATTGATGAGCCAATCAGATTGCAAAACTCATAATTTAAAATATTAAACTTGATTACTTTCTATGGGAGAGAATTTGAAACCAAAGATGCCTTTAATGGGGACAAATTGGTGCATTTTCCTGATTGCTCTTGGCTGCATCAGCATTCAGAAACAATCCTGGACCACCTCATTTGATTCAGATACATTACAAGAGACTCTGTATGTCGAGCACAGCTCTAACACTTGTCAACGTTTTTCCAGCAAGCCCTGGGAGCCGCTTTTCAATTCGCTGCAGTTCCCACACCTACTGAAACAACCCTTAAACAGAATCACAGATTCACTGATTCAGGACTTTTCTATGCAAGTTCTCAGGTCACCAGCCTCAAACTCTCTACCCCTACTTATCCAAGAGAAAACAACAACAAGCTAAAGACAATGTGTCCATTAAGGGTCTCTCTTTTTGGGGGGAGGACTGGGGTGGCTAACCATAAAGGGGGACAGGGCAGTTTCAGAGAGGGAATGGGGCCATTTGGAGGTCGACATGGCATGAAATTGAATAAATAAATGAAGAAATCCCCTCTTTGTGGCCTGAGTGCAGTGGGGCCAGAGAAAGGCCCGTGGCGTTGCCACAATGAAGGACCCCAGCAAACCTTAGCAGACTTCTTTCTCTCTAAAGCTGTAATTCACATCTCTCCCCAACCCTCCAAAAACTCCCTCTCTCCCCTTCGCCCTCTAGCCAGTCCTTCTCTGTCTTCCAAGATAAACCCTTTTTGGCAGAGCCAATCACCAAAACACAAAGTCTTCTTTGAGTCTTATCCAGTTTTTTTTCTCCTACTTTCACTCACTTCCGCTTTGAAGGACTTTAAACTTCAAGGCTCTTTTAGTAACTCACATGGGCGGAAACTAAACACTACAGGGGATGAGACAGTGTCTCGCCTACAGAGGACAGACAGACAGCACTAGACATGAGACTTCCTATTTAAACTGTCTACTCATCAAGCCCACTTTAGCTTTGTTGCATTAAAAATGTTTGATTTCCATGATGAATATTTAAAAATATTAATTATCTGTAACACTTTTGATGTAAATCAGGCTTTGCAAGCCTTTTTACTCCATCAAAATTCTGTTTTCAAACAGTTTCACTGCTGCAAAAAATCCTTTCTACATTCTGAACATGCCTTGTGTTTATTGTCCAAGAGGGAAAGGAACCAGAAATAAAACTAAAACTTCTTAGGTTGTACTTGACTCAGAGAGAATCAAGTACTGCAAACATTAGCACAGGGTTGTGTGGAGATTCTTGAAGTGTCAATAAATGGCCCATTTGCCTCATGCTGTGCTGAAAACATTAACCTAGGTCTGGGTGATACAACAACTCTGATAGGGAATTGCAATAATATGCATGTCGAAATAGCTGATTATATTTGGAGGTTTTCACTCAGTGTGGATAGATTTAACAGCCCATCACACAGTAGAAATACATGCAGCTACAGTCAGTCATTCTGCAGGTTTACAATTCAAAGTGCACAACCATTTTCTACTGTAAAGCATTGGTGAAGATGGTAGATGTGAACAGAATGTCCTGTGGAAAGGACAAAAACAATCAGTGAAACTGAGGGGCACAAATGTAACTTTTTTTGCTTCTGCTTTCTATTTTGTCTGTGTAGCCTTTTGTTAGCACGAGGAAGGCAGGACCTTAGCTCCATACGTACAGGAATGAAATTCACTATAAGAAATATTTCACTGGGGTCAACAATGACAGTACTGACCCACACCTGGTTTGTTTTACACTGAAACGCAGAGCTTGTCAACTTGTGAAGTGCTAAAAGTGAACTTTCATTATCCTCCAATGCTGAGCAAAGTGTTGACAAAAAGGGAAACACAACGTCAGTTATACAGAAGTGGTTAAGATATCTTTCAAGCTACAAAGTTATATGCTATAAGTTATGCAGTTATATGCATTATATGCTGTCAGCACATAATGAATTTGTTCCATCATCTTGAACAACAACATCCCAGTGAGCAGATCATTACTGTACTATGTTACAAGGGAAGCTACCTTGTGATGTTTTGTTAAAGCACAAAAAGCATGTTTGAGCATTATCAAATGATCATTTTAAAAGTTATCATGACCATGTTTTTGTGACGTTCAGTTGTGTTATAGCAGTAACTGAAAAAATCTACTCAAGATCAATTTCTTATCTCCTACGATTCACAATAAGCTGCTCTCCACTGTTGGAGGCATAACATTAATAACACAGCAAAGCACTCCCCCTCAATTTGGTATTCTCATATAGGCTGGAGACTATAAGATTTTGCTTTCATGTTCGTCTTTCCTTTGGCGTCCTCCAGTCTGATCGCTGACTTACATGATTGGCCATCACAGCGTGAAGTCGGGTAGCATACCTCCAAACATAGATTGTGTTTCGACTTTTCACCGCAGGGTCACTATGTGTTCTTTTTTGCACCCACTTCAGAAACACTGTCACAGCCTAAATGCACTACCCACATACAAATAAACGAGAGGAAAGGTGTTTTTTTTCACAGCAACGCCTAATTTGGTCAGCAGCTTCTGAAATGAAAGTACAGACTCACACTCACTATCACTTGTTGCACATCCATAGGATCAAAAGACAAAGAAGCACATCACACTTGTTTTCACATACACCCCTTGTGCTAATGGGAATGGAAATAGTGTGTGATGCATGTAAGAGTGCTGGAAGACATTTCTTCATGTTTGTTTCCTCATTTACGGCTGTTAACAACCAGATCTTGCACATCTGCTGTGACATGTAAATCTGTTAAAATGGTCTAATTATATCCATATTTGACGTGCTGAGATGACATGTCACAGGGAAAATCCAGCTTCCATCTAGACTACATAATCACTTAATTTCATCTTTACCAGTGCTGACAATCCCAGGTTTGTCAGTTAGTCCCTTTTCTAAGTGGCTTTCTTGTTGAGGGGTGACATGTGGTGATCAGGAGATAACATCATGGACCAGATTGCAGAGGCCATCTGGTCGTTTGGACGTGAGTTTTTTGGTGCTGACAGACGTAGGGATCACAGGCTGGATCAGAGTGTGGTGAGTATGGTGTTGAGTGAGCCATCAGAGACCCATGTAGCTTCCATGCAGCTAAGGGAAAGGATGAAGCACAGCTGATTGTTTGAGCTACATTTAGTTGGCAATTTCTACCATTTTCTGTAAAACCAGCGCATATGTGTGATTCAGGGCAAAAATGTGTGCGCTTTAATAGTAACTTACATTATTGTCTTCATCCACATACAAAATAATAGCTAATAAATAAGGCAGATAATATGAGGCCAAATTTCTTTCATGCACTAAGAGCAGCATAGCTGCCCCCAAAACCTTTCCTCTTCCTTGATTAAGCAAAACAGCCCACAATATGCAGCTATAGGCTTTTAGCTCTTTAAGTGCTTAAAAAGGAAATGACATTTAAAGAGTCACAGCTTCTGTGACAGCAGTTTCTGTTTTAAAGTGATGTCAGTTAGATATGGTGTTACACTTGATTTTAAAACACAAAAATATCAAATTATTGGTTATCTTCTCAATATCAGCCCTGGGAAGGCAATTACTTGTAACTAATTTTTGACTAAAAAACTGTTAAAAAGCTAGTAGTAAACCAAAGTAGTGCCCTACACTACACAAAACTGATCATTTGACATGACAGTGGAGAGATCACAAAGCACACACTGGCTCTGACTCAGTATTTAACAACCTGATGGATAACGATATTTGAACAGACATCAGCTAGTTAATGCCCTTTCTGACAGAAAAGGTCTTATTGAAGCACTAAAATACATTGATGCAACTGACCTACTTTCTATCCCAACTTCTCACTTTGGCAGCAACTCATGTGACGAACACTGGTGTTTATATCCACTTCTGAAAGTGAAGCTTCAAGTATCATCTTGATTCACAATATTCCATCTCGGTGCAAGCAAAAAGTGCAACCAGGGAATAACAGAGTGTGTAATTCAAATTGTGAAACTGAGTCACATGTAATCAGATGATGAAAAGACACAGCAATCCTGCTGAAATAACCATCAAAACAAGGGCCTCATTCACTCATGTTTTTTTCTGTCACATGTATAGGGTTATGTAAATCACAGCTTGAGACAAAAATCCCCCAAAAACTGGCTTTTCTAATTCATCACATCAAAATGTAGCGACAAAGCCTCAAGAGTTCCCCATCAGCATGTGAGGACAAAATCATCACAGTAACAGCTCAAGCATGTATGACTCAAGCCTTTAATCATGCCATCTTAGTTGGCAAAAACGTCATCACATTAAACAAATGCCAAAATAAAAGCCCTTCAGCTACAAGGCACAGGAATTTGTCAGTGGCTGTCGTGAACAGTTATAACAACATAGTCAGCAGCTTCTTTAATTTGCAGAGTTAAATGACATGAATAGTAGGAAAAAATATCTGGTAAATTGAAATTGTTTGTCTTGGAGATAGTTTTTAACTAAAAGACAAACCATGACAAGATCTCAGCATAAGCCTTAATTTTCTCCAACTCAGATTTTTTTTTTGTTTTTAGTGTGGCTATTTGCAAGAGAAGCTAAACCAGTGATGTTTGGTCCTTTATCTCTTCACCTCGGCTCAGGCTGTCATCATGCCTGAGTCTATTAACATCCTTACTCTGAGCAAGGCATCATCAGACATACTTCTTATTCAGTTTTGACACAATATGTATGACAACAATCTTGAAATGCTGGACTAACATTAAGAAGAGGCCTATGTCTCCACACCAAAGTAATTGATGAAACAAAGATCCAAATTTGTCACCCACGCCAATTTCTTTCATAAGCAGCAATCTGAAGTCCACTTTGGATTGCAACACATCAATGTCATCAGGAGGAACAGATTTTACATGAAATAGTTTGGTTCACTTCGTACAGCCAAGGTCTTGCATCGTAAATTTGCCTCTGCACTGTAGAACAAAAGACCGAAGGAGACCCATGCAGGAGTGTGAAGGGTAGTATGTGATGTGTGCAGGATACTCCTTTGTCCCATTGTGTCGTGTAAAGAGCTTCCTGACCGGACGGCAAACAGGTCAGACATGTGCTCTGACCCACCCTGACCAGCCAACACTTTAACAGTCCTGTAACCTGTAATCTAACCCAGGCTTTCTCAAACATTTTTGCCATATACTCTAAATTTAAGAAGCTTTGCGTTTAGTTGTTCTATGGTTATTTTGTTGTTCAGCATTTTTTCTATGAGGCAAAAGACCTCTGACCCTGAAAGAGGCCACACATCTGGTTGTACTTGAGAAAGCAAACAAACACCGTAATCCTGCTGCCACAGTTCGCAAACCAAATAGAAAGCTCCCAGGGGAGAGTCTATGCCAAGACATTCTGCAGGTATCCATCCTTCCAATTCATTCGCACTTTAACTGCGTTCTCAAAAAAACGAGCTGCACAGTTACTAGAACCAGTTTCCACCCTGAGAAAGTACTTGTTCCAACTTTGTCCAGGTCATGATCTCCAAGGGGACATTAGAGATCTCATGTTGCTGCCCTTTTACAATTCAGGCCAGGTCACCCACTGTCTCATATAACAGTCTGTTGAAAAGGATCTCACAGAGTCACTTTCCCCATACGCAGTGGTTGTGTCTCTTATTTGGTGTTTGCTCTGGTCATGAAAATGTCCCTGTTAACCAAACAGTGCATCTAAAAAAAGTCTCTCTGGTGTGCATTCTTGAGATTACATGTTATGATATTTGACTCATTGTACAAATTGTAACCTGATACAACGCCAGTGACTTTTGGCTCATTACTTTCTTGCCTTTGTACACCTCAGATTCCACAACACTCACTCCTAATTAGATTTCCTTCCTTAACTGTTTAATCACTAACTTACTCAAGGATTAAAACACTTATTGTAAACCATTAGAGTGACTAAGTCAATATTCACAAAAGACATCCTTACATATGCTGACCATGTAATATGACTTTTCTCCTATGCTAATTCACAGCTGAATCCACAAATATCTCCTGCAGAGGGAGGGAGGTGGTTGTTGGTGTTTTTTTTGAGATCATGCCTCTGGGTGTTACAGTGGTTTAGACTTGTTAACTTGAATTCTTAAAATTCCTGCTGCAGTCTCATGCCTCGAAGAAATAGCTTATCAACACACATGACTAAAAAAAGCACTAAGATTAAGAGGGAAACTGGCATTTACCCCCATTTATGAAATATGCTGCATTGAAATGGGTAGTCTGGCACTGTACTGCAAGGCGCCAATTGTCCAGTGTGAGATGGAAGGATGCAAAGAGGCAAGTTAAAACAGTAACATCAAATGTATAAAAAGCAGGTCAGTGGTTTATGCACTGATCTCAGGTTATCATAGTGCTACGGGTCCTTGTGTGCAAACATTTGACATCTGACAACCAATACTGCTTTGCAAACAGAGGGCCTACAAAACAGTTCAAGTAAGGTTGTCCTGAACACAAGTAAACCGAACACCAGCATGCAAGCTGCAGGTTACATGATGAGACTCTGTACCTCATCTCTCAAGTATCAAGCAGCAGAGTTTAAAGCCCAGTGATTATAAAACCCTCACAAAACCCCAGCAGTCTGCCACAGTAACTATTCTACCTGCTGTTTGGACATCACAGACTGTTTTTTTCCTCTTCACTCTTGCCCTATACGTAGTGTGTGCCTGTGTTGCATGACTTTAGCTAGGCTAAGGCTGCAGTGAACTGAAACCAGCCCATTAGCATTGTGGCCAAGATGAGGGTTATACTCTGAAGCTATTTATACCCACCCAGCCAAGAGAAACTCCATGCTGGTCTTTCCCACATAGAAGGGAGGGTTGGAGAGATGAAGTGGAGTTAGAAAAAAAAAGAAAGAAAGGAAAGAGGAAGACACAAACTCAAGATTGGAGAGGAAACTCAAGGCTGGCTTCCTGCATGTCTGTCTTCCTGGGCACTGGCTGGGTCGCAGAATGTGTTTGTATGCATGAACACGTGTCATCCTGTTTGCTCAGCAAGCCTTGTCAACAGTAACTATGGGTGGATGTATAGAAAAGTCAACAACAGCAAAAGAGAAGAAAGAGGCGTGAAAAAACAGCTTCTACATATTGTGCGAGCAGTCACACAGCAAACCACACAAAAAATGTGTATCACCAAACCAAAGGTATTGGATATGTGCAGTCTCACTTGTGTGTGGCCCAAAGCAAGGGTCACAGAGGGCAGGATTTCCAGATGTTTCCTATTATCCCACAGCTCTGACGAGACTTTCCTGGTCACCCAACTCTACGTCTCTCTCTTCTCAGAATCAAGAGGGAAGGTCAAAAGCTGACTAATTTATTTGCCACACTTATTGGCCACTGTTATCTTTACTGGACAGAATTTACCAGGCCCTCAGGTCAGTGTGGTCGAAAAGACAGCAGCTTTCAAAATGACGAACCTCCATTTTTATGGTTTTTAAGGAAAATCCCTCCACTTACCGTATTCCTGTCATGGATAGCCTACATTTTGGTGGATCATGATGGGGGAAATCCAGTTGCCTGGATTAAAACAACAAAACAGTGCCCTGGAGAAATCCTTCACTAATCCGTGGCACTATAAAATGATCAGTTGAGACAGAAAAAAGGGAATTTGTTGCAACAAAGAGGGCAGTTATCGTTTTAAATTGAAAAGGAATCTGCTTGATTACATGAGACTGCTTCCACTCTCCCTTAAAGAGGCAATGGATTTAGATCCTGAGATTTGCAATGATAACACTCTGCAAAATGAACCCTCTAATCCCTCTTTTCACACCCCAACCCCCTTCTCACCTCTTCTACTCCCACTATCCCTACATGCTTCCCTCCAGCACATTGGATGAGCTTGTTGGCGCTGGTAATTGCCAGGGGATGAGTGACATGCAGAACGGCTGAATTGCCAAAGCCAGA
The DNA here is from genome assembly GCA_029814665.1 of Acanthurus lineatus. Taxonomy (NCBI): domain Eukaryota; kingdom Metazoa; phylum Chordata; class Actinopteri; order Acanthuriformes; family Acanthuridae; genus Acanthurus; species Acanthurus lineatus. Next base: position 6,329,193 of record JAPZDV010000002.1, on the reverse strand, counting down.
TAACCATCTCTTTTGTGTGTCATTGCAATCATTGCGATTGAGAAGTGATGCTGAAGGGGTACTAAAGATCAAGAAGCTATCAGAAAAGCACAAAGGGTTGCGTAAAATAAATCAATGATAAGGCCATCGGGATTGATGTGGACGGTCAATGGTGAGCTGCCATTCCATTGGCCCCGTTCAATTTCTACCATGGACATGAGAGAAAAGCCCAAATGGTGGAGGAAAAAAACCATCAGGTGCCTATAGATAAGAAATAAGCCATGGGATCTAAAATTAGCACACTGAAAGGGCTCTGCTGATGTCCAACAGACAGGAGAGTGGCTACAGGGGACTGGAAAGTATTGCAACCTCAAATCATACTGTGCTTTCAGTTATATTGTAGTTGTGGTTTACTTTTCTTGACAAGGGAAAACGCCTTTTCACTGTTTAATCTTACAATATTCCCTTTTCTCTTGTCCACGTACAAGCATAATTCTCAATGATTTATCAAGGGCACTCTGGGAAATTATGGTTTTACCTACATAAACTTGACAAGGAAGGTTTAAAAAAGAAGACAATCAAAAATGTGAAAAACATCACTTATCATCACAAAAGCAGTTTTAGAAACAAAACAACCATTGCACAAAAAAATGCAAATAGAACAATCAGATTCTTTTCTACAATTATTCACTCACTTTTCATCCTCCATCACCGCCTTAGCCTCTTCTCACCAAGGCACTACCCATACTCTAGCCCCCCACTCTAAACCACTCTATATCTTTACTGAAACCATATGTTCTGAGCTCCCACAGCCAGACTTCCCTTATCAACACCACAGTGAGCTGCATGGTGACAAAGCCTCAGCTCCCACTGAGAGAAGGGTAGCAGGCCCCGCTGGACCCTGGACGGAGAGCTTGGGAGGGATTTGTAGGGGATTGGCATTGGTGGTGAGGGCTGATGTTTCTTTCCTCTTTTTGTTTTGAATGTCCATGTACTCCTTCAGCAGTCTAAGCTACTGATCCCTGTTGCCACAAAGTCCCCCATATGGAGATTCATTGGACTTCGGAATGGTCTCACTTGTATGCACAACATATATGATCATATAGGGAACATTAGAAGGATATTTTGGCATCAAGCTTGTTTACACAGTATGTGCCCATATGTGAAGATGGCTAGTAATAAGGGCAATAATATGCATCTATACTAGCTTAGTATATTATTTTATACTAAAAAGAATGATTATTTTCATGGATTATTTACCAGAAATTGGCATTTATTATCAAACTGCACCTGTGAAAGTACCGAATTAGTACACAACTTACATTTTATCTTTAATCCCCCCCAAAAAATCATACTGACTTATTATTACAAAGAGACACTCCATTAGACAGTTACTTTAGCTGTATGAAGGGCATTCTATGCAAAGACACAGGTGATAAGAGAAGTTCTTTAGAGCCTGACCATATCGCTCCCCTCTGGCTATTCACCATATGGCTTAAATCAAGACATGCCAATTGATGTGATGACGGGGAGAACGATGGTGGAGGGCACAAGCACTGACAGCTTTCAGATGTTCACAGGAAAAAAAAAAGGCTCCCAGACTTCTCTGATAAATAATTGGGGCTTTGTCTTTATCATTATGACGGAACTGAGTTTGGGGGGAGGAGGTCAAAGCATGGTCCCTCTGCTGTCTGCTCTGTCTTGTAACAGAAGATAAGCCCTGGCAGCCTTTTGTCTCTTATGTAGCCGAGAAAGGAAAGAGTACGAAAGAGGATGGCCCTTCAAAAAAGATTCTTTTTTTAAACACAAGTGTAGATTTAAAATCCATTCAGTAATTAAGTCCAGGCTTCAGCTGCATGTGTCTTCCTGAAGCTATATTACGTGGATACAATTTTGAGAAACTCATGCATCACTGACTTGAAGTCTGTAAGCTTGTGTAATCTTTTCGTGATGCTAGGCCAATGGGAACTGTCTGTACAGATGAACAGAATTATTTCAAGAACTTTAGGGAAGTTACTTAACACGTGACAGCACAAGACAAAGAGAGAACCATGACCATGTTTAACAAAGACTTGCCATATGTTGAAACTGTAAAATGTATAGAATCATTTGCATGTTAAAAAAAAAACTTTTTATCAGCAAGTAAAAACGATCAGTCAATGGCTGCCTTTTTAACCTTTGAAGCAGCAGGGTTGAAAAGTGAGTGAGAAGATAGCCTGAATCCCTACCAGCACAGGTGATGTTTTCCAGCTGACCCTGACCTTTATATTTCTCATAAAAGGGGCAATGGGGGGGGGGTGGGGGGGGTCCTTAAGCAGGCAGTAAATTGTAATATGCAGTCACATTATTGTTGTCAAATTAAATGTAGCCAATGTGGAGTTAAACACACACTGACTTTGTCTCGGCTGGAAGTAGAAACCACCTGCCCTATGCATAGTGCACAGTGTGACCATAACTGTCAAGGCAAGGATAAGGGGAGGAGAAGGACAACGAAAAATGACAAGGAGAAGTGACGAAATGAATAGTCCCCCGCAGGTGGAAGCCATCTATGCTGGCAACTGTGATGATGGCTGAGAGGGGCGTGTAAAATTACCGGGACGTTCATTCATCAAAGGCAGCTGATATACAATGAGTGAATGGGTAGCTATGCTGAAATGGTTGCTTGTCTCTGTCTGGAAAAAAGGAGGCGCGGTGGTGTTGAGTGCTCATGAATATCTACTTATTTGCGAAGTCAGAGTGAATTGAGCTGCCCTTTGATTGTTTCGAACCTGAGCTTTAACACACAAAGGAAAGGTGTGAATGATGCCCCCAGCATTCGTACCCAAGTGGAAAACCCTAAGCAAAAGTCCTAATGACTCTACCTAAGAATAAGTCTCCCACATTACCTGAACATTTTTAGCGACAACATAAGGCTAAATGCAGCACGTGAGGCAGAAGTACGTCAATGCTTTCAACACTTGTAGTCCGATGCCCCCTTATGTCAGTGAAAGTCTATGTGAAAAGACCCATCAAAAGCTGTAAACCAGAGCCTGTTTATGTAGAACAACACGAGATTTAAAGTTGAAACCCTACAAGAGAAACTGCCCTTATGTACAGAACATCATGCCGAGCCCAATACGAAAATTCTGCCGTTCATCATCATACACATTCAGTCCGATACAGAAGAGAAAATATTAAGTTAACTTTTCTTTATAAAGTGTGCTACTTACTGTATGAAATATGCGCCGTAAATAAGTATGTACGCTGTCACTTCATAAAATTACATCAATATTCTAAATTAACGCTTGAGGTACGTATGCTTGACAGAAGGAAAAGACAAACTTCAATTGGAGGATTTTTAAATGGAGTTTGGCGCATGTCCTGCTAGTAAACAAGAGAACGGAACGTGACCGCAAGCAACGTTAAAGGTAATGTCACACTTACCGACTGAAGGAAAAGCAATGTCCGAACATAATCCCTCTCGGTGTTCAGTATTTCATTCAAAACGCAAAGCCTGAGCCGCTGCTGTCGGTCCGAGTCCTTGACGGCGTGGATACCGTTCTCCTGATGCCCCTCGTCCTCTTCCATGATGGTAATTCAACCCTCAGAAAGGTTGCTCTCGACAAAAATACTCTTCTTTTCTTAAGTATCCACACTTTACTGAGTTCTTGCTTCAGTCCATGTTGCAGCAGCAAGTTTTCCAAAAATCCTCACGAGCGGTGATGCGCAAGGCACCATACACTGGAAATAAAGTTCACAAAAAGTACCAAACAACAGGCGGAGCCTGGTCGCGCGAGCGAGCGAGCGAGGCAACTCAGTACAGACTGAGGAGGAGGAAACCAGACACACACACACACACTCACACACTCACACACAAACACACACATACACTACTCTGAGCTGCGAGCATACACGTTCACACATCTGTACCTCAATATATGTGCATACACTGTAGCTTAAATTAATTACAGTAGCAAACAAATGTTCATGTGGCTGCAAGTGAAACAGGCAACACAAGAGCTTTAAATTACTGCAGCTGCACTCAACTAATTCAGCTTGCTAAGGGAAGGGCCCATTGAAAGCAAAGTTTTAGTCTGTATTTAATAATTAAATACAAGACAAAAACAAATACCTGTTTTCTTTTACTCAGTTTAGGACTTTAATGGGGAAAGGTGTACTAGAAGTCAATATATTGTCTTTTTAATTTGCCTCTTTTCATTAAACAGAAATTGCAGGGTCATGTATGAGATAGACTCAGTCTGCCAAGCTAAGTGGAAATTGTATAGACTAGCTAACAGCAATTTAAATGTTAGCGTTTCTCTCATGGCTCACTTAAAAGTGTAAATAATGCTAGAAATTTAAAACAGAAATGATGTGACAGACAACAATTTTTAGGCATAAAGAAATGTTAACCTAGAAATTTTACAAACTAAGTCTTTTTATTGAGGGTCAGTACCAACAACAAAATATTTTTAATAGGGTAGGCTACAATGTGTAAAATAGCTCAAGCTACTTGTTATAACCGTTATTGGTCACAACAGGAGCCCACCTGTAGCTAGCTTGTAAATTTAAGAGGAAGGCGTCCTCTAGTGGGTACAGGCACAAGTGCAACTTTTGGTTGCAGGCTGGGGGCATTGGAAGGCTGCTGAACAGCACAATTTGAAACAATTTACGACACAAAGTCAGCTTTAGAAGCCACTAAATTTGTATTGTTTTGTAGCAGTAACTCATCTCGTGTCTTCTCTGACACCGATATGTTCGTAATGCACGCGTGCTTAGTCTCGTGCCTGATATGCTCCTAGTACTACTTCTGGTAGCTGTTATTGGTCGTTGAGTGTTTTTCCCAGCCAATACAAAAACGATTGTGTTGTCTGGTCTTAGCAGTTGCTGCAGTATAAAAACGAACTAAAAGGTCGTTTTTCAAATTCAACCAAAACTAGTTGCGGGAGATCACACCTGTGCTTGGTGGTGCATGAATGAATGTGAATAAAGGCGATAAGCTTTAACAGTTAAACCCCTCGAGAGAACGTGACGTTGTGGTAGACCAGCTACAAACAATATTTTCGGTTAGACAGTATATTAGTATTTCACAGCTCCAGGACGTGGAGGCACACCTCTCAGCTTCGCCCCGGAACTGTCGGCCGTTTCATCAAGTCATATCCTGCTTGTTTCACTACATTCATCCACCTCGTTCATTCAGTCTGTGGTGTGAGGATTCATAGCGATAAACTGAAATGTCTGCATTACACTCTCATATAAATTTCCAAAAAAAAGTAGCTGCACCTGCAGATTAAAAAAGTTTATCAATTAAATGTTAAAAACTAAAAAGTGGAGCTTAATTTTATGTATCGTAGACATGCTGTTAACAAAAAGTCAAATGTTAGGAAGGGGAAGAATTAAAATGTCAATAATAGTTTTAATTGATGCATGTTACATTCAATACCCATTGTGATCCTCCCACACATAATTGCATACATACATAACTCTTCTCTCTATCTCAGATGAGGAATGCAACAGACAACTTGTAAATGCCTTACACTATCATATATTTACAGATCATCCTCCGCTTCTGTACATGGCAAATCCTTAAATATGATCAAACATCGGAGGAGTAACATAAGATACAATGTATGACTGATTGTATGTGTTTCCTTGAAGCATATTTAATGTACTTTTTCCTTCCAAAAAAGGCATGTGCATAAAGCACCGTCATAAAAAGTATCACACAATTAGACATGATAGGTTAAAAACTACATGATGCCTCTTCTTCATTCATATTTCACAAGATAAAACTCTTCCTTCAGCAGGGTTTTTTTTTCGTTCAAAATGCACATAAGTACAAAAAGACGTGAAGGTAACAATAAGGAAATGGAAAACAAACATAAAATGTGCTCAGTGCATTAAGACTTTCCAATATAACAAAGAAACTAGAGGTGTTTGCCCTGTTCCATCTCTGTGATAAATAAATTCACATTGTTACAGGCAGACAGACAGTGAGAGGGATTGAATCCAAAACCAAAGTACAGTGAGTAAACAAAAAGTGAAACAAATTGTGAAGCAAAAAAGAAAAAAAAAATAGTAAAACATGTGAAGGCTAAACTGCACATTTTGCAACTTCCAGCTGAATATAAATGACAAGGTTAATTGTTCTCATTAAGAACAAAAGAAACTTCAATTTGTGTGGCCAAATACAAGTTGTATGCAATGCTGTTAGCTACATCGAGTGTTTTGGCCTTTGAATCACAACTGATTTGTTTGGAGGAGCTGTGCTATAATTTTGTTTGGTATTGGCAGAGACTATCTTTGTGGTCTTTTTTATATTAGCCCTGCAAACATCAAGTGCAAACTTCAGGAGCTCTGTAACTCCTCTCAGTATCAGTAAACTCACACGTTACCAGGCATTGAGAGTAAACCAGTTCTAGGATTATAGCTTTAAGGAGAACATTGAAATTATAAGCACTGTATTATATCGAGCTTTTAATTTGCTTAAAGTGACAGTATTCATCTTTAATTGCCATTTAAGGGGTTTTAGGAGTCATTGTGACTGTTGGTAGTGTGATTTTTTTTAACGGCTGAACAAACATGCATGGCAGCCACACACACACACAGACACACACGCACGCGCACACACACACACACACACACACAAACTCAGCTGGGAGATGGATCGACTTTCAGACTGGCACAGAGAAAGTGCAGGTGTAAAAAATGACATCCACCTACAATAATACAACACAAGAGTCAAAAAAATCATCTGAAAAAAATAACAAATATACATAAACAGCCAATTGGTGTGCTCAGTCAGTTGCTGTGATGGCCGGAGGTGTGTTTGCACAAGGAAGACTTAAGCCGGTGTCTCTGCGAGTAGACGACAATGTGTTGTAAAGATTAGATTATGCGCTAATGCCGGCAATCAGTTCTTTGCTCTCTTGAAGCCACCTGCCTGGAAGCAGCAGCAATGTTTTTAGAAAACATTTTTATGACACTTGCATGTTTTATCTCCTTGGCAAAAATCCACCCATAAATCTGCTTGATTTTAACAAAAACAGATATGCAGATTGGATTTTGGACAGAAATTTTGTATTACCACACCAATGCAGTCATATCACAGGGTGTAAAGGACAAATGTTTTACAAGTTCAGAAAGGCCAACAGTGTAACTATTGTATTGCAGTTAATGACAAGCAGAAATTCCCCTTTTGCCACAAAGCATGAACCCAAATGATCAGAGACAGTCACTGTTGATTTCCAGCCATTCAAATCTTCAGTGAGTGGCTGCGACATAGAAATGTAGCTTTTTCCACCTTGGCATGGTTTTGACACTTTGCTCTCAGAGTCAAAGGCAGACAGTGTTGATATAAATAACAAAACAGTACAGTATAAATATAAAGATTCTGTGTGTGTGGTGTGTGTGTGTGTGTGTGTGTGTGTGTGTGTGTGTGTACGCACAGTTGTAATTTGTGTATGTGTACGTGATAAGAGTGTGTATGTGTGTTTTTGTGTGTGTGTGTGTGTGTGTGTGTGTGTGTGTGTGTGTGTGTTTCTGTGTGCGCTTGTGAACCAGTGTTAGGACAGGACCAGGGGGTTAGAGGTGAGGCTTTCCCTCCCCCACCTCATGGAAGAGCGAGGTGTAAAACTCAGGCTCCAGTTGCTTGTTGCGGTAACGCTGGACAATCTCAGTTATTTTCTGCTTTCGCCTCACATGAGGCGGGTTGTACAAGTCACTTTCCAGACGCTTCCGTCGGCACACATTGATGACCGTTTGGCGCACGAGGAAACCTATGAGAGAGATGCAAACACAAGAGGAGGCTGAAGCAGTCAAATGGGACAGTTTAAAGACTGTGTACAAAAAAAAATCATGAAATAGATGAAACCTATTTAAACATTTAGAACAACTGCAGCTTCCCATAAGATAAAAGAAAAAATGAGGATGTAAATGAGACTCCAATGTTTAATTTACTGCCTTGACTCAGCACTAAAGTTAAAAAAAAATTAATTTACTCTTGAGTTTGTGTTATTATAAGCCAAAGCAGCTCTCAAACATAGCCTCCAACTACGACATCTACTGGCTCAGAGTGGCATTACATGCACAGGAACAGACAGCTTAATTATGTTTTCTCAAGATAATTAAGTATCAGCACAGGGAAGAGTGTTGCTTGAAATAATTTCTTTCACAGTACAGCTAAATCATGTCATTCTCACAGTTTTTTCTATGTATTAAACTCAGTGTAGCTTGTGTAGCCTACAAACATGAGTTCATATTGGAAAGTACAACTTCTGCATTAAAAACAATATAAATAGATTAAAAGGAGTTTGTTTTCAGAGCACTTTACACTGAAATGCCAATTCTAAAATATTAATGTGTGTATATTATTTCGCTTAGCTACTTAATGATCCTAATAGATGCCCTTTAGACTCCATGTGATGCATTAGGACTTGTTGTCTCTGTTGATTCTGATGAGGAGAAAAAGAAAATGGATTGTAGGAGGGGATAAACAGGCAAAGAGAGTCATGTGAGCTTTTACCTAGTGCTCTGCGGCTGACCACCATGCCATCCACCAAGGGAATCACCATGCCAAATTTACCCACAGCTCCATGCAGTCGGATCCTGAAAAGTCCCGTCTTCAGAGGGTGGATGAAGATCAAAGGAACATCCTTCTCTAGTAACCCCGACCTGCAACAGGAACAATTAGAGAAACAGAGAGGAAGATGATGCAGGTGATATGCAACAAACTAGAACAACAGCTAAATATAGAATAATATTTGAGAAACAGTGGCACAACAGAAGCACCCTATTTATAAATAATTACCTAACTCTTATCAGTATTACCATGAATCTTGACAGATCAGCTTGAAGTCACATAAAACTCAACTGAACTTAATTGGAACTATTACATAGGCAGAGAAAATGTGTCTATGTCCAACTGATCTTCTCTGGTTGAGTGTTCAGTACTTTAATTTTAAAGAGGAAAAGTCAATTTAGTGATCTTTACAAATGCCATCCACCTAATTTTCTTTCATAGGCTTTGGACACTCAGAAAATTTGTTGTCACTGACTTTCTGTTACCCTGTAACCACCATTTTTTACTAGAAATATATGTTGAAAAACAACAAATTAAAGTGTGTCAGGTCATAATTTCCTTTGAAAATAATTCCCTCTGAGCACATACTGTCAAAAATTTAATTTCCACAGATCCTTAAGGGTTGTGCAATTTAAGGAAAAGCCTTGATTGGCTGAGTCAATCAAATCAGAGTAGAAAACTGTAATTCAAGGCGTTCATTCATTTAGAAGTTCCAGTTCTGCCACCAGGTCTCTCCTCAAGAGCTCCCAGGCATTCAGCAGCTTTCTGTTAGCAAGTTTCACCACTGTCACTCTCACTTTTAAGTCAGTGAATATGTGAGGTATGTTTTCATCAAATCCAAGTTGGTGATTGTTTAGATCAAAACTAATAAAAAACAAAACATTTTTGTGGTGAGGGAGGTTACTGAGCTAAATAAACTCATAATATTTTGACAGGATTTCTTTTATTCATCCAGGACATTGAGATCTTCCAAGATTTGTGAAAAAGACGCCTAATGAAAGGTTGTCATCTTGCATCAGATCACATTCAAAAGCAGCTTTGTTTATTTGGTTTGACAACCCATTTGTATTCCTCTGAGGCTTGTGGACCGTGGCCTCAGCCAATGACTTTGCAATCAAGCTGCTCAGTAGCATGATCTCTCAACCGCAAAATAGGGTGACTAAAATAACATACATGTGACACGTTTCACAAAAACACAATGTTCCTTTGTGGCACTTCACACTCTTAACCATTGTCACAGCTCTACCACAGTTCCTTTTCTCAGCCTATTTTCACACACACTGCATGTTGTACTTCCTGTTTTGCATTATATGTGTTTATGCACTTTTTGTTATCCTGCATAACAAACAGACAAAATGCTATTTCGCAGCACTTTTATTTTTTCTTCTTCATTTTTGCACCTGACCAAAACCAATTAATTAACCAAACGCTCTCTAAGCTGGCAGCAAAATGTTTTAAGTGTTAACTCATGAATACCTGCAGGACGTGCTGTTGCTCATACTAGCTTCCAAGCCTGTGCTGGTTTCCGCCAGAAGATCAGACAACGGGAAGTTCTCTAAAAACACACAAACAACAATGGCATTCATGTACCTCGATCCATAATTCATGTATTTAAGAAACACTGTTTTTTTGTTTTATTTGTTTGTTTTTTTAACTGAATATAGATGTTAATAAGCTTAATATTAGAAAATGTGTAACAGTTTACTGAGTGAACAACAGAAAGTGCTGTAGGGAAAGAAAGAATATGTGCCTACCGATATCATCAAAGCGCTCTACCCACACCACAAACACCTTTGTCTCAGGGCCGAGTGGTGGGAAGGACTTTCCAGTCGATGACCTCTTAGTCTTTACCAAAGGACTCAGCTACAGAAATAAGACAAAACACGGCAGTTTAAGCAAACGCAGCATTATAATAAAAAAGAAAATCACAGTCACTGCTGTCAGCATACATAAGAAAGGTTCTGTAGTTTGAAGGCCATCCATTACACAGTGTCTCTAACTGACTCAGTGATGCCTCAGGGCTCGACTGAAAGACTCAAGCTCTTTTGTCCCAGGACCTGTTACATATTTTTATTAAAACACTTTTGTGCTCTAAATCTGCAATACCTTTTAGCAGTTAATTGTGTGTCACATGGTTTTTTAAGGGGTTATCTATGTATTTGTTGGGTACTATGAATCCAGTGTCCATATTGTTTGTTGTCTGTATGAGTTGATTTGGTAACAGACAAGTTTCCTTGCTAGGGATTAATACAGCTGTCTGATTCAATATATGCTCACATATGACAAACCTTTTTGGCAGACTCCAGGTTTTCAGAATGGTTTGGGAACAGCTCCAGTGTGAGATTTGGTTGTTTGAGTAAACCAGGCGTGAGGTCTGGGTTGGTGTCTGCCTCCACTGTGGAGTCACTGTGCACTGATGACTCCTCTGGAAAACAAGTGAAAGTACATTCAGAATAACTCGCAGGCTTTTCATCATGTACGTTATCTATCAATTCATATTTGAGGAAGCCAATGCTGACCAGAATTTTCTATCAAAGATGGAACAACAAAGGCAATCTCCGTCAGAGCGTCAGCATAGTACAAAACTTTCTTTTCGCCGTTGAAAACTGAACCTCCTGTGTCCTCAGGAGTAGCTGCTTCCTCTAAAGTTAAAAAACAAATAAAAAACAGAAGTTTAACATTCATTTAATTTCAATTAATGTCCAACATCCAAACAACTATCTTCCTCATATCTAACCCAGCCATTAGCTTAGCAGCTTGCCTGTTTGTTGTATATCATTGCTGTCAGAGCAGGAGTTAAGGGACCAGCTGGTATCAAGGTGTCCTGTCCACCCTGGGTGGCGTCCCACATCCACAGGCCAGCCCAAGGACAGCAGGAACTCCAAAAAGTGTGGCTGAACACTGGAGGATGATTCCACATTCCTCAAGATCTGAACAAGACAACACATCCATTCGTAAGGAACAAGTTCAACATCTGTACATTTCTAAGTCTAATTCAATCCATTTCATTCCACCTGTGATTAAATACAAACCAAACATGTTAATCACTACAGCAACCACTGAGCTGCAGATGCCTCACCTCAGGGCTGCTTTTCTGTCCAGCCCTCACATAGAAAATAAAGACAGTGTCAAATGGTCGGCAGGGAAGCAGATCCAGGTAGCTGATGTCATCAAAAAACCCGGGCAAGGACGACTCTAGGCCAATCAGATGAGGAGGTAGACGACTGTTGTTGGGCTCCTATCAATGATTAATTACATACATGTGTCATTTATTAACTATGTTATCAATAACAGTTTTATAGATGCATTTAATATTGATATCTTATACATTTCAGTATCATTATGAATGCAAAAGTAACAATTACATAAGTTTAAGTATGTGGTAGGTTTTCATAAAATATTTGATATGTTTTTTACATCTTCAAGCCAAGAGATTTCCACTAAAAATATCCAATCAGACAAATTTTTTTCAACCTTGAGTGCTTCCAGAGACAGAAAGCCAAAGTGGGAGAGGAAGAGGCGTGCCGTCTGGAACTCCTGCGAGGGTGGAGGTGGTTTACAGTCGGTTTGTGGGTCAGGGAATCGCTTGGACTTCCAGATTTCCTCGCTGTGCCGCTCCAAGGCATTTTCATACTCTATCTGCTTGTTCATCAGAATACGAAGCTTGTCATGCTGAACTTCCAGCTGAAAAGAAGAGGAAGATGCAGGATTTTTCAAAGATAATTTTAAGAGGCTGTGGCTAATGAATAAATTGCATAAATTCCGGTTAGGGTTAGTGTGCAGCTCCCAGAGTCACAACACTGAGGTGTAACCTCACAAAGTTAATGTGAAAAGAGTCACCTTAGTGCATCTGTGCTTTACTATACTGCTACCAAACACCTAACTTGAGGAGGAGTTTCCATTTTATTAGGTGCAATCAAATCAAATCCAGTACAATCCAGTTTCATAAATCTAGTCTTGTGAAGTTTTTAATGTTTACTTTCTTCACACAGTGTCAGAGACATGTTGGTTCAACTCTGTGTTAAATTTTCCAGCCATTATTAGTGGTGGTTGTAAATTGCCTTAAAAGCTAAAACTTGATGAAAGGATATTGCATTGGATTGAGAAAACAAACAAAACAATCATCATAAGTGTGTCACCAAACCACATGATTTGACCCATTTTTCCCATTAGACACCGAAGTGAAATTCCATCCTTCCAAAAACTCACATGTGGATTATTTCTCATCAGTTTATTTGTAGCTCTTGAATCATCCTGCCAGCCCATACAACCCACCTGAGTTTGTGTAATAACAAACAATATTAGTGATAACATTACTGCACAGCTGTAATTTCAGCCTTGGCAAAAATCTTGTGTAGTTTATGCCTGTGGTAGAATAATTTAGTTTGTTTGTAATTAGTCATATTGTAGATCCAAGATCAAAGACAGGTTTTAAAAGGAAGCAAATCTCACCTCTTTACTGACAATGTCATCCAGATCAGGAATACTGACATCAGCTTTGACGAGGGGAATCTTATCAACCTCCTCAGGAAAGGGCCTCTGCTTGACATTGTACTTGATACCAACATCATTGTTAGGTGTTGGACGGCCCTCAGGAACAAACACCTGCTGTGGAGGAGATAAGTAGACAAGTATAGAACAGAGTTAAGTCATTAGCAAAACAAATTTTTAGCTGTATGTTTTACAAGAGCAACAATGTAGCATTGCCATGTTAAAATATTACTAGTACAACTGATTTTTGTTAAGCATCTGTGTCTTTTTGATGCAGAAATCTACAGTCTGATCTCACCCTCTGATTGGCTCGAGCTCCTCTGGGTTGGTGGAAGAGCTGCATGGTCCATGCATGTCTGCCAGCCGTCCCTCGGATCAGCACTGTCACTGACGGACTGGGGTCTGTAAGGACAAAAATGCTGTCATTGAGGGATAAACAGGATGGTCTGTACTTGGTGGATGACAGTCTCTTTTACATTAAAAATGAACCAAGTAACTTCTTTATCCTTCCCCTGATATTCTAATATACTGACATCACATGAAAGATTGAATAATAAGCTACTAACTCTGTTCGTTGCCAAGAGGTTGCTCCAGCATGGCGAGGATGACCGAGTTGTCCAGTACAAAGTAGCGGAAGTTGCTGGCTCCTGTAGCGCTCAGTCTGGCGTAGCGAATCAGAGTGTCTTCATTCAGCAGACTGCAGGTGGAGGCTGTCCCGCTGGGGGAAGGGAAGGCTCCCAGCACCTGCATGATACTGGGGAACACCACAGCGAAAACCAGGAAGACCATGAATTTACAGAAAGTGGGTCAAAAGGAACAGCATGACTTAGTCACTAGAGCAGCAGAAAAACAGAACAAATATGTATGTTGATACAACTACTAAGACTTAAAGTCCATCCAAAGCTACAAGTTTCCTTTAAAGTGATATTTACATTTATAATGAAACTATTTTATTTTTAAAAGGTACATAAACAAACTTAGAGGAGAAATCCAAAAAATGCTCCTTCTGTCTGTAAGCCTCTAGGAAGTGTTGTAATGTTTGAAGTACAATTTTAGAAAAAAGGACATGACTTGGCATTAAATCCAACTAATATTGACAACTAATCTGTTTTTCTTATGTTATTTTTTGAGGTGGCAGTTAGCCAATGCACCTTGAAAGGAGCTGGACTTGGATAGTATTTACCCGGGCCATCACATGCTATACTCATTGCTACCGTTGACAAACCACCTGATGTCATGTTAGCTCGCCTGCTATGTAGTATGCAAAGCAACATAAGGAGAATGATGGACATTTTTGCACTACTTTGTCAACAAAAAGAGTTCAAATCAAGTATCTGGGCTTGTAGATAAGAAGAAGGCATCGCCCCTGTTTTTTTTTAGCTCTCTTGTGTCAGTATCATATAAACTGCTGTCAGAATGTCATTCTGTCATATCATACGGATATAAAATGTCAATTGTTGTCAATTGTAGATATCCCTGAGGCCTCAAACTGAGTTATATATTAATCTGATTTAAATTAGTGAAACAAAGGGCTTTTGGAAATACAAAAGCTTTGCTACAAATGTACAAACTCTGAGTCTCACCAGGACAAAGTCGCCTCAGCAGCATCTTTCACCCTCATTGAAGCAGGGTTGTGCTCCTTCTCCCCTTTATGTCGGATTTCCTGTTCCTGTCGTGATTTGCTACCAGAGATTCCCAGCTCCACAATCTCCAAAACCTCTACCAAGCAATCCTGATCAAAAAAACAGAGTAGAGGATGGAATCTCAGTGCCGAGCACACATACTTCCAACATTAAGGAGGCTGAGACTTAACTTAAACATATCTACAAACAAAACCTTGCCATAAAATTTTAAATAAACAATTTCTCTGAGAAACAGCAAGGTATCCAGTTTCTGTGTGTTCTTGGTAGAGTTTAGTTTCACCAAATAAAATTCTATCCTTTTCTAACCAAACATCATATCTGAGGGAAATTTGAAAAACTGACCTTCTCATCCAGCATGTCAGGGTGTTCTGTGAGCCACACACACAGAAACTGAAAGGCCGCTACAATCATGGAGTGGAGGTCTCGGGACTGGAGAGGAGCTGGACGGCTACACTGATACACAATGTATCCACATATAGAGCTGACAGCACGTTTACGGTCTGCAGAGTCCACTCCCACCTTCACCTGTTGAAGACATGCACACAAAAAAAAAAATACAGAAAGATGTGGTACATTAACTGAATTATAAAATTCTTTATTTCATGCACTTGTAAACAATCTGCATAGAACAACTGTTTGACTAAATTCTAACACATTTGATTATTTTAGTTTTGATTAACAAAGTGAAAACACAGTATGGTTAGAACTAGCAATTCTGTAAATAAATTATGTAAGTTATCAATTTCTCTCTGCCTTTAAAAACTCTTTTTTTGCCTAATAAGTAATAATATTAACATTTTAAAGCCAATTAGTGTTGACTTTACTAATACTATCTTATCTTATTTAGGAACTGACAGCTCTCATGGCAGCAGGCTTATTAATTATCGAGGAACAACTGTACAGCCAATTACCAGGCAAATAACCTGCAGGTTCTCAGAAACTTCTCTCGTACTGATAATTTGTGGTTGTTTTTGACAGTTTGGACAACATTAGTTGTGCTCTCTGTGAGACTAGAAAGGTCTCATTTGGGCATGAGGTTTAACTGGAACCAGGGTTAAGAACACATTAATATGTCATATAACAAGCTACTTCCAGGCCCTCTTTCCATGCTAATAACCAAAGCGTAATTCTGTTCAGCTAGTAATAATGGTAGACTGTTAAACTGAATTACAGTCGTGTTTTGAAATTGTAGTTTTACCTTGGCCAGCCCAGCCAGCAGCTCCAGGGCAGCCAGTGAAATGCTCATGTCTTGCCTCCACTGGGAGTTGAGTCTCTGGGTGACCAGGTGGATGCTGCGCACCAGCAGGCCTGCCGCCGTATCTGGAAGAGCTAGACCATATAACACCCCGAAATACCAAACACCGCAAAGAATAGAGCAAAGCAGAATTCAGGCAACACAGCATAAGTATAAAGGACAACAGGAAACAAAGTCCTTGATGCCCAGTTAGTAGATTGCTCTAGATACTGAAACATGCATTAAGCTAGAGTTTGACATCAATTCAGCACACAATGTTAAGAGAAAGAATAGATTAAATGTAAAGAGTTAGGGCTGAGCGATCAAGTTTAGTAAGAAAGATCTTTCTGCAGGATAATATTCATGCAAAACTGACGGACGAGATAAATTAATTACCAAGCCAACCTGATACTGTTGTGGTTATCTTATTTTATCTAAATAACAAGCAGTTGCTATGAATTTCTAACAGTGGGGTAGGATTACCATTTAATGTGGAGCTGTCACTGATTCAAGAGGAAAGTCACAACTTGTCAAAAAAACATTATATATTTTTTTCATTTTTACCTACAATTTGGAGGGCTAAAAATACCTTAAAAAGATAACTACAAAAGAAAGTAAAGCATTAGCTGACTTGTGCTGAACAAATATGTAAAGTTGTTTGAATAGTTGGGCTTCCAGAAGAAGAGAAATAACCACTGGAAATAACAGAGCCGTACACAAAGGCTGTGACAAAGTCCAGCACTGAGCCTGACAAAACTTGCTCCAATTTTAGAAACAACCTGGGATTTCCTAAATTTATGATAAGCAAAAACATCCCAATCATGCAGAATTGGCTGCAGTGTATGAAACAATTGTCAGCAGACTCTTGCCTGCTCTAAAGTCTCATTTTTCCGGTCTAGCTCTGAGCCTCACAACACAATGTAATCATCCTGTCTCACAGGAACCATGAGGAACCCACCCTCCACCCATTTCCTGCTGGACCGAGTTGCCTTTAAGCAGCAGTGTTCAGTAAGAATGGATATTAACTTGATGGCAAAATTAAATGAAATCAGTCATTATTTATTTTTTTCAAATTAAGAAAGGCCTTTCATATCATTTCCAACATTTCCAAGATTTAGTCAATCATCACTCAGCCCTACTGAGGAGAGGAGAGGAAAAAATTATTTAAAAAATACTTTTGATTTGGCAACACTGTTGCGGCTAAATTACCCTTTGCTAAGCCCTGCCCCTTTGTTAGGATCCATCAAGCTCCATCAAACAGTTTTCAAACCCTGGTCAGAGTTAGCCGATGCTACAAAATGATTGGCCAGTCTGCATCCCAGTGGTGGGGCTTAGCAAAGGGTCAATAAATTAATTTAAAAAAAGAGGAATCAGTCAGAACCCTCCGCATCAGAGTCAAACCACTGTTCAATAGCACAGCATCACAGCAAATAATCGTGCTTCACCTACAAAGACATTTTACCCAACGCTTCTTAACTCTGCATACCACCTTAACCACGTTAGCTACAAAGAACAAACACATCCATTTAATATGTTAGATGTTTTACATTGTTAAGCAGCTCCTGATCACATGTATTAATGCTCCAATAGGCCAGTTCTGCAAAGCTACCACCATAGTGTTATTTCACCGAGCAAGAGGTTATTAGTTTGCATGGAATGGTTGTATCTCTTACCGTAGTCACGGAGCAGGGCCTGGGCGGGACGTTCTGAGTCTGGGCTTGTGGCCTCTGTGCTGCCTCCGCTGGTGAAACTGATGCCACTGTTGGTACGGCTATGACTCTGACTCCTCACGGTCATATGGCTCCCATCTATACTCCCCTACCACCACAAAAACAAAACATTCTTAATATCCAGTTCATCTTAACGTTTCAAGCATGTTAACATGTTTAGTGTTCAATGGAGGATAAAAGTGATCAGAGCCTTACTGTTTCAGTCTGTGCACCAATAGACTCCAAGAGTGCTGAGTCTTGAACAATATTTAGCATTGCACCTGATTAGATGGGGGGAGAAAATGACAAAAATTATTTAGAATGATGTAAAGACATCATCACAGTCCAAAAATTGGTTTCAGTTAGCATAATACTGCATAATTAAAATGGCTGAATAAACAGACATAGAAGATATAAAGAAATCAGCAGATACCCAGGATGAGCTGTGTGTTGGTGGGGTCAGTCTCAGTCTGCAGAGCTCCTATGAGGACATTGACAAGACGTAGCCTCAAGGACAAGAAAGACACAGGCTGGTCATGAGGCCACCCATCCTCCTCATTGAACTTTCCTTCTAACAGAACCTGAAGCACAATATCAACATGGTTTAGAACATGGCATACTTATTTTTTGGATACAACTTTCTTTTATTAATCAGAAACAGTTTTAACACAGATTTTACATAAGTGATTGGAAAAAGCTGCAATGACAAAAAAAGGATCAAGTTTACACCATAAAACTCAAAAAAAAAAGCACTAAATCCTGCAGTAACACAGCTTGTTTCAAATAAGTGTAATGTACAGACTCCAGAGCTGTTACCTCTGATTTAATGTTGCCAAAGTGATGGGGCAATGGCAGCATGGCAAGCAGGATGTTGATGGAGGCTCTCCTCAGGTCGGTAGGATTTACGTACATTTTGAATTTGGTCAGCTCCCTGTTGGAGTAAAACAAATCCAATGAACATTAAGAAACTTTAAGAAAATACTTTTAAAATAGTAAAACATTCTAATTACTTGATAACTTATACTATAGTCTAACCTGTCTGGTACAATAGTCTCCAGGGCAGCTATGAAGTAGGGCACCACCACATTGATGCCCTTCAGGTCAGTACAGAACAGAGAGGAAGAGTTGAGAATAATAGAGGCCAAAACTGGTCTACAGATGAAATCAGAGATCTGGAGACCTTGAATCAAGACCATGTAGAACCTGCAGAAAGAGAGAGAGGATTACCTGTTCATTTTATAAACCAGCTGACAACACCAGATATTATACCCATAGTTGGGCTGATGACAGTGAGAATAAAAATTTGGCATGATAAAAAAAAACGGTTAAAGTTACCTGGACAGGTAAACAGGCAGAATCTCTTCTCCAGTTTTCTTGCTACAGAAGATGCGGCAGAGAGTCCCACAGGCCTCAGCTCGTCCTGCCTCATAGCTCTCTGGGAACTCGTTGGCATCAAACATCGGGTTGGACACCATGGAGTCAGTGGACATCTGGGAACCCTTCCTTCTCAGCTCCAGACCTACTTGAGTGGCTATTGCTGCACAGAGTGGAAAGAGACAAAGAATGAAAGGACCCTGAATTGTAATCTGGTCATAAGTAGACATGCATGTTCAAGAAACAGGCAAACGTAGCTACTATAAGCACACTACAAAAAAAAGGAAATATAGTAAAAATTTAAAACACAAAAGCACCACAAAGCAGACATTTAATGCTATCACAACAAAAGGGAACAAACACCTCAATGATTGCACACACACACACACACACACATACACACACACACACATACATACACACACTCATTTAGGAGCATTCAAAAGGGAACTCTGACACAAAGAGTTTGCCATAGAAGTTCGACCTGTCTTTGACACAAAGCATGACCAAGTGTAGTTTGCTGTTACCACAAAGCAAAATCCCTGTGTCAGCTCCCACGCTGTTGCAATTACATGACTGTCACTCAAAGTACAGAACATTCACTTCATGCATTGAGGCATCAAACCAATAAAATCAAAACTCAAGTGAACTGACAATACAAAAGGAAAAATTACAAAAACAAAACACTAATGCTGAACTTGAAGGGGGGGGTCAGAAACTAAATTATAATAAGTATTAGTGTGACCCAAAAGAAAAACAAAAATGAGAACTTAAAACTGGTTGGCGTTGTCACAAACTGGCAACGTTATGGTCGAGACAAGTGGTCAGTTGGTGAAACCCATTCCATCACCTTTGGAGAAACGCTGAGAGAACGCTGGTGAACTTTTTTATATGACAAGCAGTGGGAACAGAAAACAATGGCGATAATGGCGATGATCATGAGGAACTCAACTAAAAAGCAGGAAGATTTGTCAAGAAACGCAAATCAAGTGAGGAAAAAAAGCTGCCGTTCCTACTTACAAGATTTATAAGAAAGGAGAATTTGGATAAAAGAGGCTGCAAGATAACAGAAATAGTGGAGAGACACAAAATCAAAGCAGATCCAATATGGGATCAATTCATATCAGGCATGAATTGTGTTTTTTTTTTCTTTTTTGTTTTCCTCAATACATGACTTTTGACCCATTACAACTCTTTAACATTAACCAGACATGGTAGACACGTGCAGGACACTACACCAAAAAGAGAAAAATAAATGGAGAGCCAATGATGAGCCAAATTTCTTTTCAAATACCTAGTTCTGTATATGCTGTAAATGACTCCTCTAACAATGATTTTACCAATAAAATGGCTGTATGAAGTCTTTAGCATATAGGAATAATCTCTATGCAGTTTAAGCCAGGTTTAAATAGTCAGTGGATGTAAATGGATTAGAATCAGATGGAAATCTCATACCAGGCCACTTCTAACCAAGCCCTCCAAACACATAAAGGCACAAAGAAGTTTCAGAGAAGATGGTGAAAAAAAAGAAAGGATATCCCGACGACATACAGTAAAAAAATAACACAGACACCAAAAACACAGATAACGTCACAAAAACATGTACTAATGAACAGCAATGAAAAACCCACCTGCCCATGCATAAATGGAAGTGCTATTAGCCATTGTCTCGCTTCTTACCGGTCATGCTGGGGTCTCGGCTGAGGCCACTGTGGAGTTTACAGTGGACCAGAGCGGCATCGAAAAGCCACTGGCCAAACAGGTTGAGGATGCTGTTGACCTTCGGCCGTGCTGGGGCTGGCAGGGGCCGAGACTCCCAGCTGCTCTGGTTGGGGCTGGAAAGAAGAGTTGGGGAGGACGAAGTCTGCTGCTGCTGTTGCTGCTGGGATGCTTTGGTTGGTTGACTACCACTGCTCTGTAGTTTGAGGAGAGACAGAGGAGCATATGTGTTGGGATGCTGTTGAGAACATGACTAGTGGAACTAATAGATCATACACAAAAGAGTTAAAGGGAGTTTAAAAGATTTTTACATGAGATTTGCATAAATAGATCTGGTTCCACATAAAAGATCAAAGTAAATGACAGAGATGTGACACACACACTGACACAACAAGTGTGCTGTATTCTTCCATGACAATCTTGATTTTTTGTTTGACTTAAAACAGGCAAATCAGATGTATCACAGCTGTATTAGTTGTGCCCTGTCTGTCGATCAACTTGCAAATAATCTAACACAACAATAATTTAAAATACAGACCTAAACTTTTTTGATTGCACTATTTTTCAGACCTCAAGTAACGTTTGAACTTACAGTTGAGCTCTTGCTTGCGGTTTTGGCCACCACTGTATGCCGCTGCTTGCGGCTGTGAGGGGGTGTGGTGTTGGTGATGGAGGGCGGTGGAGACATGCTCATTCTGTTGACTGGTGTGGGCGGGGCACTGTCAGCTCTGGGACGAGATATACCTGAAGACAGAGAAATAAAATGAACTGGGGACTCTGGTTCATGTTTTTCCCTCCATAAGATAAATACGTGTGATTAATGTCAGCAAACGAGAAAAAAATCTTTTAACCCCACATATTTTTCTGGTAAACAAAACTTGTTATGGTTTAATAAAATCATTTGAAGCCATTTTTACTATTATAAGAGAAAGAAGAAAACATAGTGGTTTTAGAGTCTGTGAGTTGATCATAGACAACATTCATTTGTTGACATGCAAGGCAATGGTTAGATACAAATCACCAATATTTGATATCCATCCATCTTGATTGACGTTTCTTGCCCCTAAGACCCCTCTAGTTGATAATCTTGTAGCTTGGTCTGAATGTCTGGGATACATCATTTTGCTAAGGCAAGACTACCCCCAGCTGGTTATATCATCATCACCAATAAATAGACTCCATTATATGCCCATCTCATTATATGATTTTATCAGCTGATGTCTGTACCATGAGAAAGCAGCACTGGACAAAAAGAGAACACCCTCTCCCGTACGTCTCTCTTTTCAACAGAGACACCTACAGTGTGAAGAGAGAAATACACACCGACATGTTTCTATTCAAAAGTTTTAACAGGTATAACTGACTGACATCTTCCATCTTGATCTTACTTTGTAGTAGCACCTGAATAACAACTGGAAAGGAGTTAAACTATTACAAAAATTTATGCTTGGAACTGTTGCAAATTAGACTCTTTAAGGGAAAATGAAGTTTCAAGAACTTTGAAATTTGCTTGAGATGAATCACAAAAAAAATAAAATTATCTGCTTTCGTTTTGGTCAAAGTTATATCTCTTTTGCATATAATGCTAGACAGGTTTAAAAAATCTGTCCAATTTTCATACAGTTAAGTAACTTAGAAAGGAGGAAAAACATAGTGATTGTAATTAGTTATCTTTTTAAAGAAGGTAGCTGCCTGGAAGGTTAGAATAACATTTCAAAAAACCTAACATACAACATGCATTGAAAAATAGCCAGTAAAGCTAACATGTTTTTTACTAATGTACAAATCTAACTGTTATGTTTTATATCATAGGGTATAAAAATCTAGATAAATTTATCTGATGGCTTTTGAACATTTACAAGTCACTCGCTTTTAAGTGTCACACCATATTTCACATTTCAGTGTAACTCCTCTTACCTAAGAAGGCATCCACTAAGCAGCTGACACCCCTCATGGCCCTGAAGAAGATCTGGGGCAGCTGTTTTAGACAAGGATGCAGCACCACTTCATGAGGGATGCCACTGGAGTTAAGAAACTGTTCCTGAAACTTTGGAGTGGTGCTCACTATTGCAGGGTTGCTCAGATCCACTGGGTTGCTAGAAACAAATAGAGAAAGAAGCAAAGTTTTCAGATACAGCAAAATCTTATATGGATATTAAAAAAACTGTAAAGGTTTGGAAAGTTTGGGGTATTTTCTTGAACGTTTAATATTGTTAGCTGTGAGATTATGACAGAGCTGTATCATGATGATGACGATGTCGACATCCTTAACATATCTGGATCTGACCTCTACAGATAAAGGAGATGATTAAAAAAGTGAATAAAAGTGCAATATGTAAGAATGTGAGGCAATTTACTTGAAATAAACATTAAGGCTTTCGGCCTGGCTGACTAAGAGATGGCAGAAAAGAGTAACAGGTTCCTGACTATTAAAATTTTAAAAAGCCAGATAAAACTCAAAACTTCTTGGAGACGCGCAAGTGCAACAGCAGATGAAACAGGCGAAAGCTTATGCCCAGAAAAATTGCACAACAGTCTCTCTTTACTAAAGCTGCATCCGTGCTGGCAAATGCCCAACTCGCCTCATATAAAGTTACCCACCTAGTGGCACAGTGTAAAAAGTCCCACACAATAGCAAGGAATTTATACTTTCCTGTGCTATGGACATGGTTTCAACTATGCTTACTGACTCTGCAGCCAGCAAAATAAGGGCAATTCCTCTGTCCAACAACACTGTCGGCAGGCGCATTTATGAAGTGTCAAAGGACGGACTCCACACCCACTCAGCTAACAGCCCCCGGCTAGCCATCAACAAGCTGACAATCAACGAGGCCACACCCTAATTTATGCAAAAATGGCAGAATTTTAAGCTTAAATATAAATAAACAAATGAGTTAGAAAAAAAATCACCCCCTCAGAGTTTTTATGAGATGGTAGAGAAACTGTAGACAAAGAAAAACATTTTTTGCAAAGACAAGTTAGATCGTGGTAATTATCGGCCAATAAGTGTTTTAAATCAAGACTACAAGATCTTTACTCATATTATGGCAAAAAGAACTGAAAATATTCTCCCTCAAATACATGTGATAGAGTAAATAAACAAAGATAAACTCCAGGCAGTAATGCTAAGCCTCTACGCCAAGAAGGCATTTGATCAGGTTAATTGGGAGTTTTTATATCGAATGCTGGACAAATTTGGATTTCATCAGATGTTTTTTAAAACTATTAAAGCTCTATATTATAAACCAAAAGCTAGAACAAAAATAAATGGAACCATATCAAATTCATTCGGCCTGGAAAGAGGGACCAGACAAGGTTGCCCACTTAGTCCGTTATTGTTTGCGCCGTTTATTGAGCCATTAAGCCAGGGGAACACTCGGAATAATAAAATCACTGGTATACAAGTGCTAAATCAAGAGTACAAAGTTTCTTTATTTGCAGATGATATTTTATTCAGTTTAACAAACCTGGAGAATACGATTTTGGAACTTCTATCATTCTTAGATGCTTTTGGCTCATCTTCAGGCTAGAAATTAAATATCCAGAAGACCCAAATATGAAGTCTCAATTACAAACCTAGCCAATCCATAAGTTCCGAAATCCAACTAAAATGGGATCTAGATCACATGAGGTACCTAGGAGTAAACATCCTGAAAGACTTTGATTTGTAAATTTAAATTTTGATCTATTAAACCAAAATCTAATTTAGGACATGAGGAGATGGAATCTTATTCCGGTACTAAGTTTTGAATCTCGAATTGACTCTGTTAAAATGAATATCTTGCCAAGGATATTATATATTTATTCCAGTCTCTCCCAACTGAAATAAATGATAAACAATTCAACGAATGGGATAAATTGATATCACGCTACATTTGGCAAGGGAAGAAGCCAAGGATAAGATTCCAAACTCTTCAACTGCCAAAAAAATAAAGGATGATTGGCACTCCCTTGCCTAAAAGATTATTATATTTCGGCCCAGTTGAGGATCTTATTCTGTTGGTGTGTTATGGATTACAAGGCAAGATCGAAAAAAACTGAGGAAAATGTATCAGGGATGGTGCCAATCCAAGCAAGGTTAGGAGACAAAGGTCTTATTAAATGCTTGATGGAAACAGGTGATAGATGGATTAATTTATCTCTGAAAACATGGTTAAATGTTATCACTACGAATGACATGTTTGAAGAGGTAAAGATCCTGAAATGGTGCTGTTTTGATTTTGACTTTGCCTCAAATCAAATGGATGCCAATTATAAGAGATGGGTTAATCAAGGTCTCTCCTCATATTGTACATTTTTCAATCAGGCAACACATCATTCAGGCTCTTCCAGTTGCTGGAGGTCATGTGGCTCCCAGGAGGCCAATCATTACCACTTGTTTTGGGCCTGTACAAAAGTAAACATTTTTTGGCGTAAGATTTATTCAGAATTAGTAACTTTATTTGGGTCAGATATTACATTTAACTGGGATGAACTTCTTTTTGGGCTTACACACTCTATAACTATGGGTGTTAAAGCAAGATATCTGTTTGGTGTACTAAGTGTGGCTGCTAAGAAAGCTGTTACCAAGAAATGGCTTAAGTCAGATGCCCCATCAATAGAGGATTGGTATGACATAATTTATGAAATAATTGTAATGGAGAGAATAACTTTTTCTCTGAGACTGCAACAATCCAAATTTGAAGCTATTTGGAAAGATTGAAAAAGGTATTTTTCCCTGAGACGCCCCTCTTTTGTTTAAGATTTATTTCATTCACCCGAATGTCTTTGTATTAAGGTATTTTTATTCTTTCATTTGAATGAAAATGCCCCATGTTCATGTTGTATTTGCTTTATGTAATTGTATAAAATGTGTTGTGAAAAAGAAAAAGAAAAAATCATTTAATCACAACTAGCATCTACCACAACACATGGGTCCAACACTGTGTCCCAAGATAAAGCTTAGATCTATGCAAAGCATGTGAAATATGTTGTGGTATTATGGTCTTAGCTAGCTAATGTTAACTAACAATACATTGTTTGCTGGTGTGGATATATTAATGGCTAGTTAAGTCATGTAGCAAAATGCTTTTTAGAGGGGATAAGATAAGTTAATTCATTTAAACTGCAAGGGCTGATCTGGTTTGTAGATTGGCTGGTTTTCCGTGTGGAAATTGCTTTGCTTCGCACTTGTTGTATTATTTGGATCCTGCTGCTTTTCCTGCAAAACTAGTGTTAGAATTTTTTTTTCAGACAGGAAGTGGAGTACATAAAAAGGAGAAATAGTTGATTATATGAGTATGATATGAGGTACATCAGTAGTTCCACCCTGTGCTACAACTTCTCTGTCCCTCCAACACATGAAAAAAATGTGTCCCTGAGAGTTAGTTTCAGCAAGGAACACCTCTCTTTCAGGTTAGAACCAAGGGAAAATAAGGGTTTATGTACCTCAGCATGTGGAGAAAGCGGTACCACGTTTGAGCCACACAGTCACTGTCCATCTCTACAGGAATCAGGTTTGCATCTTCATCAGGAACTTTAAAAGGTGGAAAGGATGGTCCATGGGTAAAGCGCAAAAGCCTGGATTGAAAAAGTGAGACAGGAATAAACAAATTATCACACTCAGTAGAGAAAACAAGCACTTATTCTCTTATTTTTTCCCTGTCATTTTAAAACCACCAATAAAATTGCTCACTTCAGAGGCTATTGCTATTTAGTTCAAACTAAGGTTTGCTTCTCCCATCTGCAAATACAGGAGTTACAAAGGTCTGACAAGCCAAGTGACCAACTATCTTTAATCTTATGCAACAACCCAACAATACCTTAAACTAATCAAAACACTTGGAGTGCGCACTGTATGAAACTGCAAAATCCAAGGCAACATGAAGTGAAGTTAATACTTCTCTAACCTTGAGGTCAGGGCACAGGCCACTCGGCTCCACTGTTCCACAACAGGGGGGTGATGTCTCCAGTTGGCCAGCATCTCCCTTGCTGTCTTCCAATATGGTGGCGTGGGAAAGCAGCGAGCGCATGCCAGTAGCCACACCTCAAACAGCACTGCCATCAATTTCTCAGCTAGTTTTTCTGCCACTCCCACTGAAATAGAGGGAAAGAGGGACAATTAATCGGAGGAATCCTCATTAATAACTGTGTATTTACAGCATGAGGGGCTGTGTGGCAAAGGGAGAGGCATACCTCCAACTGTGGGTGGGGCAAGTAATGTGTCGTTGATGCGTAGTAAGAAGAGCAGCAGCACCTCCCAGGTTTCCCTCACCATGGAAACAGACTCTCTTGCCAATTTCTGGACTGCAGTCAGAACTTGTTGGCAAAGCCTAATGTGGTTCAGACTGTGCTGTTCAGGCCTGGAGGGTGACACGCAGTGTTTGAAATGAGGGGAGGGAATCAGAGAGAGAGACAAACAATCAAACACAAAGTGTGAAGAAAACATGAGGCATTACTACTGACAACAGTAGATATAGAGGTTTATATGGGTTGATTGTTTATTACAACAAACAAACATAAATGTATACAAATTTCCATAATCATACACTTAACTTAAAAACTGCAGCCAATGAGAGATAAAGATGGACAGATCTATGAACTTTTCTGACATACCTCGGTACAAAGACGTTGTAGAGATGTTTGAGGATGGTCTGAACATACATATTGGGCTCCTTGACCACAGGCTGAGGCATTGAGTCCCTGGGTGACACAAGGGCCATCATCCAGTCCGTGTACACATCCACACACAGCTTGACAGTGTCCCCCTCTAGGGGAAGGGTGAGTCCATAGCAAAGCACCTCCATGGTCCATTTCACCTAAAGACCCAACCATTCTCATTAATCTATGTGAATGATATAAGTTGTGAAAATTTTACTATGCAAGATGATGATGATGAATCATATATCACACCACACATAACACAGTGAGAATGGCAGCTCTCAAAATATATTTTCAACTGTCTGAAACACAACTTTTATGTCCATCTACAAAATGTCATGTGAGTAATCATGAGCAGTTTAGCACATCTGACTTAGTGTCTTATAACAGAGGGGCCAAAGGTTTACAGTGAGATGATGATGGCAATAACAATCCACCGCCTCTCAGACATTTTTTTTAGTTTTTGCTGAATCAAAGACAGACCAGATTCATTCAAAGGGCAAATGATAAATGAAAACAAAATCAACATTCTAAATGAATGGATGAATAAATGAAGGATTTAACAAAAATGTGCATGTATCAAAGACAACAGTTAAGGCAATGGGTGACCCAATCATATTTTCTTTACTATGATGCTGATCCAAGTCCTTATATTCAGTCAGTCCAATACAAGATATATATTTTTATATTATACAGAATACACACAAAACAAAGCTACATTCTTTGCTTAGAGTTAGCCTTCATTTAAAATCTGCACAAAGCTCTCTGCTAACAGCTCCCTGCAACACTTTGTATAATTTTCCACATTGTTTTGTGCAGAGAGAAGAGAGTCCCTGTGGATCAGAAGGCCTAGGTAGTTTATCCAATCTTTCTCCTCAGCATGAATTAAGTTCAAAGTCACAGCAGCATGTCAGGTGCACAGTACACCTGAGAAATATTGCTGAAATATTTTTAACCCAACTCAGCTCTTCTCACATTCCTATCTGACATTTGCTGTCATATAATGAATTGAAACTTCTGGTTTCTTCTGAGCTCTGCAGTTCATTTGCTCACAATGCTGTGTTTTATCAGAGCACAAAGAAGACTTTTTTAGACAGCTTGTGTATATGGAGCACACAAACAAAAAGATTAGAAACTGATCTGACTTTTCCTTGCTGATACCAAATAAGGCTTACACCAGACTCCTGAGGATAGGGAGGAGGAAATGAGGGTTCAGCACATTCCTATTAAACATTCTAATATTATTATTTACTAAATAATTGGTGTGTGCCTAGGAAATAAAAATAGCAATTAACAAGTTTCTAACATGATCTACATACAACAGAGAGAGCAAATGAACATATACCGGTATACATAATATATACATGGGGACTAATTTTGTGTCAATTTTCATTAACACAATAGGTGAAGGAAATGGGAAAAGGTGCTAACAGCACTAAATATCTGTTGTGTTTCAGGTCTAAGACTCAGAGAGGAGAGGCTATATCGGCAGCACTTTATCTGTCAAGCCTTTATATGCTAGAATAGCTACAGCGAGGTTGCTACTGAGTAAGACAGCCCAACTGGGTTTTCCCTAATGCACTTTGAGAGCATGAAAACAAAGACAAAAACAAAAACAGAATAAAAAAAGTCTGATGTCATGACATAAAATGCAATTCTATCACCTCATTACAACTGGAAAATCATTGTCTACATACTTATTATCATCATCTCTACAATGAAACACAGTGGCAGCAGCATGATGCCATGATTTTAACTGAAGTGACTGGGAAACTGGTAAGATTTAGGAAATTACTATAACAAAGGCAAATATAGAGAGAACCTTGAATAAACCAAAATTCACAATGCACGAGGCGTCATGACACAATGACAAAAAAGCACAGATCAACTTGGCAACATTTTTTGTCCCGAAACTGCATGCAACCCAGCTAGAAACATGATTTACAGAAAAAACCTTCAGCATAGATGAAAAGGAAGCAAAGGAGAAATTGCCTGCATCTAGGTG
This sequence comes from Acanthurus lineatus, assembly GCA_029814665.1. Classification (NCBI taxonomy): domain Eukaryota; kingdom Metazoa; phylum Chordata; class Actinopteri; order Acanthuriformes; family Acanthuridae; genus Acanthurus; species Acanthurus lineatus. The sequence continues at coordinate 6,299,840 of JAPZDV010000002.1, read as the reverse complement.
TGTTGCTGTCTAAATTGCAGCCTGTGGTAAGATCGATGATCATGCAGGAAATAAGAAATTACTTCAGTTCCTTCACTGTGTTAACATTAAGTAGCATGTCCACGAAATGATCAAAATCACATTTAAGCAACTGATATTAACTTCAATTGAAGAGTTGTTTTTAATTCCATGATAAGCAATTTGTCAACAAATGTAATGTTTTTAATTTAATCTTGTAACTGGTGTTGTTTAAAACACATCTTTATATTGAGGCTAACCCCCCAAGCTTATCATAGAGTAACAGTTTTCTTAAGTGTTCAGGCTTTGTTGATAGAGCTGGTAGCTTTGGAAAATGCTTCAGCATTAAATGAAATGCCAAACATTGCACACAACAACAATTGCAAGGTGGAACAGTATGGACTTCTTCCTCACCTCCTTGTCTGTCTTGAGGATGTTCTCTGTGGCGACAGGGCTAACAGCTGTGCCCAGAGGCTTTACCACAGCATTTGCCACTTCTGTGCCCACACTGGTGGGATAGGTGTGCAGGACACTGAGGTGACCCTGGTCACTCTGCACCACCAACTGCAGCGAGCGCCACTCAGAGTACATGCTGCCGATTTCTACTGCACTCTACTCACACCACCTGCCTCCACCTGTAGACACACAAATCCAAGAGTCAACTTAATATGGCATGTTGGGAAAAGCTCTCAATATGTAGGCTAAACCCTTCTAAAAAACAAATATCACAAAGCTTCTAGATCGAGATTGTTTCTGACAATCGATTTGATCTTTATAGCTATTGAAATTATTTTGAACAGTTATTGAACTTTAACTTCCTTAACCAACTCAACTGTCAAACTTTCCTTATGTCACGCTATCCCTACTGTATTTTGATGGAAAAGGAATTCAGAATCAAAATACATAATGTCAGCAACAACGAATAATCAAATTATACAGGAACTCTTGTCATTGTGGGCACTACAAGCAACGCGACATTAACTATTATGAATGCAGAGTTTGACGGCACACAGGAACCATCAAACAGATCAAACCTCTCTCCTTCCAAAGAAACACGTTAAGTGTCAACATTAGTGTTGCACTGCACATATAAGTTAAATGCAATACTAGCCGACGTTTATGCTTTGTAGTGTTAAGTTAAGTCAAAGTATGACACATACTAACCTACCTATATCTTCGATTGGTAGGAAGCCGAGGAATCCCAACCAGGAAACGGTTCTGAAAATGAGCTAACTTGCTAACGTTAGCTATCACTGACATCAAAACATCTACCTAATCTTAATAATGACATTAGCTGATGTTAACTGCTGGCTAGCCTTTGTGTAACAAGACGGTCTATCTGAAAAAGACGAGAATGTGCCGTTGAGACAAGCTGGCGGTTCTATGTGCTAAGTTAACTTGTTTGTTTTCTCAAAAAACGTTGTAATGGCAATGTTAGCTTATGCGACGTTACTAGCTAGCTTAGCTAATGTTCGCTACGCGAGCCCGTTGACATTAGCTAACGTACGCTGAGCTGGCTGTCATTTGTGCTAGCTACCTAACTTTGCATTGTGGCGAACGTCTGCTCGCTAACTCAGTAACCAGAGATTTTTTCTATTTACCTGGACCGATTGGAAATGTTGTCATAACAGGGCTCTGAAACTTGCTGTTTGTGCTTTCTAGGATTCCTGGGCTAGACCATAACAGCCTCCATCTTCGCAATGTCAAGGATTGGGTATTTCAGCTTGATTGGCTAACGGGAAACAGGATTCGCAGATTGACGCCCCCTGCTGTGGTGGTACATCAACTGCATCAGACCAAAAGCTGCCTTCACGAGCTCCTGATGAACTCTCTCTCTCCTTCTGCTCTTAATCATTCTTAGCGCTTATTTGAATGCCCTCGGTCAGATATTAACAAATCAGTGCTATGTTTTTTGTGGGGGGATTGCTTTCTTTTCTTGGGTGCTGTGATGACAATTCCTACAAGCATTCTAACAGGATTTTTAGAATTAAATAAAAGAAGAAATCAAATAAAAATTGAATTACACTGACTGAGGCATGATGGATATAAGTTGAACAATTTTGAAAAAAGGTCAGACTCCAGCAGCTTTGAATGACAACATTGGTAATCTTAGTGTAAATTAAATATAATAAATTAAATAAATAAATTATATAAATAAATTAGCTGGGAAAAGCTCCTGAACTGGTACCAAATGGCCCATCTGAGATCAAGTAATCTGAAGGCTTAAATCCAATTTCTTATCTTCTTTTAGACATATTTCTGCATTTACTTGTTTATTACCAACAAAATGTCCACATTTGTACAACCTGTAGTTTCAAACTATACTACACTAAATAGCTTATGCAATTTGCTGATGTTTACAGTTATCAGTTTTTTAACAAATAATCATTCAGAGTACCCCAACTAATGATTTAACTGTCATCTGATAACTTGGATTCTGAAAAGGATAAACCTAAAAAAACTGTAGCAGCACAGCATCACAGCATGATGTGTAGTAATGATTAAACAAGGCTTTTCATGTATTTAATATTTTTAATTGTGAAACTACTGATATACCACCAATATTTTATATAAGTGTAACTAACAATTCATACATTGGTTGACAGTTGACAATGCTTTCATTCACCTCCAGGGGGAGGTCTTGATGTATAAAAGATCTTCTTTCTGTCACTCAGTAGTCTTAACATTTAGTGTACTCAAGTCATTTTATGAAGTGTGTTTATGTGACTTATTTATACAACCTGGAATAATCAAAGTCTGCCTTCAGTCCTAAATCCCCAAAGAAACCTTCATTAAAAGTAGAGTTAAAACAGAAAACAAAAAAGTTATAACTATCATTATATGTGTAACATGCATTAATATAATTGCTGCCTTAAAAACTTTGATATGACTGTATTATAATTCACTTACATCTTTCCTACAAATCTGAAGCATACAAATGGAGTAAAATCAATCATACAACATAGCTCTGACCTGGATCTACACACTCAGTACATTCTGACAAGGCTCATACCCTTTCACTTGTAAATTCTTTAAAAACAAACCCTTAATATAGTTAAACTAATTAAGGTACTGTATATCATAAAGTAAATTAAAGTAACACTTGATTGATTTAGTATTGCGTTTTCAAAAAGCTGGGGGACTTGACATTAACAGTTTTTTATAACAATGGTCTAAATCAAAGCAGAGGCCACGATTCAAGCTCCAGAAGTGCTGTATCCTACACTTCAAAACATCTTTTATTTGTTTTAAGCTAAGTGGTAATCTTCATTGACTTGCAGACTTGCTTTGACACACAAAATAAGTATAGTGTCCCTTTTAGAAATATTAGAATATTCAACAGAATATTTGGCTCTTGTCTCAGCTCCTGATACAAGACTGTACAATAATAAAAAGGAAAAACTGCGATTAGTATAAACAAAATTATTTAAGAACTTTATTGTAAGCTCATGTTACATTTTAATAGTGGTCAACAAACATAAACAATACATTTGTTCTGAGAGGATATCAGTGGAAGATCAGCTGTAAGCCTGTAAGGATCCTTTCAGTAGGGGGCAGCAAAGACCAGCTTAAAAAAAAGTATCAGTCTTCATATGTAAACAGTATGTCTGTAAATAATGAAAGCTATTGATTTTATTACTTACATGATTCTAAATAAATATGGATAATGGATCTATGTCCAATACAAGACTCCTCTCACTTGAACACATCTGTATCACATGCAGCATTTCTGTAGGTTCAGGGCATGTGGTTGCTCTGTTCATAGTTTCTTGAAGTTCAAAGCAATCCTTATGATCCTGTAATACAGGACCCTTGTTGCACTCCAGTGTGCACATACAAGTATTTAATGTATGCTGCAAGAGAAGTCATATAAGTACAAGTCATAAGTTTTCATTTTAAATGTAAATCAGATGTTCTCTGTGTTAGCAGGATTTGAAAAAATAATGCAGATTTGGGCATGAGGCCCACATATGGCGCAAAGCCTTTCTCCAAAACAAGTCATATAAACCATCCAACATTCCCAGCATGCCCTGCCCTGTATCTGCAAAACAGACCTAAGAAATATCTTCATCTTACACTTAACACCTTTAAACTGAAGCAATATATCATTACAACAGGTGGAGCCCAGTGGCGACAGTAGAAATGATAAAGCAAATAGTCCTCTGTGTTGTACATTGTAGCAGTAAACATGTGGTCATATTGTCCCAGACCACTTTGTAAGTGTCAGTGGCACATTAGTGGTCAGAAAACCAAACCACACATGTTTCCTAGATGAATATCAACAGGACGAGAGACAGTGAAAAGAATTATGGATGAAAGTCAGCGTTCTTCTTGCCGTTGTCCCTCCATGTTTGGTAAGGTGCACCTACAGTTCAGAAGGGCTATGAGTGGTAGCCGTATGCTAATGCATCTGAGGAGCAGAGAGAGAAAATAGCAGATAAGATATTGACATTTATCTGTTCAAACATTTAGACAAAAGTCAAAGTGATATGCTAAGAATTTTCTTGTAGATATGAACTTTTCCATCAGAAAAAAAATGGAATTAATCAAATGGAGCTTTACATTCCATTCAACAGAAACATTTTTCAGTTTCAAGTATCTTTTCACTTAATCCAGGTGTTTTGTTTGAATATTATTTGAGATATCTGTCTCTGTGAGTCTTTCCTTCATCCTTTTACAGGTATTTTTGAAAGGAGTAGATACAATAAAAGGTGTGGTTGATGAGGTCTTAGATTTAGTGTAACCATTAAACTGAAATAATTGCTTCAACAGCTCAGCTAAAGTTCAGAAAACAACACACTGCATCTTGTTTGTTTATTCTGTACAAAACCTGAAGTTTATAAATGACAAATTAAAAATTTTCAGGTGTTATTGTACCATAAATGCCTTTTTAGGATTGGAGTCTTGCGAGGCTACTAATGTGTGAGTGGTATCAATCCCCTTGTGTAACTATCTGCAGAAATTCAAACAAGTTCCCAAAGTAAAGTAGTTTTCTTTTGTAAGGAGCTTGAGCTGGAAATCATCAGCTTAAAGAGTGTAAAGAGCTAGCCTGTTTCCCTCCAAAGTTGATAAAAAAATCTGTTAACCAACAAAGTGTAAGAGTGAGACAGTTGTATCTCATTATTTTACTCCATACAAAAACAACAAACATGGTTTTAGAGATAATTGCATGGTTTAACTTTTATGACAAATGAAGTTTATCCATCCTCAAAGCATGTCAGAGCAGTTTCTACAGTGTGACAACAAGACTCTGGGAAGTCTGTTGTTTGAAGTTGTAGATCAAGAGGAAAGAAATTAAGAACCACTTATCCCCCCTAAACCCACAAACTCATTTCTACATTCCTTTTAGTATGGATTTTAAAGATGAGTTATGTTATGTAAATTGATGGCTACAGACATCTGGTAGGTGGGTTTTTGCAAAAAGGATAGAGCCAGGCTGGCTGTATTTCCTCTTTTAAGTTTGTAGACCAAGCTAGGCTAATTGCTTCCTTGTTCTAACTGTGTAGTAAACACAAATTCACTGAAAGAAAGCAAATAACTATATTTCCCACACTGCCAAACTAGGCTAATTGCTTCCAGCTGACTCCAAACAAACATTTTTATGATGTTAAATGGCCACAAACCCTGTCACAACTCACCTGAATGAAACTGTGCTGTACAACACAGTCCCTCTCCCCGTGCTGTCCGGTATATGGGTGACACACACACTCTGGCTGACGGAGGGAGATTTGTGAGGCGCGTCGACAGAGAGTCAGGCGGCAGGTAGAGGGAGGAGCGCTGGCCAGAGACGGAGCTTTGCTGTCCTTCCCAGGTGAGCCAGTAGCCCCTCAGACTGGATGTGCTGACCTTCCAGTCCACCTGCACTGAGTCACTGCCCACTGTGGTCAGCTGGAGGTCTGACAGTGCTGGAGTCACTGGAGATGGAAGCCATATTTATATATTTTAACATTTATTTAGAAAAAATGAAAATGAAAATTTAAAAATTGAGAGGTTCAAGTGAAGGATATAAGTTAAGATGAGTAAAAAAATAAGCAAAAGCTAAAAGAAAACAGGTGGTTTAAGAGCATGTGCACGGTAGAAAAATGCACTGCTTGATTGAATCAGCCTCTACTAGCTGCTCATAAACAGCCTTTAAGTTGTCAGACCTGAATGGAACTACTAGAAATTATCTGAAATTTTAGAACCAGAAAGGACGAGGCAGCATAGGATTAGGATTAGTGTCCACTGTCCAGTGAAGGGATCCTTGATCAACAAGTTTGACTGCATTTTCTCTCAGTAGCTCACCTTCTTGAGTACACACTTTGACAGACATGGCCTTCTCTTTGCCCGAGGCGTGCCGGGCACTGACAGTGACCAAGTAGGTAGTGTCCGGTTGGAGATTTCTGAGGAGTGTGGAGTTTTGCATTCGGCCGACTGTGGCAGTGTGGAGCTTGCCCCTGGGCAGGGCAGAGTATTCGATGTGGTAACCTGTGACTGTCTCTGGCTGAAGGGGACCCCAACTCACCCGAACACTGGTTTCCCCTGACTCAGAGACTGTTACCACAGCTGGGCTAATCACCTCTGGTTTGTGGGGAGACAGAAAATACTTAAGTTAAGATAAGATAACATCAGGAATCTATGAAATTTTTACACATCATTTCTTTGTTGTTTTTGTGCTTGAACGTGGACAAAAGTGAAACTGTCTCCAATTAAATATACAATTTAACTAAAACCAACACAATTAAAGGTTTTAGAATCAGACACAAAAAAAAGTGCACATCTACAGGTTATGACCCAATCTGGAAATATGATGCAACTCCACCTGGCTTTGTTGTAAAGGTGACAGAGAGTGCATTAAATGATTGTTCGTTGGATTTTGGGATCAGCGTGGCGTTGTAGGTGGTGTCAGGTGTCAAGCCTGTTAGCCTGACAGTGCTGGAATCTGCAGATTGGATCAGCTTCTGGTACGGAGCAGTACCAGTGCTTGGACTGGTCCCAGTTCCACCTCCTCCACCAACTCCTGCTCCTCCTGTTGGAACCTGACCGAAGAGGACTTCGTAGTGGCCCCTCAAACTGGAAAGGACAGGACGCCACTGGAGCGTGGCTGAGTTGGAGGAAATGTCACGGACGTTGATTCTCTCAGCTCGGATAATCTCTGTTGGAGAAAGGATAAAGATGAAGGAAGTTACTGTGTGCACATGGGTCGGTCGGGATTTAGGAACAGGTTATAATCCTGCAAAGACATAGAGGAAGGATGGTGACAGGGAAGAGGATAAATCAGTGCTAAAAATGCTTTGGCTTGAGACAGCCACCCACATAGACAGCTAGACTTGGGTTTCTGGACACATTCATAACCCTTGCAACAGACAACTTGAAATAGCCAACCCAGTGAGGCCCCGCAACAAGATAACAAATGCCACAGGGGCATTAATATCTGTGATAGAATCCTTAAATACTCAGCAAAGACAAGTGCAATTCTCCTTGTCATTACAGGCCTTATTTATACTATACATCATGTCTTACAGCTGCATTTATATACTGCAGAATTGCTTAAGAGTCCCTTGTGAAGGTTATGGCAGCTACCTAATCAAGCCAGAGGAGTAGGTGACCTCCCCCAGTCTATATATAAATATATTTATGTATAAATACACACAGTATGTATCATATCTGGCATAGTGTTGGAGGATGCAGTTTGTGAAGTTGAATCAGTAATCCATTAATAGATCCTCATATCTCATTACAGGGGCTCTTACACATGCACACAGACACTCTTAGCTTCTTGGTTTCCTATTTAGTCTCACTGTCTTCAGGAGCATGTGTGGAATTAGGGAGAAGCACAGAAAGAAATGTAATGCAGCTGTGCATGGGTGGCAAGCAACCAGTGTGATTGTAGCTGCTTGAATGTGGCTGTTTCTGCTGCTGAAGGTTTGTGGGGGCTATTTCTTTGAAAAAAAAGATGTTATTGTATTAATCATACACAGTAAATAGATCAGTGTTTCTGGAAAGATAAGCCACTGCTAAATATAACTGTAATAGTAATTTTTCAAGGTAATTTTTTTGAATGACATGAATGGAGTAGAATTACCTTAAAGAAATTATAGAAATGGTTGCAGGATATAAAAAAGTGTGGAATTATGTTTACAATAACATCATGCAGTCTACATCAGTTGACCCAGTTGAAGAGATGGCCCAATATAATGTGGGGTCTGGTATCTGAATTAGTGAGGCTATTTTTTTTTAAATATATTTTTAATAGTGGTCTTTGGCAACTTACAGACACAGCATTGACACATCACCTAACAATGACAATAACTTGAATGTTTTAATTAATTAATTTCATTGATTTTTGTAACTAGTCTGAGTTTCACGTCAGCATCAGGTTTCAAACAAGCTAAGAAAGGGAAAGCAAAAGACTGGAAAGTTATGCAATGCTCAAAAAACACCTGTTTGAAACTTTCCACAGGTAAACATGTTGACTGGTCACAGATGATAGCATTGTGATTGTGTATGAAAGGGTCATCTCAGTTGTTCACAAGCAAACCAGGCACCGGACATATTAGTGCATAAATGGAATAATAAAAGTGGAAATAGTTTATTTTGTGATTTGAGTTTAAAATTGTATTTATTTATTATTCTGTTGTTATTAAAATCAGTAATCATTTTTCTGGCACACTTTAGGCTCCATATCTTGAACCTCAAAAATCACCAGTTAACTCATAGCGTACTCACCAATGATGGCGTTCCGCAGGTCCTCTGTGATGATACTCATGTCATCGATGTCCACAAAGTACAGGTGGTCCTCCACAGGTGGGCTCACCACCTGCCTCAACACCTGATAGTTCCCATGCCCAGTGGAGACCACCAGCACAGCCACGCCCTCTTCCCGTAGCTCAGCCATTGGTCCAACTACATCCCCCGGTTTCACCCCATCCGTCAACCACACCAGCACTCTCGGGAGACCCGCTCGGGCCCCGTCAGCTGCATTGGGTCTCAGCACCCTTTCTTTCGCCATTTTCAGCGCCTCCACTGTGTTGGTGTCCCCCCTGAGAGGTTTGGTGTTCCTCACAGCCTCCTGGAGGCCACTTTGAGTTGTGTGGCTGTCAAAGCCAAACTCGAGGCGTGGCTTGGTGCCCACCTGGAGAAGACCCACCCTCACCTGGTCGTCTCCCAGGGAAAAGGGGTGGACGAGCTCTGACAGAAAGGTGAGCATGCGGGAGTGCTCGTAGGATGACACACTCCCTGAGGAATCCAGTAAGAAGAGGACGTCGCCTTCACAGCAGTTCAGCACTGCAGAGCAAAAATAAATCAATACTCTTATTAATTTGAAAGTCTGATAGGAAGTAAATCAGTACATGCTGCCTTTTGATGCTCATGCAGAAAATATGTGCAACTCCCACAACTTTTCCCTCTTGTCCCCTCTTTACTGATACACACACACACACGCACACACACATAAACAAGCACTCATATCTGGAATGTGCCTCCCTTTCTTCTCCCACCTTTTTGGAACAACACAGTCACACAACTTTTATAAGGGATATTGTTAACATGAAAGCAGCAGAGAGTCCAAAGCAAATGAGCAGTAATTACACCAAAGATAAGAACAAATCAAAACAAACAGTGGAACTACAAAATGATGGCAGCATAGTGAAACCTCAGAAGTCAACAGTGGATAAAAGACATTCAGGCACTGAACCAGAGAGTGGATGTTTTTCCCCCCAATTTTCCATATTTTGAAACTGAGGCAAAGTTAATCGTGAGGGGCAGGACAGGAGGGAGGGAAAACAGTAGCTGCTGGGCTCTGGAGGTAAAGAAAGAGGGAGTGGAGACAAGAGGTGGGACAGGAGGAAATAAAAGGCGTTAAAAGGGGAGTGAGGCTGGAGGTTGGGGGTTGGAGGGGTTGTACTGGCAGTTCCAAGCGAGAGGCGAAGAGGAATGTTGGATGGCCATATACAGAGCAGGGTGAGAGAGCAAGAAAGCAGCAACAGAGTGGGAACCTGAAAAACGATATATAGTTCTTTAAAAAAGAAGTTTTTAAAAGCAGTTTTTTAGCCTGCACAGTCATCTGAGAAAAAAAAACAAACGCCCACTGCTAAAATCCCAAAGCGAAGACTAACAGAAAGGAAAAATAAATGTGTGGGAGACACACACAGTGAGAGATGAAGCCCTTGGGTTTTCACTGGCTTACTCAGATTCAATAAAACTGCAATCACAGGCTCTGACTCTGACACCTTCACACCTGTGGAGACTCGTGTTTTCCTTAAATGCCCCTTTATTTAATGTTTAAATGCTCAACACATGATATGAGGTTTTGATAAGACTCAGAGGTGTTGAAAGCCAACAAGGCAGTGAGGCATGTGTAAACACACGCAAATCAAACATATACACACACTCGCTGCCTTTTTTTCCCATCAGCCTCAAGAATTCCCTGCATCTGTCTGGTTGTTTGGACTTTGGAGTGAGGGGGCTGCTCCCTATCACAGCCCTCCTACCTCTACGTTTGTGCAGGTATGACTTTATCTAAAAAAACATACACTTATATGGAAAGCCCACTGTTTATGTAGAGAGAAGTAAGGTTTAAATGCAGCTCACTTTTATCATACACACAATAAACCTGATTTATCGATGGACTATTGGCACTTGAGTGATGCGATGGTGGAAAAATGAAGCATGAAACCTCAAGTGGCCCCAGTAAAACACTGCAGGAGCAGAGCAGGTCCTGCAACCTGCTGAACACATGGTTACATTAGCATTCTTACACTGACACATGCACAGTCAGTGCTGAACAGTATTGTAGGTCTTGTGGGCTGGATGTGCAGAAATGTGGCATAAATACGAGGATGACAAAAGAAATTTAAGCATGTGATGTGCTGAAGACTAAGGGAATTTAAATCTTAAGCACCTCAGGCCAATTGCCAGAACCTTGGCTACTTTTAATTTTTAATTACAATTCTTGATCTTTAATTACATTTTAATTACTCATAACTATCAAAAAAATTGGCCAGCATGTTCCTCCTCTGTGTGAGTGCGTGTGTGGGTTGTGTGGTTTGTGGGGATGGTAATCTCTTTATTATAGAAGGATGACAGTAATAACAGCAAGTGCACTTAAAAAAGCCCTTATTACTGTAAGCTATGCTGGTTCAGGCTCATCATGTTCCTATTCATGGAAATAGCGAAGTGACAGCATCTCACTTAACTCATATATTAACACACTTAAAGACCTGCTCCCACGAACAGACTCAGCAGAGACGCCACCACCAAGTTTAGCCTCTCTGACGCGTCATGGTCAGGAGCTTTGGCACTGGGCGGTAAGGCACCGCTGAGATAACAGCTGATAGCGCTTGTTTTGTTGTGCTAGTTAATCAAACTGCTGATCTTAAGACGCTAATCAAAACTCATAACCTGGTTACCACATCTTCTATACAATTAAATACAATTAAATTCAAAAACTTCTTTTAAGACTTTAAAAATTCAGTTAAAGTCCCTTAAATTCCTTGAAATTCAAGGAACTAACACGTCACAGTTTGTGACATGAATCAAAGTTTATTACTGTTGCAACACTGAGAGTTGTTTTTTTTTTTTATAAATGAGGACTGAGAGGCTCCACAGAAGCTCAAAGAAAACAATTAAATAGACTGAGAGGCTTGAATGTGTGAACACTGCTCAATTGTTGTGTGGTTTTGTGATGGCAGACTGTGTGGGCTCTTGCCTTCCCTAACACAGCACAGCTATACAATACGCACGTGAAAAAATGACGCAACTGCAGGAGACAGATGTAGACAATGAAAAGTTTTTTTAAAAAAACCCTTTAGAATTTAAATTTCTTTATAAAAACTCTACAAAATATACAAAGCCAAGCATTTTTAAAAGACCAATGTCAGTTTATGTTTATTTTCCAAAACTTTCAGAGGCCTTGACTCTTTTTCCTGGGATTAATAAACTCCCAAGGATTTCAGGAATCCATTGGAACCCTGGATGACATTTAGAAATGTGTGTAAGTGTTTAAAACAGCCTATAATTTCACTGAGGAGTGTCAGTTCTAAACAACTCTACGCCAGTGTGAGATAAAGGTCACCATGAAATTTCATCATGTTAGTTTAGTTTAGTTTTCAAGCTGCAGATCACATCTGTCAGTCTTGCTCTCAGTTTTTTCTCCTATTATTACTTTAATGAATAAAGCAATCATTCAAATCTAAGTTTTTCTCAAGGTGATCTAGAGATCGCTTTGTCCTTTGTGCCAACAAGAGGTTTCATCAACAGACAATAATCTGGGAAATTACCTCTTCTGTGCCTTATATGAAGAGCACCTGAGGCCATGGGTGGTCCCATGTGCACCTTTCCTCCACAGCAGGAACCAGTGCCCCAGGCTGTGGGATTTCATCAATTTACAATTCAATATTTGGAGTCATGCCATTTCACTGAGGACACCGGAGTGTTTTCAACCCCACCCTGATCCACCCTGAGCACAGACAGTCCCTCCACCTACTGCAGCAGCATCAGTTTCTAATGGCAAAAGTTGCCATTGCATCTCATATTGTGGACCAGTACCACCACAGCACTGATTTACTTTGGACAAAGTTATGAAAAGTCTGAGAGGAGATTTGGTTATTGTAGAAATTTCTTTCGTCAGAACAGTATGTTGTTCAAGTTAAAATTGGTCCTGAAAACACAAAAACTTGTGAAGATTTATTAATTTTACAGCTACTTTTTTAGTGTTTTCCTTCGGTCACTGCCTCCAGAAACATTTCAAACAAGTTTCTCTCTGATAATAAACATGGATTCCGCTGGATCAGTGTTGTCCATATTCATGGGCTTACCTCCTTCAGGTGCGGGCTTCTGTGCAGCCGACGGCCGCAGGAGCAGACACACCAGCATCCATGTCAGACACATGAGGCTCTCCATCACGACAGTTTTGAGTCAGTTCCTCCAATGTAATTATCACACAAATGTTTTGGGTTCTGGGGTCAGCCTATATCCACCACAGCCCAGAGGCGCGCGCTCCCAGTCAGCAGGCTATATCATGGCCAAAAGCATAATTTACTTGAGTCACATCCAGCTCGTTTTTTTTGTTGTTGTTGTTTTTTAAATTATTTTATTTTGCTTCGTCTCTTTCTTCTTCGTTGAACATGATCAATCACTCGGTGACTGGAGACGCTGGAAGTTAAAGTTGAACCAAAGTCAAACTTCAGTCCGTGTGCGCAAAGTCTGGACGCTCCTTGTCAATGCAAATACGTTTCGCTTGCGCTTATGACACAATTTGAAGCGCGCGAGTAGTAAACATCACTTTTCCGGGAAAAACTTTCAAAATAAAATACTCATAAAAACGGCGATGTCCATAAGGGTTGTCAAAAATACTCTGAGGACTTTGTAAGGGACCAAATTAGATTTTATGATGTGCAGAGTTACGATTGTCATGTGATCTTATTTAGGTCAAACCCTTGGCTTTGGTCAGGGATGGAATGAATCATTCATCATAGAAAATTGGCAAACCATTAAATGTCAACACAAGATTGTATAAAATATTGTATTCCATTAAAAATAGTTTTACATTCTAGATTTAAAAACTACAAAAGCATTCAATTGTCAGGGGACATTGCTGAATTTCCTCGCAATTACTGTCACCTTTAGGTTAGTTGATTGGTTTGAAACCACTAGAAAGAATTTGTATCTTCACCTGAATGTGCAGGTGCATCCTCAAGTACGTGCATGGAAAAAAACAAATAAACATGGATCCAGTGACAGAGGCATTGCTCCACAGGGCTCCTAGGAGTTGAAAATCCACAGGATATCTTTAATTTGCAGAGTAACTCTAGCTTGAACTAACTAGTGAAGTGAAGTATAATATTTGCTTGTGAAATGTAGGCTGATAAAAGGAGGGGTATACTATACTATTGTATTAATTAAATGAAAATACTCAAGTAAAATATTAGTACCTAAAATTATGGAAGCCAACCCCTTTTGAGTAAATGTAATCTACTAATCTACCACCATTTTCAACGTAGGTGCCTTCTGATCAAATGTGCTTTAATTTTGAAAGTAAAGTTCATTTAACTTCCCTCTAACTACATCTATCTGTCTTGACAATTTCTAACTATCCTGTGTACCTCACTCCTCCCTTCTCTCTCCAGTTTCCCCAGAAACTCAGAATAGTAAATAGGGCTGTGGTCACCATCCAGGCGTCAACACATTGGACCTCATCCGCAATTAGATTTAAGACTATACATTACCTCATTAACACAGATTTTAATTTGATACACACTAAAGACTCAGTGTATAAATTGGCTGCTAAAAATGATCATAAACCATTAAAAAGTATTAGTTGATGCAAGTTCTATTGGGAGTCACAGAAGAAAATTATCTTTACATTTGTAAAAATATATCCTATTGTTGCTGAAGTGCCCCACAAGCCCATTTCATGTCTTGTCACAGAGTTAGTCTTCAGACGATGCAAGGAGTTATTACCCTGGAATTTTTTTTATTTATTTATTTTTTTGATTTTTATAAAATATTGAGGACAGCAGAGAATTTCAGCTTTTCAAAAGATTAGGAACCTCTGGTTCACCAAGAGAGACCACAAGAGCTTGCAGCATTTAAACCACTGGGGGTGCATCTTTGAAATTATATAGCACATGCTCCTAGAGTGGAAACAGGCTGACAGCTTTGCATGTAGGCTATTTTCTGTGGCTAGCCACTCCGCCATTTAAAATAACATAAGATTTACATGAAGAAAGTGGAGCAAGAGGACGGTTTAGCACAGGCTGCATGAGTCACACAAAACTTACTGTAAGATTTAGCATGAACACTACTGATAGTGCGTATTTGAATGCCTGTGTATGCATGTGTGTGTCTATAAATACATTTGTGTGTGAGACAAACAAAAAAGAGACAAAGGGGGTAGGAGGGGAATGAATAGATGTGAGAGGATGCAGAAATTCAAAGGTCTGGATTTTTCTGTGACGCATCGAGTCCAAATACTTCTATTGTCCCAGTGAGACACTTACAATAAACACACCCTTTCCAATACACACACCTAGTAACTAAACACCCTCATTGCAATGCAGTTAGTGGTTGTGAATCATGGAGGTAGCTAAGTCTGACCTTTGATGCAATCATCCATATGGGAAACTGTATAATAAGAGCACCAACCTCTGGAGGAAGCACAAGTGCTTGATTATACTTGTGGTCTTGCTCATATTTACACACATTTACAGTAACAATCATGGCTGTCATAACAATTGAAGTCTGCATCTGATTTCAGAAAAAAAAATGTTGTTGTGTTGCTTAAATTGCACTCCAAAATGCCTGGGAAGTAAAGTTTCCTGCCATGATCCATTTACACCCAGCTGCTACTGAACAACAGACATGCAACATTAATTTCTCTGTGGCTTTTATGTGCCTCCCCTCTGGGGCTGAGCAAGTTCTTACATGCACATTTACGGCCCCCAAAGCTCATGGTCAACGACACAGTAATGCCTGGATATTACTACAAATGGGAGTTCTCTTTTTGTGCTTTTTTTAAGTCCAGGCAGGCAGCTGTAAATCAGTAAGATATACACTGTAAACTCCCACCTGGAACAACTTGACACTGGTGTGTGTGAGAGCAGTTAATAACTGAACATGTGTATGTGTACTGTATGTGTACAAAGCATGTTCTGATTGCATATTATCTGCACAAGCGTGTGCCTGCACGTGAGCACATTTCTATACATATTTCATCATGTCAAGCACTGCATGACTCGTGCAGTGATAGATTACATGCAGCTGACCGGCCAGTAAGCAAACACATCGCAGTTCAAGTCAGTGTTTGAGTCTGTGCTGAAATTCACAGAGATCATCAGCTGTTAAAACCCAACAGTCTCATGTCACCTTACTGTTTCCACCACTTCAGTCATGTCAGATAATGCAAACTGAACAGCGTCCTGTATCTGCTCATTTGCATATACCATCATAGTCCTGATGGGTTGAAAACTGAAAGTTCTTAAAGGGAGGAAAAAAGTGCAACAGTACAAGGCAAGGCAACAGCAGATGGAGTAGGAGGGAGGGGTGGAGAGGCGAAAACAGTGAGATGTCATCAAGGCAATGGAAGAGTTTACGACATTTTGTTCAACATCACAACACAGAGGGCGTGAAAACATGGAAATAGAGAAAAACAGACGCTCCTCTCAGAGAAGGCTGAAGGCTGAAACACTATTTAAGCAGCCCGAGTTACTGTCTGTGCAGTCTCTTGTAACTTTGGCCCATAATAGCAGCCTAGTTGTAATTACCCATTAAAACTTTGGCTGCAGAGGATTTGGCTACACATTGGAATACCACTGTCAGAGGTTCAGTGAATTCCATAGATCTATATTTGCCAGTGTTTTCCTCCTTTCTACCATGGTATTCGAGGTTTGGTTCACAGAAAACCATGGCTGTGCAGATTTGAGTAAATAAGGCAGAATATTTCCTCTCTCTGAGTAAAACAAGATGAATAAAGATATAACAGATGCAGAACAGAGACTATATGGAACATTTATCAAGCAAAGAGAGAGAGATTAGTGAGAGGAGCAAGGGTGATGCAGGTATGAGAGTGATAGAAAAGGGATATAAACAGACAAAATATCTAGTTCGATTTACATTCAGACCTTCAAGGCAGGCAGCTCAAACACAAATTTAGGTAGACTCTTGTGTAGGGCATTTGTACATAAAGTACATAAATAAAAACAAAAGTACATAAATAAAAGCCAGTTATCTAAAAATAGAGTTGGGGAACTTGGAGGGACTTCCCATCAGTGGGATGTGCAGAGGACCAGAAGTGCGTCAAGTGCCCACTGCCTTCCTGAGCAGCAGTGACACCTCCGGTGCAGCGTCAAGGTATTTTCCTGCCTCCTCAGTTCAGCATCCTGTAGATATCCACAGTGGGTCTTGTCTTTTAACCTGCGTCTAGAAAGGCATTTCCTCATCTTTTAACTTTTGGAACATTGTGCTTTTATCCAAAAATTTGGCAGAGTCAAGTTGAAGAGCTCAAATCTGAGATACAAAAAACAGAAGAAAAAGTTGGTTTGTTTGGATACTGCCTCTACATGAAATTGTTGATATCTCCCTGGATTCCAAGAACAGGAGAGTGAACTACATCCAAGAAATACTCTATCTATGTTTTTTCTAAACAAATATGACATGTTACATTAAACACACACAACCGTCCAGCTCGAGGCAGGACCTCGTTTTCACAGAGTAAATCAAAAGTGTATATTTAAGTTTGAAGTGTCTGCTCACTGTCTTGGAGTAAAGGAGGATATAAAACTCGCTGCATCGCACTAGTTAAAACATCTGTTTTTAAATAATCGACAGTCAGTGAGTCTCCGCAATGGTGAGGCCAACACCCACTGCAAGTTTCCACAGTAAAATGTCACAGCCCGCCTCTGGTCCTGCCAAGTTGGGACGATGGAGGTTCTCTGGCTTGGCTCCTCCAGAGACGTCTGCCAAGACAATGGTCTCATTGTGTCAGGAATTGGCGGGGTAGTCTATTTATTGTGGATAAATCCACTCATCTATTTGGCTCATTATGAACACAAACTGATCCGGGCAATTTACATAACCTTTGAAAAGATGTCTGGCTGGTCCAAACATGTATTTGATTACACCTGAGGTAAAGACTCCCGTGACTTGTGAGGAAGCTCACTTAGAACATTTTATGGGTAATTTTACCAGCTCAGTCGGATCTGACTCCTGCGGCATGTGAGAAACTTTACCCCTAATGAGCCTGAAGCTTTGTGGAGAGGCTCTGTTGGTTTGTTTCCAAAATGCCTAAATAGGGTAACTGAGAGCTAAGAATTCTGCTTTGTGGACTAAAGTTCAGCAATATAAAAAGGAAATTCCATTCACAGCCTCAGTGTGCCCCAAAGTGTTCTCTTGCACTGTATGAGTCGAAGGACCTCCATCCAAATGCTCAAACTACTCAAAGAACCACTAATGCTCACTATAAACCAAGAAATACTGAAGTCCCACTTATTCAGAAACCACATGAGAAAGGTCAGTGGCGGTGAGTCATCGATGTCAGGGTTCTGTGAACGCAGCCTGTGGGGAGGAGGGTGGTAGGCTACGTTTGGTTGGAAGTAACAGGCTTCTCACACACACACACATATACACAGACAACAACCATTCAGGACTGTGCTGAAGTGTGTTTGTGTCAGTATTCACATCACGAGAACTCGAATGAATCCATCCCTATCTGTTCTGCCTTATGTTCTCTAGTCACATTTCTTTTTATTTTCTCTCATTCTTTCTCTAATCATCTGTTTCCTCAACTGTTTTTAATATAGCACGCCTATTGGTGTCCATTCTTTATTTCAACATCTTCTTTTCAGCTGGTCCTCCAAAGTGTTTTGGCCACAGTGAATAGCAGCTGGATTCTCCATTCTCTCCTCCCTTTGTGATTCCTCTTATTGCTCTTCACACTGCACACTCCCTCCTCAGCAGTCCCAGCTGCCTTCCACCCTTAGTAACGCTCACTATACAAACACACAGACACAAGCACGCACACAAGCCCTCACACGTACGCTGACAGAGGTGCACACACACGCATGCACACATATACAGCATAGATGCACTCGTGGGCCGATGCGGACGCACACAAAAGGCAGCTGAAGTCATTTTTGTGGTATGTCTGAGGGTTTAAAGAAGCAGGGATGTGCTGGAATTACAAGTGCATCCGCAGTGGAATCTGTTAGGGCAGGTTGAGATGGGGGAGGACCTGGCAACCTATCAAAGCTATCAGTGAGGCAAACCACCCCTTCTCTTGTATCAGCTCACACTAAAGAAAAAAAACAAAACAAGAAAATTTACACAAAGGTTCAAGCTCCCCACTTGGTCAAATTTAATTCCTAATATTTGCTCTGCAGACTTATGAGGCCAGGTGCAAAATAGAGGTTAAAAGTCTAACTATGACTCTAACACCTAACCAGGTGTGATTAACATCCCACCATCCTTTATTGACAGACAGATGACAACCTTGCTGTCCAGCCCAACCTGCCTCTTAACACAATCACCTGTCATCCACATCCGCCGCCTCCCCACTTTAAGCCTGTGCCTTTCACTTCCAGGCACATTCAGCGCGTGCTCAAAGTTTCAC
>JAPZDV010000002.1:6246863-6276399 GCA_029814665.1 Acanthurus lineatus | reverse complement strand
TCCACATCCGCCGCCTCCCCACTTTAAGCCTGTGCCTTTCACTTCCAGGCACATTCAGCGCGTGCTCAAAGTTTCACCGCTCTCTGTTATCTGTTTCCCACTTCCTGCTCTTTTCTTCTTGCACTATACGTACACATAACACGCCCTCCACCGTGCCACCACGGGTCACTCGGTCCAGATTCACTCATCTCCCCTCCTGTCGAGAGTCAAGGTGACAGAAAGAAGAAAAAAAACTTGACATTGTCTGTTAGTGATACGATTCAGGGGAGGCGGGAGGGGGGGCGCTGCTCTGTTTGAACTTGTCTGGCCTGAGCTCTTGCTGTCTGCCTGTCTGTTTTTCAATGAGTAATCCATTGTAAGACTGAGCACACACAGACTCTCTCACACTCTCAAATGCACACATACACACAGGTAGGTTGTGTGACATAGCTTGAGTACAAGAGGGAAGAGTGTTTTAGCCTGAGGAAGATCGATGGATGACGTGTGAGACGAGAAGGCTGCTGCTCAGGTTAAAGACTTTGTCTTCTTCTCATGAGACACGAGGAAAACTTCTGTGATTTGAAACATTATTTCTGTGAGTTAAGAGGTTGCAATGTTTACCTAAAAGTGTCAAAGCGTCACAAAACTTTTTTACAGCATCTGTGCAACCTTTTGATAGATTGTCATGTGATCCAGTACACGCATTCATGTCTCCTTAGTTAAATCATAATGACCCTGCTGATCTCCTCACATATCCACAACCATCATCAGGTCTTTGATTGAATTTGTCAAAAACTTTGGTTTCTGACCCAGTGCTCACAAATCAGTCATACTTCACATTTAGAGCTAGCTAAAAAATGTTAGCACACGATCACAAGATGCTGAACATGGTGTGCATTACCGAGCATAATGTCATTGTGAGCATGTTAGCATACAGCTCAAGGCACCACTATGACATATGGCAGCCTCTTAAACTACCATGGCTGTGGATTCTTTCTTCTTGATTTTGAAGTCTGTCACAACTTGTCTTCTGACCTTTTGGACATTTTTCTAACAGTAGTGATTGAAAAGGTCACATTTTGAAGATGACATGCGGAATGTTTGTTTGTTTGTTTGTTTGTTTGTTTGTTTGTTTGTTTGTTTCAGGAGACTGATGAAGTTAAATATTTGAATTGTTCGTATGGGGATGCATATGAAAGCCATCATTGATCCGATAAAGAGAAAAATAGTCACAGGAGCAGTCTGTAGATTTAAATATTTCTGTTTTCAGGTCCATCCTCCTTCTCCTGTGGGTAGATGAAAAAAATGGGGGAATGCAAGTAGTTAGACAGTGTTCAAAGTATGAAATGTTTAAGTTGGATTTTTAATGTGATTCAATCAGCTTACAAATTATGCATACTATATTGATTGAAAAAAAACTGTAATACCTAATATTTCCACTGGGGGTGCCAAATGTTAAATATTTTTAAATCTGCACATTGTGGCTTTAATGCGAATTTTAAAAAATGCAGCTACAGATAGACCTTTGAAAAGATATCTGTTAAGAAAGAAGCAACTAAGGCTGCAATAGCAAATCTTTTTCATTAAAGATTAATCAGCTGCTTTTGTCAAATATGTTTTCTTTATGTCAACTAAATGTCAAAAAAATTTATTAAAAAAAGCATGACTCAATTTCCCAGATCCCAAACTGAAAAATCAAAAAAGCTTGTTTTGACCAGGCAAATGGTACAAAACCCAAAAGATCCTCAGTTAACTATCATCTAAGAGAAGAATCAAATCCTTGCATTTGTTCAACTTGTCCCTCTAAATAATTCATCTCTTCATTGTCCAAGCTCACAACTTAAGTTGCATTTTTCAAACATTTTTAGATGGTAGAAACTGTGTTAATGCTTACAGCATTGCACTGGTAACAGCAGATATGTAGGCAGTGTTTGCCAGTGACAGTGAGCACAGGTGCACAAATAGACAGAAATTCATGCAAGGTAGCCAGCAGCAGGTGTTCATTTTATTTAATCTTTTCAATCACAGCTTTTCAACAATCAGAGCATTCAGTGTCAGAGACTGAGCTTCTATTTTTCTCTGATTACAAGTCCAGGCAAGCTGTGGAAGTCTGTTAAAAAAGAAGTCGTAAGGTTTCTATTTAAGAATTCTTTTCTTACAGTGGCTCTTATCTGCACATCATCATTAGTCATACTGTGTTTAATGTAGAAATAATTTAAAATAATATGCAGGAAAGAGATTCCAAATAGAGATGCAATATTATATATCATCTGCAAACAAACTGTGGCTTTGCTACATATAAAGCCTTGTTTATGATATACTAGAGACTGTTCAGAAGACTGTATAAACAGGATGAGACAAATACAGCACACGTAGGTTTGGAGATTCCTCTGTGACAAGGTCAGGATATTATTCTGACAAAGTGCCCACGCAGTACTAACAGTTCCTTCACATGAGGACCTGGTAGAAGTTTAATCCGTCCTCCTGCTCTTTTTCCTTTTCCGGTGTTGGCCTTGTTCTCTTGTCATTGTAGGAAACTCACACAAGAAAACATGAGGAGGAAGATGAGAGTGGTAGCCAAGTGTATAAAGTAAGTTGGAGCTGATGAAACAGATGGAGAGAAGAGAAGAGAAGAGAAGAGAAGAGAAGAGAAGAGAAGAGAAGAGAAAAAGTATGTGAAAATACCCAAGCAAATGTCAGAGATCAGCAGAGATGGTATATGAAAAAATGTTGCATACTGGTTTAGAAAGTAAAGAGTTTTAGCAAAGAAAAAATTGTACAATGAAATGAAGCCACGTATACAGCTGCACATACAGGTTGAAGCACAATGACTCTTACTTTAAGGAATGACTGACATGCAACGAATTAGACCGTGTTGCCAAACTGCACTAAATTTTCACTCTGTGCTGTACTTCACTTCACCATTCAACACTCCTACATCTTTCCTAAAGTGAAATTCTAGCACTTTTTTTTTTTTTTACATTTTTTTAAGGTACATTTTTAAGCTTTCCCAGCATCTTGCAGCTTCGGTATCACACATGTTTATATAATCAAAAGCATTATTTCACATCAATAAATCAGATGTTGGTGAGTTTCGAACAACCTCAATTTAGTTTCATAACAGCATTCAAGAGAACAGAAAGAAATTAAAGGAAAAGAAAACAAGGTCTCACGTTTCAAAATGTGTCACCTGTTTGTAAGTAGACTTGGCATTAAATAACCTGGCTGAGTCAATAAAAAACAACCACTTTATCACTAGAAAAATAAGCTTTATTCCATTAAAATTCAAAGGCCCACACACAGCTTCAGCAGAAAGTTATCGAGAGATTCGTCATGTTGCTGATTTTACTGCAATGACGCACATGGTTCTCAGCAAAAATAGCAGTGAAAATGATCTTCTGAGAGTCATAAAGGCATCATACCAGCAACTCTATACCTTTCATAACAGTTTTAATGTCTATATCTTTACAATATGTCCTAAACATGAAAAATATAACTTTATTTAACTTAACACTTTTGTCAATCACTCCATTTGACTGATATGTGGCCATCATCAAACGCAAACATATTGCAGAAAGATAATCCTGGCAGTGCTATAACCTGTCCTGTCCTATGTGGACATCGCGCACACTGCAGCTGCAGCAGTTAAGCTAGTTAGCATCATACACAGATAGAATAAGCAGTGTCCTTGTTATCGTGTTTGCAACTGTTACATTATCAGGGAAGGAACTTGCGTTAACAGTAACAAAATAATCTTGTAATAGGTAATACTGGTAATATATAACAATAATAATAGCTGTTGCATTGCATGTTCCATAATTAAGCACGTCTTGATTTACATACAATAGAAATACTTCTTTACTGTATCACTCTTGATCCCTCTCAGATATCAACTATCATATCAAACGAACCAAGCAGATAATAGTGTAAAATTGGTTTAATTCCCAACTACAGCTTTCCTTTAATGTGTACATCTTGAAATGCAGACTTTCCTCTGATAAAAACCTGCACGTACATTTTGTAGACTTGACAGAAGGCAGCTTGAGGATTTGGTAAAACAACCAGAATTACATCAGCTCTTCTTACAAAAAAGTCTTAGAGGTGGAAAGCAATTAAACTTTTTTTGACTTATATCTTCACCTGAAAAGAGAAAAACAGTCAGACAGCAATTTATTATGAAAGTAATTAAATAAAAATTAATAACAAAAAAAATACAAGTACTTTTCAAACCACACCACAATAAAGTGCAAGAATTTACAAGGATTAAGTGCATCTGCAAGAACATTGTAGGCTATACTGTACATACACTCTCACTACATTATGTATACTTATATGATTACCCTCTATCAATTTACAAATAATGTACAATACTTTACCACAATATTGTATACTATGTGTATACATTTTGTTTTATTTTTTGCTAAATAGATACTACACTGTACTGTAATATATTGTACTGAATATAGTACGTATAGCCTTTAATTTATACTATACCATAGAGTACACATCATTGTAGTTTTTGGCCACATAGTTTGGTATGATATTTTATGATATTTTATGACTCATAGCTTATATCCTCCTTGCACAATGAAAGATCCCCACAGGATCCCATTAAACCCAGTCCTACTACATGCAAAGAACCCTGGTCTGTTGAAAATGGTCTGTTATTTTCTCTTTATACTTTTGACCCTGTCACAATTAAATACATTTACAAACCACACACCATTGAACAATGACACTTTCTGTTGCACCCTTGCCACTGGCAATCCAAGTTGGCAACTACAGATCAAATGATTCCAGTGAACTTTTGTAGCCATGTGCTTCAGTAGAGCTGTTTCCTTGAGAGGTTTGCAAGCAACCATCTTTATGCTGATATAACTACTATCATCAAATATCTGACGAAGCTTTTTTCTTCTGGTGGAAGACAGTCATAGGTGGACCTTGAAACAACTCTGCATAAATTTAAGTATACATGTATAAGAGGGAAACAATTGTAGAGGTTTATTGTTGCTTTACTATTCAACTTGACAGCAAAATTGCCCAAATTCAGAATAATCTACACCAAGAAAACAATTCAGCAAATTTTAGTGACCAACAACTACAATTGCTATAAATAAGGGTGTGTGACCAAAACCGTAAAGAAAAGGTTATGTGGCAGCTGGAGAGAAAACAAATGTTACACTCACACCTGCTGGCCAGTAGTTGTAGTAGCTCTGATTTTGGATGTCAAGACTAATTTCCTCCACACATAGCAGTGCTAATCTGATCCGTGAAGCCAGTCCTTCGTTCAACCTGGCACGTAGTTGACCATTAGTGGCCTAAGGTGTGCATTTAATTCAGTTGTTAACAATCCATCATATAAAATCTTTTCAAAATAAGATCACTGCTCTGTTGTTCAAGCGAATGTGGAAGTTACGTCACGCAAAAGTTGCAAATCGGTGATGCATTTAAGTGCAATCGAAAATACTAACATTAAAGTCAGAACAACCAAGTAAAAAACTCCAAAATATTTTTTTTCTAATCTTTATATGAAAAGCTGTATTTTAGACGCCAAACCATACGTTGGAGGAAAAAGCGATGCATACAGCTAGTTTCTTAAAGTTTGGAAAGCACGATAAACTAGTATTTAAAGTAAAAAATTTGCCATAATCTTATCAGTTCAGCCCACGGTAGCTCCGGGAAGAGAACAAGAGACAACAAATTATTTTGTTGTATTTGTGGTTTGGGGGCATATTCTATATAACACGCGTCTGAACGTGTTAATGTCGTCTCGTATTAAAGTGGTAATATCTGATGTCTGAGCTCAAGAAGAAGACGTGAAGGCAACAAAAGTTCAGTCCACAGAGTTGTCACATTTGTGGCCATGGAGGAAAAAGAGAGCACTACCGTCACCGACACCGATTTTACACCAGGTACCATGAAGAATTTACTTAGTTTTTCACCAAATTCTTTAGGGGAGCAAGTTATTAAATAAACGACTTTAACAACGGAACCGTTAGATAGTTAGCCAACCAGCTGAGGCGGCACAGCCACCATCGGCCAGCTGTGAGAAACTATAGTGGCTAGTGTTGTGTGTTGTTGAAATTCACTAGTTTGTATTCACTCGTTCACCATGGCTTCATTCTTAAGTTTTAGCTAACAGGAATGTGGAGAAATCATGTAGGTCAAGCGCATATTAGCAGCCCCCGTGTGCTGAATTCAGGCCAGTTCTTTAGAGACAAGTTGACAAGACAAAGTTAGACTCCGTACAACCCACTTTCGTCTGGCAATTTGCAAGACAAAAACGACACGTCAAACCAAACTACGCTTGAAAATCGTCTAGTGTTCAAGTTTTAACATATGATATGGCGCGCGACATAAGAGCTCAGATCAATTAATGGGCCTTGTGGTGAATTTGGCATTCATCATGTAAATAAAATCGTCTAATTCTTACACATTGCTTGTGTACCCCCAAGTCCATATGTTTGAGGTTTTGTTTTTGTTTTTTTGATAAATGTGTCTTGAAAATGTCCTATGGTGACAATGACACTGTGTCTGAATCAAACTGCTGCCTTTTTGTTAATAATTAAACTTCGTCCATATATCACCTCAGAGCCAGGGGGGGCAGGAACAACGCAAGAGGCCCAACGTGACCACATTATCAGCAGACAGCTGACGGAACAGAGCCGCTTTGCCTATGCAGCGCTGTGCGGTGTCTCTCTGGGCCAGCTGTTTCCTGGACCTGAAAACAGGTAACAGAGGCATGAGTCCTTCCTAGTATCACATATATAGCCAGTGTGACTGAGAGTGCTTGCTTCTTCTCTTACCTCTAAACACACCTGATGTATTATTTCACGGTTAAGTGACTGATGACTCATGATGTGAGTGTTTGATCAGTGTGATAAACTATCATGCACACAGTGTTTAAACTCATGCAAACTATAGGAGGGATACTTGTCCTGAAAACACCTTTACTTTGATAGCATTTTCTTTATGTTGTATATGGCTTCTCTTTAGCTTAGGTTATCCTTAATGATAAAAAAAACTAGCAAATCAAATTTGCACAAAGTGGTCAGCACTAAGGTCAAATTGAAGTGGATGAGAGAGGGACTCCTTCCCAGTTTTAAAGGGTTCTCATACATCTAGTAAATATTTTCAAGGTTTAAGATTTGAGATTAACTAAACATTAATGAAAACTGCTTTCACTTCTTCCACTTGTGAATAACTACGTAGAATGGTATTTTTTTTACTATGCTATGACTAATAAATATGAGGTGATAAGCTGCTGTGTGTCTCTCAGTGGGTTCAGGGAACAGTATCTGCAGGGGTTGGTCCACTGGCTGGACCTGGATGAGTCGGTGATGCCTGTTATGGGGGCTTTTCTGTCAGGCCTGGGCTTTGAGGGCTCCGACACTTTCCTCTCCATCCTAAAGGCTGAACCACTGCTGGCTGCAGGGGCCAACCCCATCATACAGGTTTGTGTGGTTCTGAAAGAGAAGGAAATAGAATTAAATTGTAATGCACCCCGTGGGAAATTGGACTGTTGCAAATACTAAACGGCAAATATTAATGTGTGAAAAAAGTAGAATAGAAAGATAAGAGCTAATGTGTTATTGCATTGTAAATACGTGGGAGAAATATATTTTTACTGACAGGTATTACTTACCTTTAGAGACTACATTTATTTTGGACTATAGAATTA
The DNA here is from genome assembly GCA_029814665.1 of Acanthurus lineatus. Lineage (NCBI taxonomy): Eukaryota > Metazoa > Chordata > Actinopteri > Acanthuriformes > Acanthuridae > Acanthurus > Acanthurus lineatus. Next base: position 6,268,739 of record JAPZDV010000002.1, on the reverse strand, counting down.
AAACAACTACAGAAATACTGAATCAAATATGCAAAATAAAACACTAAGAATTATAAGAGAAAGAACAGGAAGAGAAATTTATCAATCTGTTGTAATATCTGCATAGAATGTATATCATAATCTGCTCGTACCTTACATTTTATAAAATATGCAGAGTCAAGTGTTATTTAATAGAACACTTTTCTGATTTGAAAGGATTGTTCTGATGACATTAACAGAAAAGTGGGACTTTTTGCTTTGTATCAGTATCAGTAAGTCAATTGCGTTGTACTAATTTTGTCATACATGTGTCATAACCAGCTTTTTCTTTGTATTACAGGATCTGGTGTCTTTTTCTGTCAAAGACGGTAAGAATCCTTTGTTAAATGAATGATAACATTAAGGGCAGAATGAATACTGTTTGTCAGTTGTGAGCTTAACATTCAAATTTGGCCCCTCTTCCTTTTTAGACACTCAAAGTCTGTTAACATTAATCTGCAATGTATGAAGGACAGGGAGTAAACATTAGATTAAAATGAAACCTTCTAATGAGACAAAGAATCAGACGTTCCTCCATGAATCATTAATTCTCCCACAGACACCTAAAGTGTATGCAGCCTGACCTCTTTGGCTTTGAACACAGCTCAGTGTATGACCTGCAGCACTCACACCTTGTGGGCTTTGATTTGCTTGGGGCGACACCCTCAATGTCCAAATGTTGACACACAGAAAAAAAGCCCAAACACAGCAAAAAACAGAAAACGCAGTCAGAGGGCTGGGTGTCTGCAGATGAGGACACCATCACTTAATTCTACTGTGTCACAAGTGTTGAATGTGAGGAACTGTCTCTGTATGAGTCTACTAAATGTTTTTCAAGGAAAGTTTTTTTCATGATACCTTCTAAGTTGGTGTAAATTGATTTCCTTACATAACTTTTGTCATGAATTCAGGCCAGTATGACGCCAGAGCGAGGGTCCTCATCCGTCACATGAGCTGTCTGCTGCGAGTCTTTCCACAGCAGCTGGAGGAGTTTGAGGAAACACTGGGAGAGACGCTGAGGGACGGAGGAGAGGAGAGCGAGTAAGTTACGGCTGGATGGATGAATGATAGATGAATGGTAAATAATCAGTAGTTCATTTACACGGTGGTTTATACACAGCCAATAAAAGAAAGTTTCCTACAGTCTGAAAGAGTTGTTCTAAACCTCCAAATGCTGACTGATTGAAACTTGTGTCTCAACTTTTCTTTTAAGCTGAATCTTGTGTGTCAGGCTCTGAACAACTCAATCGCTGTGCATGGCAGTCACATTTTATCCAAAATGATTGCATAAAAAATGATTGCATAACAAAAGTAATTTGACATTTTTACTTTTAGATCAAACACATATTTCAATTAACACAGACTAACTGACTGACTGTGAATCTCCGTCACAGAGAGGAGTCCTCCCGGAGGCTGAAGAAAGAAAGAGGGCGGAAGTTACGGCGCTACCTCCTCATTGGATTAGCCACTGTGGGCGGAGGAACTGTGATTGGTGATTATTCCTGCTAGAGTTACTTTTCAAAACTTAAGATGGACTTTTAAAACATCTGGTATGTTATGTGAACGCTTCAGACTTCAACTGATAAGCTAATTCGGCAATACAATAAATATTTAGACTATCAGAAAAATGCATACACTTCATCAGTTCACCAAACACCTTCAAGAGTTTTTTCTCCTTTACACTTAACTTTTCTCTAAAATGCTTCACCTTGTAGGTTTTGGCACTGAACAAGTTTTTTTTCCTGCACTGACTGTATTGTTTGTGCCTTTGCCAGGTGTGACAGGTGGGTTGGCAGCCCCCTTGGTGGCAGCGGGGGCCAGTGCTGTGATAGGGGCTGGAGGGGCTGCTGCTCTGGGCTCAGCCACTGGCATTGCAATCATGGCCTCCCTGTTCGGAGCAGCAGGAGCTGGATTGACTGGTAAAAGCAATGAATGACACATGATTGTGAGCAGAAAAATGTTATTTTGTTCAGAGTTTTGCCTGATTTGTGTTGTTTTTTGTGTTTTTCCCTTATGTTTTATTGCTGTAGCTTTACTCATCTTCTACTTGATTTTGCTCTTCTGTCTATCTTTGTTTCATTTTTTCTATGTTATCTCGTCAGGCTATAAGATGAATAAACGTGTTGGTGCGATAGAGGAGTTTGAGTTCTTGCCCCTGAGCTCTGGGAAGCATCTGCACCTGACCATTGCAGTAACAGGTTGGCTCTGCAGCGGGAAATACAGTAAGTATGCCTCCTGCCATCTCCTTAAATCCACTTGAAGTTTCTTCTGATTGGTTTATTTTTCTGTAAAATGTATAAAGAACATTTTTTACAAATAAAATTACCATTTAAGGTTGTCTGTTTGTGGCATGCTAATCTTCAGACATCATAGCATGATGAGAACTTAATTTAATCCTGCAACTATACTAGACATGTTATTAAATCAGAGCAAATAATTTTTCCTCCCAATAGCTGTCTTTAATATGCTGGTTCAACCTTCATCCTTCAGTTTAGAGAGCACTGAATAAATTTCAATCCCCCTTGAGTGTTCTTCACCAGGACGAGAGGAGGGTCAGTGCCAGGGCCATCATGCCCACAGGCAAAAGGGAACAAAATCCATCAAAAACAAATTTATTAAACTTAGCCAGCCTTGTACATTTACTGTATTTTGTATCATTATTTTGTTATTGAAATAAGGTTTAGTGTATGAGCCAGGTGGGTTTCATGGTGCATGTACCTAATCAAGGTAACCTGTTCATGCTTGTTATATACAGCATGGTAGAACAAAATGAAAGTTGTTCTCTTTCATAATACATATATTTTCATAATATTTTCATACATACACTCATGGAAACCCAGAAATTAATTTTGTGAATTTATTAATTAAGTAAGTAATACCCTTTAGTATAAAAGTATTAAAAAATAATTATGATAATTGCCTGAAAATTGCCTGAAAGCATTTTGTAGTTAGAATAAAGTGGAAACAGTTTGGGTTTTTTAAGCAAGGAAAAATAAGAATTAAGATTAACCAGTACAGCACAGACAGGATTGCTGAGGAATGACAAACTAACAATTTAAGTAAAGCATTTGCAGACAAGTGATGCAATAAGACCAAGCAAAATCTGAAGCATAATGTTGAATACTTAATGTTAATGCTAAATCAGTTCCAGCTGAGTGTCCATCTGAGATATTGCAAATAAACCTCTTAATTTTGTTTTTACATAAAAGCATGCAGCACTCTTCCCCTACTTAAAAATACACTCAGTTTAAAACAAGCTTTCTAACCTCTCACATACAGTGGCTAAAAAACACTTCACTTACAAGTGCCACTTAGATGTTTCCTTGCATAAAAACCCATATGGCGTCTTCCAGATTCATTCCAGGCCCCGTGGTGCAGCCTGGGTGAGTGTGGGGAACAGTACTGCCTGGTGTGGGAGTCACGTTTCCTCAGGGACCTCGGCTCAGCCATGACCTCTCTGCTGGACGGGCTGGTCAGCATTGTGGCTCAGGAGGCGCTTAAGTACACAGTGCTCTCAGGTAGGAGGACAGTCATGCAGCGGGCACTGAGTCTTTTCAGTGGATCTGGAAGTGTTTCTGCTTGTGGTGAAATATTTCTGTTCTAAACTTCACACACTCGGAATGTGTGATATGAGATGTAAAAGTGTAAAAAGTCATTGCTATTGTTGCATCAGTGATGAGTAGGTTTCTGTCAAATAATTCCCTTTTATCTGTTCATTGTCTTTTTATTGTTATTGTGTTGCTTGGTAGCCACTGCGTTGATGTCTTTTACACCTTCCCACTGTCCAGGCATCGTTGCTGCTCTGACGTGGCCTGCGTCTCTGCTGGCAGCAGCCAGCGTCATTGACAACCCCTGGTGTGTCTGTCTGAACCGCTCAGCTGAGGTGGGGAAACACCTGGCGCAGGTTCTGAGAAGCAGACAGCAGGTATTGTACCACCCCTTACATCTTTTAAGACACACTTACTGGGTCATATGATTGCATCAGTTGTCATCTAGAAGAGTTAGTCATATATTTTGTGTGCACATTGTTAACCTCATTAGCTCAAATTCAGCCACAATATTTAATCTCCTCATATCTGTGGATTTAAGCAAAACTTAATCTAAAATATAGCCCTACACAAAAGAGTCAGCTATTGATACTAGTCAGTACTGTATATTGGTGCAGACTAATCTTTCATCTGTGGTTTTAGCACAGTGCAGTAATAAAGAAGTGTACATACAGCAGATATGATACTGGGGTGACTTGAGTAGTTGCTGTAAAGTTACAGCTGTCATGTGTGACTTAAACACTGTTCAGTGTGGGAAACTAAAGCAGCAAACATCCAGCAAGAGATAGAAAGAAACACATCTGTATCCCAGTTCTTGGGTTCTTCATATGCCATACTGTGCACTCAGAGAAAACAATCATGTAAAGCAAGCACGAGGAAGATGAAAGCTTCAGAACTGTGCATCTTTTTTATTCTGTATTTAAAGGGGAAGCGGCCTGTCAGTCTCATAGGTTTCAGTCTTGGAGCCAGAGTTATCTACTACTGTCTCCAGGAGCTTGCCAATGATGAAGGTATGAACACCTTACTGTGGAAAAAATATGTTAAATACACATTGACATTGCAAACATTTCAACTTCTACCCTCAAAATATTGAAAGAACATTTTTTAAATGAACTTATTGGATTATTAATCCATGTATATAATTGTTGTCTTCTCTATTAAGTCATTGGTAAAGCAGGTAAAGAATTGTTGTAACAATGATGATGCATAATTTCCGCTCTGTGGTTCATCAGGTAGTGAAGGAGTAGTGGAGGATGTAGTCCTCTTGGGGGCCCCTGTGGACGGCTCTGAAAAGGCCTGGGAGAGAATGACCAGGGTAGTGGCTGGAAGAATAGTGAACGGCTACTGCAGGTAAACTAACAGAGTTCTGTCTTGCAGTACGCATGAAGGGAAATGTTTTCACTGTTACAATAAATCCTTATTTTAGTGTTTTGATATCCTTATAGTTTATTAATGGTACATCACTGTAGATTTTGGAAGCCAGTGTCTTGAGAGCAGGCTTTGTGGCTTAGGTGTTTCATGAATAACTAATTTTCTGAACCATCCACCTGTCAGAGGGGACTGGCTCCTGGGGTTCTTGTACCGGAGTTCAGCTGCACAGCTGTCTGTTGCTGGGCTACAGCCAATCAACATCCAGGATCGGCGTGTGATCAATGTGGATCTTTCTTCTGTGGTGAGTCAGAGGTTATATTTAGGTTAGGCCTGCTGAATTTGCTAAATAGTTCCACAAATAGTTTCAAAGCATCTCAAGGTTTTTTACCTTTTAAGAGAAGCCATATGAAGCTATCTCCTTAAACGGACACTTACCAAACTTAGAAATGTCACATTTGTTTATTAGATCAGTGTCTGTAAAATAACATAAGGGGTCCTTGACTTATTGATGAGAGGCACAACTCACACAAATACACAACACCAGTGTTAATGTACTCTCCAAGTGTTTTTTCTCTGGTTTGGTGTGTTATTGATTATTTAGAGAAGATCTATGCTCTTCAAGTGTGGAGGTTTAGGAAGCAGGTTGTGGTCTACAACTCAAAAAGTATTCATTCACTGGGGACACAATGCAACATTACACTGTGGTGAACAGTCAGCTGATGGGCCGATCAGACCAAGTGAAGCTGAGCAATCCTGCCACGAGGGAATACAAAGGAGTTATTTTGCCTTTGAAAGTGGGTCGACACTCCCAAACTCCGCACAAACCTGCAGTGATTGCCACAATGCCTGATTTGATCAGAAACAGCCCTCACTGTATCAGTTGATAATGTTTTTGACTACTTTGTAAACCTACCACTAATGACTTGTCATTACCTTTATTTTTTTATTTTACTTATAAAAGTTTTATGAGAAACACAGTGTTAGCAAACAGTTGCCTATTTACCCAACCAGATACAGAGTAATATTAGCATTCATTAGGAGTCATGTCTCTGGCTGCCTGGTAACACTCCGGCATTCTGTGTAGCTCTGTTTTGGTCTGCACTAATTACTGAGATAAATATATAGCTCATCTCATTATTTATTGCTAAATGCTCAATTTTCCATTTGCTGTTTGGTGCTGAGAGATGAGAGCAATAGGAGTGAACCAAAAACAGCAGAGTTTCAGGCAGTAAAGTCAAAATACTCAAAGACAAATCTTTAATGTTGTATAAAACTAGGCACAACTTACTGAATTACAGGGGAACAGAGATTACACAGACTTTGTGGAGGCCTCTGTGGATCTGTGTGGACAGATTTCCTTAAAAGAGGCTCATGAATGAGTCTTAAATAAGCAGTATATTATAACACTCTACTGCCTAGATATCAAGCCATCAGCATGTCAACATATCTCTTGCTTTTGCCAACTTTGTGTGTGTGTGTTTTGTTAATTCTTAGCCACTGACTGTATTATTTGTTGTTGTTGTATGTTTATTCATTTTTTCCTTTTTTTTCTTATTTTTTTTTCAACATATTTTAACATATTTTGTATTGGAGCTATTTTTAAGTGTGTTTTGTGTAGAATGAGGTGCTCTCATGTTTCCTTTTACTTGTTTTTGAAGATGCAGAACACATTAGAGGAACTGGAGAGACTGGTGATAATTTCATGTGACAACGTCTTTCTGCCGCCCTGTAAATCCACATAAAATTTCACACTTAGCTCCTTTCATGATAGTTTTTTTTCCCCCAAGTTTTAGACATTTTATATTTCACTCAATTTAATGTAAAAAAAAAAAAAGAGAGAGAGATACTTGATTGGTCTAAAGCACCGTACACTTTATATATCTGTTCTTGTAATATGAAGAAAAGTAAAAGATATTGTACAAAGTAGTAATCTTACTTTAAAAAGTAAAATTCCACACTGTAATTTACAAAGAAACATGTTTCCTTTTCAGGGACATTAAAACTGTGTTTGTGTTCCCCAGGTGAACGGTCACTTGGACTACATGCGTCAGATGGACACCATTTTGGTGGCAGTAGGAGTTCCCACCAAAGAAGTCCCAGGAGCCTCTTTTGCTCTTCGTCAGCCTGTAATGGTTACAAAGGGGACAGTGGAAAACGCTCACCAAACCCCTAATGAGCAACAAGTGACTGAGACAGAAAACCAAGCTGAGGAGGCTTGTACAGAGGAAGGTGGAGACATGAAGGATGTGGCAGAGACAGAAGAGATGGGTGATGGTTGGGATATCCCTGATATTTCAGACCTGCTGGATTCACTAAATGAAACAGAATCAGAGACTGGAGTTGATGTCAGGAACGGTTTACCGCTCACTTCTGAGGTGAATGCCGTTGAGGAGGATACAGCGTCTACTTGTAATGCCCTGTGTGACGGTGTAGAGGAGGCCGACCCTGAAAGTGAACACATATCGTGGAGCTGGGATGACACACACTGGACCACAGAGCATGCACACAAACAAAGGCAACCAAACTTGTAAAGAGCATGTCACAGGACCAGCTGCTTCCCTGTAAGATCTCATCTTGTCGAGTTTTTTTTTCAGCATCAAAGCTTTGTTGAAGAAAACATTCATTCCATTCTCAACACACTGACATGCTAGATTTTCACAGGCTCATGTGAAAAGCCCCTGAAAAACTGCCACTAAATAGTGTTCAGACTATTGTGTTATTTGATAACAATTTAGAATTTTGTAAATTAAGTAGATTTTTTATAGTGTAATAATTTATTCTAACTGTGAATTCAGATACTTGTAAATATTATTTGTGTTTTGCAGGATTCAGAGCATGCTAGGTGATGTCTCAGATCCTCTTCACTGTTTCTTTTTCATCTGTTGACTTGGTTGCTATGGATATTACCACAGTAATTTTGTTTCTGCAAGACCAGGGGCAGTTCAGTGAATGTGTGTCCTCCAGGCTCTTTCTTTTCTCTATTCCACCCAAACCAATGTAAGGCCCTGCCCTTTCCAGAATGTACTGACATGAAAACTAAATCATTTACTGGCACTGTTGACTGGACCTTTTTGCTTTGGTAATAAATCTTAGTGGTTTCTTCAATCACATTTCATATTTGGAAAGAAAGGCTGGTTCAAGGCAAAACAAGGGTGAATCTTACTGAATTTGTGTTCAGACATTTTTTGCTGCCATGAATTTAAACTTGAATTCATTCTCATGTCTTAGGTCAAAGCCTATAGCTAATGGCAAGCAAATCATGAATCTTGAGTCTCTGTACTTTTCTTGAATCACTTTTCCATCATAAACTGTGATGTAACTTATGAGCTGTCTTTATTTCCATCATTCAGTCCAGCGTGTCGACCTGATTGGGCAGAAGCAGAGGCAACTCGATGCCGGCGTGCTCAGCGTCCAGCAGGTTGACAGCATCAGTGGCGGTAGCAGGGGGGTGTGTTGGGTCAGAGGCCAGCGGGGAGGGGGGGCTGCTGGCAAGGTTAGGCTCCCCCGAGTTACGGAGAGAGAGAGAGAGGGCTGGTGAGGGTCTTCTGGTGGATCGTGAGGAACAGCAGGGTAAAAGCCTCCCCAGAGCTCGCTTGAAGTCCCTCATGAACAGGGGGTAGATGATGGGGTTCATGGTGCTGTTGCAGTAGCCCAGCCAGGTGATGGCGTCGAAGAGTGCAAGAGGGATACACTCACACACTGCCTGAATGAAAATGGTGGAAAGTATAGCAGGCATTAAGGCATCAGAAGTTGGTACAGTGTAAAAATAACTACAGTGATAAAACAGGAAAAAATCTGAAAACAGTCTAGAAAAGAAACAAATAAAAATAATCTTAAAACACCATAAAGAGCTGTTGACTCTTGTATTGCTCCCTAGCACCAGGATTTATGACTTATTTATGACATGACTATGACTATTTATGACATGATTCTCTTACTGTATTACATAATGACTTCTGATGCGTTAAATAAACAGTCATGAAACGTCATAGATGTAAGGAAAATCTGAAAAAACCAATAAACAAGCAAAGGAAAAACTCTGAAAATAAAAAACAGAAATAAAAACCAAAAACTCTTATAATATTTGGTAATATTTATAGATATTTAATTAACCTATTTCCATATATTTTTATTTTTTAATTAATTACAAACTTTTTCTCCGTTTAATTTTTTATGTACTTTTTTGGCCTCTATTGCTTTAGAATAGCTGAGTTGGGAAATTACCAAAAAACAGAAGTTAATTTAGGATACAGGGGAGTAATAAGGATAATAACATAAATAGAGAATGAAACACAAAAATACTTATAATTTTACAGTCTTTTTTAGCCTTTTTATCCATTTCGTTTTTATTCTTGGCCTATTTTTTATTTGTATCATCATAAAAATAGAAGACAGATTTTCACTAATGACGTAAGTTCTTGTCAACATCAAATATTCCCTCAAAAGCACTTGCAAATAAATTTGCGTGTGATTGTTGGAAACACTGATGTTGAACCTAACCACTAGGTTTGGAGAAGGACAGCAAAGGAGGAGACAGCTGTTAGAGGAGAGCTTCCAATACTATCAAGATGAGACGGGGAGGCGGTGGGAATGGGACAGAAAGGAGGGGTGCGTTTCACACACCACATTGAGTGTGAAAAAGAAGGACAGTGCAAACACAGTCAAGTCTCTGTGCTCTGTGTTATGCAGGGACGAAGTGAGAGGGCACAGATGGGAAATCAAAATGACTGGATCACTGGAAGCTTGAAAAACAGGACAAGTGTCATTACCAATTTAGATTGAGCTGTTTTTTTGACATTCATTTACTCTCGCCTAGCTTTAATGGCCTCCAATGTTTGTTCGCTGAGTAATGAGCCTGTGTGCTCCGTCTAATCAAATCAAAATCAACAACCTAAAAAAGAATACCAATTATAAATAGTACCTTGGTGTGTTGTTTTCTGGGTTTGCAATGAGTCAACGACACAAAGCTGAAATGCCAGTCTATTTCCTTGTTGGATAGTTTGGCAAACTGTGACGCCAAGCCTGGCCAATACAAAAATAGACTGGTATCCAAGTGTTGTTTTTTTCTTTTATCTTTCATTTGCATTTATGTCACAGTGTTTAAGTGCCCATCACACATATAAACTGTGAGAAAATTGACAAGAAAAAAATAAATCTGAGTCACAGATACATGGAAAACAGCTATTGAAAAAATAAGAGAACTTTTTAAATGCTGAGGGAAAATGCTTGAATTGCGTGAGCACTTGCATCTAAGTGAAGGCAACCTGGATAGAACGGAGCTATTTATGGCTCCAGCTCCTCTGCTCGTGTCACATTTGGGATTTAATTGATGTACCGACCTTAAAATGTCACATTACATGTATTTTTCTTTATTTTCATCAACTAAATTTGGTTTCATTTTGAGTCTGTGTCTGGTCTCTCTACTGACCTGAGCCATGTTGGTGATAAAAAAAGGGAGCCAGGCACTGAAGAAGAGCCCCAGGAGGACCCCCAGTGTTAGACTGGCCTTCAGTGCCCTCCGACCCTGCCTGTGAGCCAGACGACGCTCACTGTTCACCGACAGCTGTAGAGAACAAAACAGATAATTAGTCCTAGAAATATAGATACAATCATCGTTTTCTTTGCTTTCATTGGTACCTTTGGAAAAGCTACTGTGGGGACATCTGCTGGCCGCAGCTCCATTGCTATCACAGTTATATAGGCAGCATTGATCTTTTCATGTAACTGTTAGACAATGTTTTTGTCAAAAAAAAAGCTGTTATGAGAACCTTAAACTTGTTGATGCTGTGCATCATCACCCCATTGAAACCCACAGTATTTTAATTTGGATGGCAGTGGAGTTCAAAAGACTCCCAAGAGAGCCCGATGTGTGTCATTTAACTTTGGGGAAGTGTTTATGAAATAATACACAAGAGATTTACTGGTCCAGCAATAAAAAAGGTTTGAGTCAATGTCCATTCGCTTCAGTGAGGAATTGGAAGAAACAGATACTTAGGATACTTACAATGGAAAAAAAGGAGATAATTTCAACAGCAATGAACTTCAAACCAGTGGTAAGTTAGGGGTGTTACTGTGGGTAAAAAGAGAGACTGTGTGGCTGTGACCTCTGCAGAAGGGGAAAGACATCTGACACACTGTCTGTACTTTTCTCTCTGAGATTTGTGGACATTTTCATCTCTTCCCATTCAAAGAGTTTATATATTGTGAACTTAAATTGCTTAAAGAGGAAACAATTTTTCAGTTCTACACCATATACAATCTGCAGTTATTTCTTCATAAAGACTGCATCTCTTCTGATTCTTTCAGCCCGATAAAAAAGATGTTTTAAATCCGTAAGAAGTAAAGGAAAATTGTTATGACCCTGTCCTTGCAGACAGCCAGTAAACATGAAAACCACATATATATGTGCAGCAGTACTTTCATTGGCCCATATTTATGTTCTCTATAGGTTCATGTACAGAGACATCTGCTACATTTAAAACTCAACCTTTATCATCATCACAAGGTGTATGCAACAAGGTCAACACACTCCTTGATAGTGAAATAGCCACACTGCAAAGAATGTAAACCTCTAGAAAGGTTAATTTCATTGAGAGAAGCTTGTTCTTTTGCAGTGCCACAACACAAGTATCAAAATGCTTTCAGGCCTTAAAAAGTTTGTCCTTGATCTCCAAAAACGCCTAATTTTTAATTAATGAACAAAAATGTCCATTAAAAATAAATGAAATGTTGAACATGAAGTAGTTTGCAGGAAACACCATATCAGTATTACTTTCAGATGCACTCCCAAAGTAGGTCAGCTCCATGGTACTTTTAGAACTTATCACATCAGGACAGTCAAGTGGGTCTGGACTCAGATCTTTAGTCTGATAAAAAAATACACAGAATGCTAATTTTGGCTGCAAAAAACAGCTTTTAAACAGCATTCCTGCAGAGGTTTTTAATGTGTGAGCTATACAGTGGCCTGTAATCATAAATATAAAACCTCCAGGCTTATGAATGCTGCACTTATGTGATACTAAGCTTTGAAGTGGATTATAACAGTACAATTTGCTTTTTAAGATAATGGCATGGGACAAAGGTATAAACAGTGTTACGTAAAACCTTAAAAATGTCAAAGACGACAAGATTGAAAACTCTCATAATAGATGTTTGTCCTGCTTTCTCCACTTACAGACTCGACCTTACTAACTCTAACTCTCACTGCTCACTCTGCGCTGCTTCAAGGCCAATCAGCTTTTTTAGCATTAGGGCTGATTTTTATCAGGCATTTAAGTTTGGCTTTAAAGAAGATATTGTTCAGTAGTTCATTTAATTTCTTGCCTGTAAACTGACACATCTCTGGTTTGTCTGACTGTTTGGTGGTTCTTCCTTACCGGTACATTTTGTGACACAGGAGGCTCCTGGTGACTGCAATCATCTCCATCCTGCTGAGCTTGCCCTGCTACAACTCCAGGTGAAGGAGGCCTGGAAGGTTCCCCAAGAGATGGATGCGGGTGCGGTGGGTTGCTCAGTGCTGCGACCCTCTTTGCCTGCCTCCGCGCTGCCAGAAGGATTCGACAGTAGGTGAAGCAAATTGCGCTGGAGGGCAAAAAAAATGTGAGAACAGATGCCACCAGGGCAAAGGGCAGGGTGACCCGTAGGCGGCACTGGAAGGAAAAGCCTCCAGTTGGTGACACCTGGAAGTAGGATGCTGGGTACAATGTGTCAGAGTACAAGGTGATGTTGCTACTGCTGAGCCCAGGAACCGATGAGTGTCTACTCCAGTGACCTAAGCTGTGCCATTTCATCTCAATGGGCAGGAAGGAAGCCAATGCTGCCAGCCCCCAAGCAGCTCCAACCAGGAGCAACGCCCTAGGCGGGGTCATCCTCTGCTTGTAACGCAGCGGTGAGATGATGAAGAGGTAACGATCCAGGCTGATCACGCACAGGTTGAGGATGGACGCCGAGCAGCACATGACGTCAAAGCAGAGCCAAATAGGGCAAAAGGCAGGCCACAGCACCCAGGCCCCACACAGCACATTGAGCATGGCGGGGGGCATGACCACCAGTGCCACCATCAGATCGGACAGGAACAGAGACACCAGGAAGCAGTTCGAGGTGCAACGCAAAGAGCGGTGGGCGAACACCAAAGCGATAAGCAACATGTTGCCACAGACTGTCATGAGGATGATGGCAGTGAGCATGAAGGCCAACAGCCACGGGCCACTGCCAGTGATGTTCCAAGCAGTGGTGGTGGAGGAGCTGCTGTTGTAGCTTCCTACAGAGCCAGACAAGTGAGAGTCAGCCATGGTGCTGGATGGCAACAATCAATCAACCTGATTCTCAAGGTTCCACCAAATATTAAAGACCTTAACCTTTTCTCCTTTGTAGACAAAGCTCTCAAAAAATGAAGCCTCTGAGATCTTGTGTGAAGAAGCCATCCAACCCTCTCCCTGTGAAGGTTAACAGGAATGTTCTCCATGAGGAAATATCTCCATCTCCCTTTTACAGGAATACATCCAGTGCCACCTTTATAGTGTTCAAAATCATCCACACAGTTTCACTCATCTCTCCATTCTGGCCACTGTGTCCCTGTCTGATCCACAGCTCAGAGCCAGAATGAGCCATTCGATAGCTGACAGAGTGTTTCGAAGCAGCATGTCATAATGATGACAGCCACTGGAGGAGGGCGCACAGAGAGAGAGAGAGACAGAGAGAAGCTTGCCTGAGCATACGAGAGCTGTGCCACTGAGACGAACTACTGAAGATGAGGAGAACAAGCAACCATTCTCAGGATTATACCTCACCTCACAGAAGTGGAATAGTACAGCTTCCGCAAGTCATTTGCTGAGCTGGAGCTCTTCTGCCTTTCACAAGTCCTTTTGTTCTTGGAAAACAGCACAGGGTGAGCAGAGACCAGCGCAAAATTGTGCAGCAGTCATTTGCAAGCAAGGCTCTGTCCATAAGTGCTCTACAGGTATCACGGTCCTTGTAACGCTTCTGTCTATCCCTCGCTTCTGTTAATCCCTGTGTCGACCACTCCAGCGCGCCTCCCAGCCAGAGCGCACAGCTTTTGAGAGGGAGCGTGTCAAAGCATTGAGCTGTTAATGCACAACCATGCACAACCACAGCCAAGAAATGCTAATTCTACATCATAGCAACTGGTGTGGGTGGTCTTTTTTTTCCCTCATGTTTGGTCAGAGTGTTCTTAACCACTGAAGTAAAACTATTATTGCTTTTCACTTCAGCATTCTAAATATTTGGTGTGATCGCTTTTCTTTAAAGTTTCTCTACTTGAAAAATGTTTTTCTTTAAAATTAAACCTGCTTTGCTTTTATAGAATGTGCAGAAGTTAAATAAATAATGAGAATCAGATCCATCAGTTTATATTTATTTTTTAGAACTTTAGTAGCAAGATACATTATATTTATTTTAAAAGTCAACACTTTTGATCTCTTTGTTTTTTAATGATTTTCGAGAATGAATCACACTGGGCATAAATGAGCTTTTTCTCTTCAGCTTTGAATGGATGATGTCGTTTTGGTCAACTGCTGGTTCCTCCAGCCTCCTGACCCCGCTGGCTGTCATTAGGGACCTAGCAAGATATTTTTTATTTTTCATTATACTTCATTTACACACATTAGTGAAACTCTATGTGGAATTTGTAGACATACACACAAGTAATATTTAGGTGCCAGTTCCTTAATAGTAGATTTAGATCAAATTTTATAGAATATTTTTACTGACTAATACATTTAGTATTGGCAAGCAAAGTCACATTCTTTTTTGAACATGACAATTACAGTTATCTACTTCCCAATGGGAGCACTTGAATATTACAAAAGACAAGCATTTATGAGGTAAAGTGGGTGCACTCCAGCTTTTCAACAACCATGTCAAACACAATGCACAATATGCAAAGCTCTCAATTTTCATGCCCCCTCGGAACTGACTAATCTCCATCACTACGCCTGTCATCTGCCACATCCGATCTGCTGCTGCCAACCTTCTGACCTCCTCTCACCCACACCAAGCCCACCACCTTATGGGATAGCGTTTGCATTGCATTGCAGCCCCCACCATCTTCTACGACACGTTTCAGAAAATCACTCCCACTCGCATTCAGAAATAAACTGAGAACCCACCTTTTTAAAATTGCATTTACACTTGACTCCTATTACTCCCTAAAGTACCACCATTTCCACATGCAGTGCATAGAGTATATTCTAGCTGTTCTGAGCTGTTACAAGCACCAAGTTCACTAAGCACTAAACACTAAGTTGAAAAGTGAATCACCAGGACATCATTTTTTGCTGTTCTGATTATTTTATTAAATAAACACAGACTGTCCTGATTAGGCACATACAAATCATACAGAGCCATACTAGGGCTGGATCGTTCAACAGAAGGATAAGATCTAACTGTAGAACAGTGCAAAGAGTGACTCTCCCACAGACAAAGCAAAAAGAACTATTTAAAAAAATAAAAATGACAGTCCCTCGATGACTCTCGGTTATTACTCCTGTTAAAGAAAACACAAATCAGTTACATAAGTCTTGATTTGCATAAACAATGACAATGAATTACAGATAATGAATTATTTCTGTATGATGTTTTGAATCCCCGTTTTCATGAACAAACCTTTTCACTCCTGTGCTGCATATAATGTGATCTCAGGTCATTCTGACAGTTGGCATATGCCATGCCAAGTCCTGCTCCTGAGCCGAATGAAATAGGCCATGTGTGCCCTACAATAAAACAGGTATTTTATCTCTTACACAGACGCACTTCAGTGTTATTTAAAAACATAACAGAGGTGGCGTGTGAAATCTTTTTCACACTTTCCTTGTGACACCTTGTCTTTTTTTCTGTACTTTACTTTGATATTCATGCTCATTTTTTGCCTTTCAAGATTGGCATTTTTGGTGCCTTTCTTGCATCAAAAACACTAAATATTGTCTATTACAAATTCACATTGAATAATTTGTTGTTAGATAATACTGTTATTTAACATGAATCATTTAAAAATCTGTCACTGGAAAAAAGTTTTTTAAAAAGTGTGTCGCTTCAAACAGTACTGGACAACTACTTGTGCGTAATGTAGTAGTTACAGAGAGCATCTTCCCTCTCAGGAACCTCTGAGCTAAATAAAAAGTTTAAGACACAGAATGACAGTAAATTATTTAAGCTACTTACTTTTGAAGAACAAAACAGAAAACACGATTCCCAACCCCAGCCCGGTACCTAAAAAAAGAAGGATAAATTAAAAACATATAATAACTGTACGATATGGTTGACAGTGTATCTTTTATTGTCTGTTTAATCTATACAACTATTGCTTCATCTTTGTTTATTTATTGTGTGCATATGCTGTCTTATACTGTCTCTGACTTTAGTACGTTTATTATGCATTGTTTATTTTTCATGTAGCCATGCCTTGCATTTCTTTGTTAAGCATTTTTTTTGCAATGCATTTTGTTTATATATATATATATATATTTGAGAATAACTTGAAACAATAAATATTAACTTGTACTCTCATTTATACAATAATGTGGATGGAAATACAGTATACTCCCCTTATTCTTCTCTTAATAGAAATTTATTATAATGGTGTCATTTTCTCTCACTGTTTCAAAGAACACCCTAAGTCAGACAGGTCCCTCACTCCAGTAGCCGATGTGCGGACACCCAACCAAACTCCATTCAAAATATTAACAATTTTACGGTGCTCTGCTTGTTAGCGGTACGTACATGACTAACAACTGTTTTTAGCAATATTACAGAATCTATTGGTCTCTAATATTTGGGATACATCGAGGAATACATTATTTCAATCAATAAATACAACTTTACCTTGCTCTCTACCGCCATTTCTTTTGAACGCTAGCCATTGACAACTGTGGCGTTATGAGCTGAGAAAATGCTAAGTGATTACGATATTGTGACAAGGTATGTCACAATAAAGGTATGTTATGGCACTTTCTGAAATGCCGAATTCAGGAATAGGCGATATTGTTTTGGTGAAAGTCTTGCTTCAGTAACCTTGAAGAGGTGTCCTTACCGATAAGAATGAAAGCATCAAATTAGATTTCACTTTAACGTTTACACTTAGGCTCTTTCTAAAAGCAAAGTCTAAGGAAAACGCATATATTTATTATCAACGGTAGGCCAAAAGTAACGCGTTTCGTGATGAAACTACAGAATGAACCCTAATTTTACCGACAGCATTAACTTTAATTAAGTCATATCTCTGACTGGTCATTCAGTTGTCCTTTACAAGCCCTTTATGGCTAGCTTGTTAGCCTCCCAGTCAATGACAGCTGTGGAATAACGTGAACAATGAAACCTGCAGAATCATTTTTTTCTTCTTTGGGGGACATTGCAATTTCGTTATACGAAGAGGACTTTGAGATATTTACCGAATTTAATGGCACCGTCTGCCAGGCATCGGTCCCACTTTTTTCCCAGCTCCTTCTCCGACATGCTGAGTATTAGCTTGTGTCAGGCTAGAAGTGTCAAACGCAGCCCTAGTGCTACTTCAAGCGCCGTCGGAAATGGTAATTAAATCCGATTTAAACGCAGTGGAGCGACCAAGCGACCAAGTGAAGGGGGGTTTGGGTCACCAGAGATATTTTAAATGTTACTTTATGGACTCAATGCTATGGATACTGTACGGATGAAATACAAACATATACTGTACAGGAAAGTTTGTGTTAAGTCTTTTTACGTGAACGCAGCACTGCGCCACTTTGCAAACCTAAAGCGGCTTAGTGTTGCCACCCCGTGGTAAATAATGGAATAGCCCAAACAATAATTCACACAAACACTATGCAGTATTGGCTGTAGGCTATGTCATTTTTTCCGAGATGGCGAAGTCATGCATGACCCACCCTTCCATGACCATGAGTAGTTGATACTTGATGCCATCTTTGGATAGGCTGGTTAGATTCAGACATGCTGAAGAATTAGACTGAATTGGGGAAGCCGATCAGAATGCAGAGTAAAGTGTGCCATACTTTCACTTGTGGTAAAAAAAAAAAAAATACAGGGTGCATACATATATCAATATACACACCTTTTTATTGTAAATTTTTTCTTTAAAGTTTTGAATGAAATTTTGTATGACTAAAATTAGTACACTGTCATGATGTCGTTTCAGCATGTTCATTCTTAACACTGATTCCTGAGATGACAAATACAGATCTAAAAACATACAATGCACAAAGATTTGATATCCATTACACAAATAGTAGGCATGTTTAAAACCTGTTACAATTAAATAAAGACGTTCAACCAGTTGGGACACTTGATTACTTGGCATCCAAATCTGAAAACATGAAAACTTGAGAAAAAATTGTGTTAAACACACAAAGTCAAAGCACTAAACATGAAATCATGTTATATATGAATCTATAAACAGACTGACAAATAGATCAAATTCATAATAGTGATAAACAAGTGAATCACTGAATGATTCACTGTCACTCCTCAGCAGGCAAACTGCGTGAAAACAGCCAAAAGTCATCTTAACGGCAGTGAAAAATCAAGCACAGCCTCTTGAAAACTGTGTAGAACACGAGTTGACTTTTTAATGGATTGCAAGTTAACTTATAGCAAGTGTGGTTATGAGCATTTTAAACATTGTTAAGTGAAAGTGAACAGCTAAAGGACACCAAAGAGGTAGAAACTGTCCTTGAAAACTAAATGTATCTTTGGCCAAAAAATAAATAAATCCCCTTTGCTTTTACTCCAGCACATGTATGTGCCAAAGCTCCAACCCAGTTCTTGTCAGTGACAACCAAAACAGCTCATTACATGTCATGGTTTACAGACGTGGAATTCATTCCAACACAACTACAATGATAAAAAACGTATTGTGCATATAAAAACAAATAGCTACCCAGCTAAACCCACACATAAATGCTTTCTAGGGTGTTGTGTTCAGGTGGCCTTCTCTACAAAAATATGTTGTGGGTTTACCTGCAGTTCATCTTATCTATTAACAAACATGGTGGGTGAACACAAGTGAGGTGATCATCAAAAAAGTCTCCTTGCTCTGATGGTCTTGTTGTCCCAACCACTGTTAAAGCTACTCTAAAGCTGTTCTGATCACTCATCGGACCTTGGCTGAGGGGACTGTTCTTGTGCTGCTGATGCTGACTGGCTGGTTTCCTCTCTTGCTGTCTTCACGGAGCCTTTGCTGATAACCAGGAGGTCTCTCAGCTCCTTGTTCTCAATCTGTAAAAGACAGAATAACCATATATTGATAGGAATAAAACATTCAGATATTAATTTTTAGAGTTCAACGGTCAGTTCAAGTGTTCAAGTGGCACACACATGAAGCACTGCACGATAATGTGCATGTGGCAGGTGCAAGCTCGAACTTGCATACGTTTTCCATGCTATATCACTTGATCGTCATTGGCACCTGAGTAACATGTTTTTGTGACCACTGGTATATACGCATATGCAATTTCCTGACTCCTGCAAAAGCAGCACCATGTTGGAGTCTCCGTGAATCTCTGTAAATAAGTCAAGGATGATCCAGACTTTATGTGAAAGATCATCAGCGGTGACAAGAGTTGTGGATACAGCTATGAACCAGAGACCACACAGCAGTCTTCAGTGAAAGAGCCTGCAGTCTCCAAGGCTGAAGAAGCCAACCAAGAGCATGCTGGCGATTTTCTTTGACATTTGCAGAGTAGTGCATCATGAATTCAATCTTCACGGTCAGACTGTTAACAGAGAACTACAGTAATGTTCTGAGGCCTCTAAGGGAGAACATTGGGCACAATAAACCTGAGCTGTGGAAACTGGCCTCTTTCAACATAACAACACACACTCTGCTCACCTCTAGTTGAGCTAGTCTCTCCCGAACAGAACAATAGTGCTGATCATCCACCTGCACTGCTCTTCTCATCACCTGGCCCATCTCGCATATCCGCTCCACCTGGCTCTGCACTTCCTGGAGAAGAGTCAGAAAGCAAGACATGTTTCTCAAAGTTATTGTATTTTTATCTGTTCAATTGTTCATTTGTAATCCAAACACAAAGATGACTGGGAATTTTGAAATATAAAGTCAGGCAGTGTACTTTTGCATGGTCCTCATGCAGGCTAAGCACAGGTTTGGTATCCAGCTCCTTCTTCGCCATCATTAACTGGAGCATCTGCTTACGGTATCGACCCATGATCAACTCTAGTGTGTACTGGTGTTCTTCAAGAGACAACCAAAGTTCTGCAGAGACAGTAATAATGAGGGTGAGGGAAAACAAAAAAACAGCAGCCATATAAACAAAAGAATACAGTAGAGTCTCTGACCTTTATTCTCCTGCTGTAATTCTTTGATCTGAGTGTTTTCCTGGGTCAGAAGGACATGAGGCTTGTACTTAGTCAGCTCCTGAATCTCTGAATTGTCTTCAATATGCTGGGAGGAGAGAGCCAGAGAGCAAAGGACAGAAGTGATAAGGAAGTTATCTTACACATATACACACATAAAGAGAATTAAATGAATGTTTTTTGGTTTTTTTTTTTTTTTTGGTCCTTTTTTAAAAGAGGGATCATAGGTAAACTTGGCACAGACGTGCCCAACAAGGGAGCACTTCATTTTATCATAATCTTAGCTTTGAGATATGGTTGACACGTTCACCTGTGCTTTAATTGAAGAAGATTATGGGATCATCCATTAGAAACTTTATGGGCAGTCAATTCTGCTTGGGTTACATTTATTCTAAAATGATGCGTAAGATTAAGCTCACCTTGGTCCTGTTGCACAAAAACAGTGCGTAAGTCACCAAGCAGTGAAGATATACACTGATATATACTTTGCTGACATCTACTTACAGCCGTACTGAGATCTGATAAGATGTTTGCTTTTACCTTGTCTGGAAGGGCATTTCCAACCTCCCTCATGCTATGCACTCTCTGGCTGAGGGCCCCGGACTGCTCTATCAGGCTCTCGGCGGCCGTGTCGTGCTCTTTTAGCCTCTCTAAAAGAGTCCGGGCATCGCCCAATACTTTCTCTAAAGTGCAGGCCATTCAGTGTCTAGTGGCAACTCTCGGATGCAACGTAAACAAGCTTCTCACACCCCCAGCTAGGTGAAAATACTCGCAGTGTTAGCCAACGTCGTCCGTGTAGCTTTAGTTAACCGACGCAGCTGTATTGCCTTTATAGCAACGTGTGTAAACTATTGAAGGTCTTTCGGAAATATTTGCTAGTACACAAAATAAGAACAGTACGACAAATCAAACATCGGTCACTTTGTTTTCTTAACAAGTCTACCGTTTCCGTGTGAGACTGGAAGGCAACGTCACTTCTGTATCGTGTTCTTCTCATTGGGGTTTAGCTATTGGCAAATACGTTAAAATGCGTTTACTGCCACCAACTGGCGTGGAGTGCGGATCTGCATGAGATCGATAATTTAAGGAATATGAAGTCAAAGGAAAGGTGAACACTTTAGATATTCAGATAAGACCAATTTACTTTAATTCTTCAAGAAGAAGCCAATGTTTTTTGTAATTACATTATCAATTATCAAGTTTATATCACAGATAATGGTTAACGGTACTTTAAGTGTTATCTAAAAAAGAAAGAATGCTTATGGATGGACTTCTGTTGTTTATTTACAGTTTCCCTCTATGGTTGATAATAAAATACTAGTTGAATAAAAAAATATGTTTAGAGAGTTTGACACATTTCAAAGCCTACTGGACAGATGCAAATTTTTTCTTAGCCATTAAAGATCTAATCTAGTCGGCGTATTCGAGATATTAAAGTATGAGAATCACTGTCTGTGAAGGTTCTCAGTCATCCAGGTCATGGTATTCGTAGCAAGGTTAGTCTTAGGCAACTGGACTTGGTGGAGTTCTTGAAGACGTTTCGCCACACATCCAAGAAGCTTCATAAGTTATATGAATAAGCGTCGTGGGTGGAGAGAAGCGTCTTGGGTGAGAGGGG
>JAPZDV010000002.1:6197791-6245498 GCA_029814665.1 Acanthurus lineatus | reverse complement strand
CGCATGTTAGATAATGGTTTACAATGGTCTTCCCGTCCGAAGCCAGTCTCATATCTACGATTTCAAACTCTACTTTTGTCTGTGCCGTTAACGTTAAATCTACAACAATTTACCTATTGTAGAAGGGAAGTGTGGGGTGTTACCCAGTTCTACAGAACATGATTTTATTACATCATTAAAAAATAACAAACGTTTGTTCATTGCATGGGTGCCGAATATATGGGGACACCCATTTGTTTTTCGACAAGTCTCTTATAACTTTGTCCCAGGTATTCAGATTTTAAAATGATGCTTAAAACGTCAAAAGCTTTTTTGGATGTATCTGTTTGCTTGTCGTAGTGTACAAGAATGACATGACTACGTGTTTACTTTCTGCGAACTCAAAGCTACGTAACATTACCTGTTTTATTTAACAAATGTGGGAAATGACTGATGCGCACACAATTTCAGCTGAATTGTGACACTGTCGTGGTGAATTCATTTCCATGTAATAGTCAGAAACGCCCGTGGTTATTGACTGTTTTCGACTTTGTGGTTAGCCAGATGCTAATCTTTTTGGTTCCGTTTGTTCACACAAGGACATTGACATGATACGATTCATACCTTACTGTATCTGTGTGTGTTACATCAACAACTAGACATTAGTGCAGCGAAAAGTAACCCACCTTCGATTGTTTAGATTTATACTTTAGTGTTAGCGTGCTAGCCTAGTTGTGACGTTTTCGATAGCGTTGCATGCCGCAACGTGTTGGATCAGGCCATACTAACAGTTCCAGCTGAGGATGGCGGATTGCTAGGAAGTCACATGGTTGGTCCTGTCAGGGTGGCTGTTGTTTGGGCCCAGACATAGGTAGCACTGTCGTGCTAAGCCTGCAAGACTAGAACATTATCGTCGTGTGTCAGCCGTTCTCTATTAGCTGGGACAGTCTGCATGGGTCATAGTCTTTATTGTTTAATGATTACCGCGCTGAACTGTCCTTTACTACTCATCAGAGAGTGCTGAAACGGCCAATCGGTGCCGGTGGTTCAGTGGGTGGACTGTTCTCTTTCTCTTTCTGCGTCATCAAAGCTGAAAAAGGGGGAGCAGAAATACCCATCTCCTCCAAGGTTGTTTTCACCAGAGTCGTCTCTGTTCATCGCTCGTAACCTTTAACCCACTTAACCAACCCATCTTGTGATAACTGACTTCTTTGTTTTTTCTACTGTAGAGCTGGCTGTACAGCTTTAGCTCCCCTGAGTCTACTGTTCATCCAAGTGTTGCAAATGAAACCTTAATACAAAAATATTTGCTGGTTAATCTATATTTGACATATGGGTCAGAGCGCCAAGGAGGCACTCTCAAAAGCCTCTCTCCTTACTACCAGGAATTCATTTGAGCATTTTTACCACATTATATTTTAACCTTCTAGGAAGTAGGTTGGATGCGAGTCAATGCACCACAGTCACAAAATAGATATCATGTGTCCCGTGTTGGCTCACCCAGCTTGTTTTCAGGTCAACAACACTCTGCTCTAACCTACTAATGTTGGTTCAGTTTCTGGGTTTATAACTAAATTTAGCAAAATTTACACTCATGGCACCCACATAGAAACTCAATATCATGATTTGAACTAAAGATATGCAGAAGTACTTGTTGATCCACAGCCCTTGCTTGCTAGTCAGCTGCCTGGCATTGTCAGCTTTATCCAGAGGCATCTGAGGAAAACCTATTTTTATACTTGTGAGTCTGGGGGCAAAGAATTTAGTGTTCTCAAAAAGCTCTTTAAGCCACTGGTCTTCATGGTTGTTAATGTTGTTCATGGAACAGAAAAACCTACATTCTTTTCAGCTCAAGGTGTGATTCAATTTCTCTGTTTTATATACAGGCTCTTGGTCCCCCTTGGCCATTGTCTTATTTATTTTAACCCCTAAGTTTTATCTATGATTTTATCTATGATTCTATCTATGATCTATATATTTTATTCACAGCATAGCTTGATCAAAGATATCAATTCTGCTCAGCTAATGAAATCTGCTTTTATCTCAACAGTATGAAGTGAAACGGAACTGAATTTTTGTACCATCCGCAACTGCTTCAAGTTCAGATCATAATAACGAAACTGAAGATAAATCTCCCAAAACAAGCAAAGTTGCAACACCGAAGACACGTGGGACAAAAAGAAAGGATCACTTCAAGGGTTGAAAACACAAGAAGTAACCAAATCCTGAAACGACCAAAGAAGACGCACATCAGCCTAATTGAAACGCAGAAGAGAAGCAATCCAATGCCCAAACATATTCTGAGAAGACAATAACTGATCTGAAACCAGAAGTTTGTGCCTACTCAACAGCTTTGACAAAGCACACGTCCCAACGCTGCTCCTAGCCCTCCTCATCCTCACCACACCACCGACTCACCACCGGGGTGTGGAGTGGGCTGCTATCTGCTAGTTTTTTTTTTTCCTCCCCATAGTTCCCCTTGTCTTTTCCCTCCCTCTCTCCTCACACTGTTTTCATTGTATTTTTTTCTAAGCAGTGTTATTGCACCTGCATTTGCCTTTTTGAGCTAGATTTTCTCCCCCTTTTTGCTTTATGCAACCATCTAGAACTTGTGCCAGAAACTTGTAACAAGTGTGTGTGTTCAACTGTGTGCATGAAGAGATCTGCAGGACCCGTATAGTCTCAGAGATCCTTGGAAGAACAAGATTCAAGACGACGAACAAAGGTGGGTCTCAGTTGTTGTACCTTCATGAGGCCTGTCATGTTGACGGCAACTGTACATTTTAAATGGTTGGTCACTTATGAATTTGTCACTTCTTAAAGGATTGTTTTCCCCCAATGTGTTACAAATTACATTCTATAAGGGATTTGAAATCAGATTTCAAAAAACTGATATCATGTCGTGTGGAATTCAAACCGTTTGTACTTGTTAACCTTATACACAGATGTACAAACACAGATTGTGTAACTGTCAAAAACTGATCCAGTTTGGCCAGCTGCACTAATTTTTGGGCAGCAATGCAAAGGGGTTGTTTTCTTAACACTGAACACAAATAACTGTAGTGGTTGTTTGCTTAAACACATCCAACTTTGACAAATACATGTTCTTCAATTATCAAAATGGCTCTTACTGAAACTATCTGAATTCGTGGTCTCATCTCTGGGTTCTCAATTTTTTAATGAAAGCATTGTCAGTGGTTGTTTAGGAACTTCTAATTTTCACTGATTTGCAAACCGTCATCCAAACAGAGGAAAGTATCAGCCTTTTTCACATAATTTCAACATTTTTATTGTGGATTGAGTGCAGTAAGTGACAGTGAGTTGAATGTTTGACTCTGTCATGTCAGTGATCTCTTCATTGGCATTTTTATTAAAACTTCACAGAAGTCAGCTGAACTGAATCGCCATCGCCTTCAAATTGTTAAGCTGGTCATTCAGTTCAGTTTGAGAATGATTTGATTTCCTTCCCACACCCAGCCCGCACCTTTTTCCTGTTCTATGGTTTTCAAGAGATATCCTCCCTGGTTTTTGCCTTTTCTGGGGGATAAAAGCCCACAGCTATTTTCCTTTTGTTTGTGACACTTTGCACACTGGCTGACCTATCTGCCTTACCCGTTATGTTTGTTCCTCTCTTCACCCTTGCAGACATCCAGCGGTGTATCATTTGGGTGGTTACATTAAAAAATAGTACATAACACTCAAGCAAAAAATTCAAACAAGTAATCAAGTTCAGCAAGTGCTCAAGCAAGTTTGGTCCAAGTTTATGGGAAAATATGGGCAGCCCCTGGAAAGGCTTTGTTGAGTTTACCTTGCCTGCGTCGCCACCCACCGCGTTTGTTAGCGCTGACCTGAGCAGCACCTCCCCTGTCGGACTCAGCCTGTCGCCATATGGCCGATCCGTAAGTTCCACCTTCCCACCTCTTTTCTACGTGCCCCACCCCATCGAACACCCATCCACCCACCTTGCCCTGCATCTCTCTGCTGTGAATGGCCTAACCTCTTTCATCCTTTTTTGGGCTCCCGAGACTAGCCTCTACTCAGTTACTTTGTCGCAGGGTGAGAGGTGTTCTGGCGAATAGACTGTAGAAATTTGCCGCTTTTCACAAATAATCAAGTATGTATTTTTTTTTTTTTCCTTTTCATTTTTCCTTTGCGTTACAATCCAGTAAAAAGCGTCGTCAGGAAAACATTAGTCAGGCCATGAGACGGTCTGGGATACCTTAATACCTTTACATATCTTAACTCAAATCTTGACAACACGAACACATGCCTAACCACATGCCAGTTTTTCCCCCAAGAAAAGATTGGTAAATGTCTTAGGAGTAGCTCGCTGTGATAGTTCAGTGCAGGGCTATCAGAAGAGGCTGCTCTGGGACCCCCACCCCTCATAACCCATCACAAACTCTCTGTCCACTGTAGATGCACCGCTATTTGATCTGTCATTTGCATTTCCTGAATCTCCATCTTCAATAGTTTTATTTTACTTTACCTTTGGTAACATTTGCGACAATGCACGTAAACCACTTCCCCTTTACTGGCTGCGCAACGAAGTTAGTCCCCCTTTTCAGTTTTTAGTCTGCCTTTTCTGTAGATCTAAACCTCTTTGAATGCACAAGTGGGTTAAAGCATGTATTAGTGCTATTGATTGACACTGTAACAGGACATTTGTCATTGTGGTAGCTCCATTGTTACCGAGTGACCTTATGGTCTTGTGCTTGGTATTTTGGTGTCAGGATTTTCCTGCTGGGTTTGTTGTGGTGAGCTAAAAATCAGAAGTATTGGAGATGTCCTTGTACACAGGAACAGGGATATTTTTCTGTGATATTGTGCAATTTTCTTATATTGGGCTCTGTGTTTCCGATGCTGGTTCATGCGTCCCTGAAGATCTTGTTCCTGACAAAAGAGGGAAGTTTTAGTCAGATATTCTGCAGAAACTATTCTTGCATGTATATTTCCATATTGAATGAAATACAGTAGTGCCGTTTTGAATTCAAGTTTCACTTTCACTGAACTACAACAAACTCATTTACCATTAACTTGCCAATAAAATTTCATTCAGAAGTTTTTTGAGGGTTTTTTGAAAAAAAAACTGAGTGGAGGAGAGGAACAGAGACTCTGCTTCCCAACTGACAGGTGCTGCCACCAGGGAGCTCTGAAGGAGAAACCAGGAAGCAGAGTTAAAGCTTCTGGAGGAAAAAAAGTTGTCTCTCCCTGCCATTGCTTGCCATTTATTGATGAGAAATTGTTCACACTTTTTCTGCAGTAGAGCATAAATTAGCAAAATAAAAAACAGATATCAGCTTTGGGGAAGAAAAAAAGCCAGTGATTGACTTTACCAGTCACCAAGATATTTAAAGACTAAAGAATATGTGGAAATTTAATGTTAGCGGTGTTATGGAATAACTCAAATCTTGTTGGGCCTCCAAAACGTCACGCATGGGCACACACTGTGTGTCTGAAGGTTAGCAGGGTCAAGCAAAAGTTGATATTTTAGATTCAAATTCTGGGAAACAAGGGGCTTTGCTCAATAACTAATGAACATGATTTCTGCGTAAAAGTATCACCAAAAAGTCAAAACTCTTGGAGTTTGCTCATTTTTTAAAAGCTGTTGCCTCCTCCTGACAGCATATCCAAGTCCTAACCCCAGTGTCAGAAATGGATAGAGGCTCCTCTGAACCTCCAGTGGCTCGAAACACTGGCTCTGTCCCATCTACATCTACTGGTCCCATGCGTATCCCCCGCTCCTCTTCAATCTCTTGCCATCCCCACCCAGGAAGTAAAAAACACAAGCGGACTCCCTTATATCAGAGATCAGTAAGAGGGCATGTGCTGTGGTGCCCACACTGACTTATGAGCTCTTTGAGCTGCTGGTGTGTCATGTGACTTTTGCTAACAGCATGGTTTGTTGACTGATTTTAAAAAGACAAGTTTTAGCAGAATGATGTGGCAGTTTTTAGTTTTTTAGAAGTGAGTTTTTGTGTATATATTAGTATTTTGGTATAATGAATTGTAGATTTTAGAGGAAGATGAACAGTTTTTGAACATATCTGCCTATCTAGAATTGCATGGGACTTCTGCAGAGTTTTGTTTGTGCTTTGGTGGTTTGGGTCAAAAATTATTTGACCATCTGTCCATCTGAGTAAACTCAAGTCGTCACTGCATGACATTAGGGAAGCAGGAAGTGGAACACAGTGTGATTTATTGTTGGTTTTTTTTCTTTTTTCAGTAAATGGTATTAAATGTTCTTGTATTCTATTTTCTAAACATTTTCAACACACCCTCGTCTGTTGACCAGATAGCCCAAGAAGACTCTGATGTAGCTTTACTTTTGCTTTTTACCCCTCCCTACTTCCTCTGAAGTTTGTGCTACCTGCATGTTAAAGTATTTATTTTATTTTTCTTAAAGTTAGCATCAAACACTGCATTGAACTGCAGACTTCTTGTTTTGTTTTGTTTTTTTTTTGATTGCCTCATATTGATTCACTACAGGATGAATTTTAATGCTCGCTTTTCTTCTCCTCCAGATGAGTTTTGACCCAGGCATGCTCCATAACAATGGACACACTGCATACGCCAACGGCACTGGGCCTGGCATTAGAGAGACAGGTGTGGTGGAGAAGCTTTTGACTTCTTATGGGTTCATCCAGTGCTCCGAACGTCAGGCTCGTCTCTTCTTCCACTGTTCCCAGTACAATGGCAACCTGCAGGAGCTTAAAATAGGAGGTGAGAGGCCTTTAGCTTGCGTACCAATTATAAATACTTAATGTGCAGAACTTGTTTTTAAAAAAAACACTCAAACTACATGACTGAAACTTAAGTTTAAGTGTTCTCAGTGTGTTTTGTTTTCTTATGTGTTCCCTCCTCAGATGATGTAGAGTTTGAGGTATCCTCTGACAGGCGCACTGGCAAGCCCATAGCAGTGAAGCTGCTAAAGATAAAGCCAGAGGTGCTGCCAGAGGAGCGCATCTCGGGCCAGGTGGGGCCAGACCTGCACGCCTATCCCTTTACTGTGCTGCATGGTTATATTCATCCAGTTAAGGAACACCATTTTATTTTTGGTTCTGTCCTTGTCTGTCAACATTTAAGTGGCCCACTGTGTTTTGTTTGGGCAGGGGATTTAAATGTAATCACATTATAAATTTGAATCCCCTTATCATCTTGAATCTAAATTAAAGATGGTTTTCCATTAAGATTTACGATACATTTGAATTTCAGTTTGCGTTGTTGTGCTGACATGCATGTCTGCTGGAGCTGTTAAATGTCTATTGAACAAATGTGGTCATGTAATCACCCAGTGGGTGTATTAATTTCTCTGTGAAAGCTCAGAGCAATTAGTATAGTTCACATGGCTGTAGTCAGTCAATGACCATGGCTGCTGCATCATTACGTCAAGTTCAGTTCAATAAGGCAGAGTCATAAATTTCATACAAATATTAAATCTAATGCCCTGTCCACATGTACATGAGTGTTTTTCAAAACATAGCTTTTGGTATGTGTTTTGGCTTGTAGTCCTCAAACATGCAGTTTTAGGTCAGTAAAAACAGGTGTTCTGATTTGTTTTGGCCAGGATGAAGATGTTTGGTAATTCTGTTAACAAAGTTAATGTGTACCCAGGTACAACAGATTTAGGCTTGGAGAGACAGATCGTGTGCTGTTATAACATGTTGATGTCACAATGTGTGCTGTTTTTTTCCTTTGTTTACATGAGGCTATTTAGTGCTTGTGGTAACATTGATATCAGGACTTCTCAAAGTTTAACAGTCTTACACCACAGTCTCTGTCGCCAAAGTTGCAGGTTTTGGTTAAGAACTGGTCAGACCTTTTGTTAAACTTCAGTTTTTATTTTTTTTATCAGTGCTTGTGAGGGTCGGAACAATTTATTTATTGAGATGTAGGACGGGAAACCCTGTTGGAGAAAAAAATACCTGCATATGTGCGAGCTAGGCAGAAGTCCACATGCTAGGCACAATGTGACTACAAAGCCAAACACTTGTTTTGTTTCATTCACTTCCACCTCATTAAGTCATGTATTAATATGCAAAAGGATGTTGATAAAAAGACCTGGTGGTCTACATAGATTTCACACTGTAGCACAATCATGCACATGCAACTCTGCTAACTTGTGGACAGGGCACCACATCTGCAAAATTCATTCATACATCCACCACATGTTCAGAAACATTTTAATTGGGCTATGTAATGACAATGAATGTTCTGTGATTGTCAGAGCGGTGTGTTAATTGCCTTCACTTGTAATATCCTCCTTTTATGCAGGTTGTGTCTGCAATCCCGGTGCACTTGGATGGAAAGTCTGCTCCCGGCCAGGTGCCCACTGGCAGTGTTTGCTACGAAAGAAATGGGGTAAGTCAAGTAGCATTAACTCAACAAGCTTCATCAATAGAAGCAGAATTGTGCATCAAGCAAAAATTGCTACCTCCTACTTCAGTTTTTTTTTAAATAGGCAGTGCTTAATTACTTGTTCAGCAGATAACTGGGTTTTGCTGTATGCCTACTTACATTCGCTTTTACGTTATGATTTATGATAATGTATGTCTGATATGCAGACATGCTGTGGAGTGCTTTAAATCTGCATGTGTTTATTCTAGACACACCAGGTGACTGGGTAAATATAACATCTTCAGCCTCCACTGGACATAGCTATCTGTCCTTCATATAAATGCACTCTTCTAATTAATCTTGAATGTGAAATAGTTTAAGAATTTCTTTGTGTGTCCTAAACCTTTGTTAGCAAAGTTAAACCGTGGTGTGACTTTCTACAGGAAGTGTTCTACCTTACCTACACTCCTGATGATGTGGAGGGAAACATCCACCTGGACACAGGCGATAAAGTCAGCTTTTACATGGAGACCAACAAGCAGTAAGTCCTTACTCCATGTCAGAATTGTCTCTAAATTTCCCAGCTTGCGCTCATGTTTTAATTATTCCTTTTTTTCAGTACTGGCGCAGTCAGTGCTCGTAATATTCAACTTGTGAAGAAAAAGCAAATGAGGTGCCAGGGTGTGGTGTGTGCTACAAAGGTAAGTGCCAATGAAGTCATTATTTAAAACAACTAAGTAAATTTGACAGTCTGTTATCTCAATAATTGATGTATTTAAATGTGCTACCCAAAAGAGTAGAGAAAAGTGGCTGTACGCTTTCCCTAGATATTCTAACTTAGCTTTTAGTTTATTTGTAACAAAACGTTTGCTGATATGTAAGTTATTGCTAATTACATCTGGTTTTGAGCCATCATATCCACTGTAGAGCTGAAAATAGTTTTTGTAGACCTAAATAAATAACAAATTTGGTCTTAGACAGTTATTTTTCATCCCATAAAGTAACCTATCAAACTCCCATATGAAGTCGTGGATCAATGTACATATTATGTTGAACCATGTGTTGTCTTGTAGGAGGCGTTTGGATTCATTGAGAGGGCCGACGTGGTGAAGGAGATCTTCTTTCACTACAGCGAGTTCAAGGGTGATCTGGAGGCTCTGCAGGCTGGAGATGATGTTGAGTTTACCATCAAAGACAGAAATGTAGGTGTTAAGCTTCGCCATGCTACCATCCATAAACACCTGAGTAACTATTTAACTTTGGATTGTCCAACTTTGGCAGCTGTAACTCTTTACTGATCTGCCTGACATGTCTATATAACAGAATTTACATTTTGGTCTCATGGTCACAGGGTAAAGAGGTAGCCACAGATGTGAGGCTGCTCCCTCAAGGAACAGTCATCTTTGAAGATATCAGCATTGAGCAGTTTGAAGGCACTGTCGTCAAGGTCATTCCTAAGGTTCCCACCAAAAACCAGGCAAGTAGATCACAGGTTTTGCAAATGGACCTCTTGTGAATGTCTATAGGCTTTGGCTGCGAAACACTAGAATAAACCAAACCACCAACCAAGAACATAACAAACAGTGTGAAAAAAAATTTCCTTCCTGCTTCCACAGAACGACCCTCTACCAGGTCGTATCAGCGCCCGGATTGGTTTCACTGACAAAGAATTGCCGTTTGGGGAGAAGGACACAAAGTCCAAGGTGACCCTGTTGGAGGGAGATCACATACAGTTCAACATCTCCACCGACCGTAGAGACAAGCTGGAGAGGGCTACCAACATAGACATTCTTCCAGACACCTTCAGCTTTACCAAGGAGACCCGTGAAATGGTTAGAATTACAAAAGAATAAATTTGCTGTTTTTTTTTATGAAAGGGTGAATTATTTGATGCAATGCAGCATTATAGAGATAATTTATGGGATTTAAATAACAGACTGATTGCAAAGAGCTGCTGCATCCTAAATACCTTTTCACAGAAAGTAACATAGTTTGACCCATTCTTGTCCTAGGGGGTGATCGCGGCAATACGTGATGGCTTTGGCTTCATTAAGTGTGTGGATCGAGATGCCAGGATGTTCTTTCACTTCAGTGAAGTTTTAGAGGAGAGTCAACTGCACATCTCAGATGAAGTGGAGTTCACTGTCGTGCCTGTAGGTCCTCTTTAATAAGCTTTTCACAAAAGTAAAGTTTTGTATTTTTATTAAAGCAAACACAATAATGTTTTTAAAAACAAACTTACCAAATGTCCCATTGTTGCCAGGATATGCTGTCTGCTCAGAGGAACCATGCAGTGCGCATCAAGAAGCTGCCCAAGGGCACAGTGTCCTTCCATACCCAGTCTGAGCAGCGCTTTGTGGGCGTGGTGGAGAAGGAGGTCGTGGCAGCCACAAACAAGAATGCCAGTCCCACCAAGACCAAGGAGAAGGTACTTTAATGCTTCATAGTGAAACTTATTGTTCATGAAAATACTCCAGGACAATTGAAAGACAGTAGCCTAAAAGTCCACCCCAAACCACCTCACATATACCTCTTCCCAGTTTTTATTTGAGTTCTAATTTTTCTCTTTGCTTTCTCCTCCAATGACTTCAACCTGTTCATGCTCCTTGTTGGTTAGAAAAAAGACAAGGTACGATTTAGACATCCTGCATGAAGCCTCATTACTTAAGTCTCATAATTAAATGATACAGACCAATGTAGTGTTATCTTTACTAACATTTTAGACTAAGATATAATTGTTTGAGTCTTAAGGCACTGGCAACACCAAGCTGTCAGTCAGCCAACGGCCAGTGTCAGACCGTCTGTGACTGTCTGTTGTTGTTTTTGCAGTGCGTCCTGTTGCAGTTGTTTTTAGTCAGCCTCTGTTCCACAAATCAGCTTATTGAATTGGCTGGGAAGTCTGTCAGTGTGAGAAAATACTCTGACTGTTCCCCAGTGGGAATACAACATGTGGAACTGAACAGGACAGAGCAGAGTTTTTAAAAAGAGGTTTTATTAATCTCAGCTCTTGACCCAGGTTCAGGAAAGTCCCATGAACATGTCGCCATAGCATCCCTGATTTCACTTAAGTGTGGTTTTGCCCTATTTCTCTTCTCCACCTCTTCTTCTCCTCTTCCCAAAATTGAAAGATCAAGGGCAAACAAAGCCTGAGCCATTTATAAATATTCAATTGGCATATTTTCTAATTAGAAGCAGTTAGTTTACAGAACTGATGGCAAAGAGTGGTGTTCCCTGGTCTTTTAGTTTAAAATTACCTCCAACTGCTGGTCTGGAGAGTTATTTTCTATATAGGCCCAGAACATAGGTGTCTTTTGGCCGTCTTTGCGGTGTGAGCAAGTGCCACTTTTTTGTCAAGACAAAGTCGATGTGAGATGATGCGGCAGTCTGCCTTTGTAATTGCCAGTTTTTTATGTTTGTTTGGTGTGTCAAGGCCTTAAGACCTTAGATGAACAATCTTAAAGCCAACATTATATAAATAGCGCAGTGTAAGACTACTGAATTCACAGATGTGATGTTGGCAGACTTGCTGTCTAATTAATGTCTGTCTTTTTATTTTTCAAGGGTAAAGTTGTAGAAAAGGTTAGTCTTTGCAGTCCTCGGCCCACTGCCTCCCTAACTCCTTTATTTGACAGCATGGTATCTCATCACCAATTAACCCTCAGAGATGTGGTCTTTTTGTATCACTGAATTGGTGCTTTGTAGGGCTGCACAATTAATGATGAACGGCTGTCTTAATTACTAGTCTGTTTTTTTTGGGAACAGTCTATTAATTGCTTTTAACAGGATTTATCATTCACTAGCAGTCATTTTATTTTGGTCATTGCTGAATAATCAGCTACCAGCATTGTTTTTTATTTTGTCTCTCTTGTGTCCTTTCTCGTTGGTACTTGTTTGGCAGTCGACTTCAAGATTGTCAATAAATGTTTTTGTAGTTTTGAAGCAAATACTTTATATAATAGTAATACATAATTATGCAGCCCTGCATTGTAGGCTGTAACCCAAAGCTGTCGTGGTAGAGTAGCCTAATGCTAACCAACTACGCTGCCACAGAATGATGTATTGCACATACTGATGCCACTCATATGCTTGTGAAGGCGTCTGCACATCATCATCAAACACACCCTTAAATAATCTAATTCAGTTGTGAGATTAGTGGCTTGCAAGGGTTTTGTTGAGGAACAGGTGCAGCATTGATGAAACGATCAGCAGGGGGCAGCTTGATCAGCGACTGGTGTTGCTAAGTATCAGAAAGATCATGTGGATTTTGTTTTTTGCACCTTTTTGTAGGAAGCTGAGGAAGGAGTTATTGCATATGAAGACTGTGGAGTGAAGCTCACTGTGCCATACCATACCAAGGACCTGGAGGGAGGAGGTCACCCACAGGTTGGAGACAAGGTATGAGGGTTACACTGCACTTTTTTCATTTGAGAATTAAATGAAGATGGTACCAGAGAGTCAGCAAGATATAAACTCCTCCTCAAAAGAACTTACACATTGAAGTAACTGTTAACTATTATATTAACTATTGTAAACACTGCTGAATATGTGGGTAATATGAGGTCTGCTCCCAATACCAAATAAATACAGCTAGCATAACCCACTTTTGCAGCTGTGTTTGGAGTGATGATTCTGGTACTTCTAACTTTAATTCCTGTTTTGTTTCATCCCCATGTGTCACACATTGACATGTTTGCCCTTCAGGTTGAGTTCTCCATCAATGAAGTGAAGCGAACTGGTCAGCAGAGTGCAGTCTCCATCAGGGTCCTCAACCGCAACACCTCCAATGCCAAGAGACTGCATGGGTTTGTTGCCACGCTGAAGGACAACTTTGGCTTCATTGAGACAGCAAATCATGACCAGGAGATTTTCTTTCACTACAGGTATGAGGCTTGTGCTCTAAGCTGTCTTTGTTGCTGACTTCCATGTCAATGGCATCCAAAGATTTTAAATTCATACCCAGCTCTCTGTCTTTCTCTGATTTCTCCTCAGTGAAATGTGTGGAGACTTGGAGAACTTGGAGCTGGGTGACACTGTGGAGTACACTCTCTCAAAGGGAAAAGGAAATAAAGTCAGTGCCGAAAAGGTTACCAAAGTGGCTGCAGGTACGAGGTGTTTAATTGCTGCTGTTTAGTTTACATTATTTACATTTGCTGACATGGGAGTGCCTATACATGTTTGTGAAATCCACTGTCTTCCACTTTTAGTGAATGGCATCGGTGAGGATGTGGGTGTGACAGTGATGATGGGGAAAGTCATCCGTCCCTTACGCAGTGTGGACCCCTCCCAGACTGAATACCAAGGGCTTATTGAAGTTACAGAGGAAGGTTGGTGTCAAGTTATGTTGGGAATTACAGGACTAACATTTAAAACATATTGTTTACATATATAATAAAAAAAGATGTTCATGATTCTCCTCCTTCCTTTGATTTTTTTTTTTTTTTGTTAAGGTGGAAATAAAGGCCAGAATTATCCTTTTGGAATCATGGGTATGGCAAACAAGGCAGATTGTCTGCAGAAAGGAGAACTTGTGAAGTTCCAGGTTTGCACAGTCGCTCAAACTGGACAGAAGATGGCCTGTAATGTTGTTCCTCAGCGCAGAGCCATTGTGGAGTGTGTCAAAGACCAGGTAGTAATCATCTAGTCATCCTCAGCTTCATAAGTACTCATTGCATCAAAGGAATCAAATGTGCAACAGGTTCTGCATGAGCGACTGACAATGCAAGTTATAAAGCCTGAAGTTGTTTCTGTTGCTTCCAGTTTGGTTTCATCACTTATGAAGTTGGTGAGAGCAAGAAGCTGTTCTTCCATGTAAAAGAAGTGCAAGATGGCCTTGAGCTCCAGACTGGGGATGAGGTGGAGTTCTCAGTTGTCCTCAATCAACGCACAGGAAAATGTAGTGCCTGCAATGTCCGCAGAGTCAGGTAAGGACTCCAGCAAACAAAAAAATTAGAACCTCAGTTTTAATTTGGTTCAATTCCAGTGAATTTTTTGGCTACGCTTTTTGATGATTTGTATAGAATGTTTGCTAACCTTTTTGAAAGGACATTACATTACATATCATTCTCATCCTCTACCTTACGATACAGTGAGGGGCCTAAACCGGTGGTGACTCCGCGTCCTGATCGTCTGGTGAACCGTCTGAAGAGCATCACCCTTGATGACGCTAGTGCCCCTCGCCTGGTCATCGTGAGACAGCCCCGTGGTCCTGACAATTCAAAGGTAAAACCAAGCCTGTGCTTCAGGGTTAGGGTTATTTGTCCATACTGTAAAAGCAGTGTGCTATCAAAAGTAGTCTCATGAGTGCAATAACTCAAATGCCTGGATGAAATTTCTGTAAATTTGGCATAAATTTCAGTTTTGGTTTATGGATGAACTGATTTCCTTCAAACGTCACTGTTATTAGGGAGTGGGTTTTAGGTTGGATAAATGTTGGTATAACATGATATCAAAACTTTTGTAAGCTTCTGACGGGGGGGGCATGCTGGAGTAAGTTTAAGAACCACGGATCACGAGAGAACCTAGGTTTTGTGGTTTCTTTGATAATGTTCTGTAGTTTTTTAGAATGTAACAGATTTTAGAATCCCTCTTAAACTTTTTGTAACCATTGGACCAGTTGTGCATCTAATGTAACGTTCAGCACTAACGACATCTGTCCTCTCTTAAACAGGGCTTCAATGTGGAACGCAAGACCCGCCAACCTGGTGTCATTGACTGAGCAATACAGAGCCCACCCTGTTTGTGTTGGTGGGATGCTGTCCCAGAGGGCAACAGCAGGGGATAAGGGAATTTGATTTAACACATGCTTGTACACAGACTCATACACGAAGCATACACAAAGATACATACATAGACACACACACACACGTACAGATACAGATACAGTAATCGGCATGTGTAATCTTTGTCCCCATGGATACCTGCGAGGGAACTTTTCTCATTCCACTGTTCCCTGCCTCCCATGTATGATGTACTTGATCAAGAGTTCCACACTGCAGTGTACATGGGATCTGAGTGTGTGCGTGTGTGATGTACCCTAGAAGTCATTATAGTGTGTAATGGAGGTATTTGTTTCTGAGGGTGTTTTCCCTCTAAATCAGAGAGATGACTGTGCGGCTGTATATGTCCCTATCTTTTCAATCTGCTTTGTCTGGAATTCTGCACCTGTAATCTGTCCAGTAGTTTGCCTGAGTGAATGAGTGTGACTGTTGGCATGTCTTTGAGCATCTGCTCCTTTTTTTTTCCCCCTTTCTCTTTCTTTTGCTCCTCCCATGGAAACTTAAAATGGTTTCATTGCAAAGTTTCCGCTACTGTATGCTTTCCTACAAGACGCATAAAGCAAAGTTCCCTCCATAAGGAGGATCATATTTCTCTTATGTGCGAGCTTAAACTGAGGATTCTTCTCTGCTCGGTTTTTTGAGCAGTTTTTAAAATGCTTTATTGAAGAGCTGAAGTGAAAGCATGGTGTGGGTGTGTGTGTGTGTGTGTGTGTGTGTGCATGTATGCGTGTGTTTGCGTGCATGTATGCGTGCGTGCGTGCCTGTTTGCCTGTGTGTGTGCGTGGGTGTGCGTGCGTGCCTGCCTGCCTGTGTGTGTGTATGTGTGTGTGTCTGAGCGAGAGAGAGAAATGTAAATGTCAAAGTAGTTAATCTAATGGGATTTACTTTTACCAATCTGGAGCCTTTAGATACCTTATTGGTATTCACATGCTCCACTTAAGCAATTTTTCCCAGGTGCAGAATTCCTTGTGGCATCTTATATCTGCAGTTCTTTTATACTATTTTTTTTCTTGCACATGTTTTTTGCTTTTTTTTTCCATTGAAACTCAATCTGCTAATATTAAGTAAGAATAAGGTGCCTAAAAACAAATGAAAAAAAAAAAACAAAATTAGATGTATCCTTTGTTCCCAGCCAACCGCCAAAACATTCAGAACAATCTTAGGGTGGCTTTCTTTTTCTAGTAGAAATAATACTGATATGCATCCCAAACCTGTGGGTTGAACTATACTGTATGTAATGTGTGCTTTTTTCTTAGTGAAAGTTCAGACTTCAGATATAATGAAACAAATTTAACTTGAAGAAGGAGAAAGTTAAAGTATTAGAGGTTCAGTCAAAAAAAGAAAAAAAAAATCTGGAAATCAGCTGTGCTCTGGAGACATGGTGGGTGAGCTGTTGTGCCTCTGCACATTAAGTTACAGTCAAAATTTATTTCAACTTTGGAGATCACGGGGCTTCAGTTGAACCACATACAGAGGTTCTCATGTTCTTTTGTTAATGGTCTTGAATGAAACAAATTAAAAGTTTTATGAAAATCATGAGCTGTCTTGTATTTGTCTTTATTTCAAAAAAAGGTTGCAAGTCTGCTTTAAGACTCAATAAATCACCTGCAAAGCACAGAGTAGCTGTTAAAAACAATACAGTTATGTAGAATAATGTTACACCATCAAGATTGTTCACTCTTGTTGTAGAAATAACTGACAGTTATTACAGACAAAAGGTACATATGCATAGTTTAGAGCTCCATGGGGACATATTAACAACCAGGGCTTCTCGGCAGATGACAGGATGTAAAAATTCACCAGAGATCAAGCTCATTAAAGCATTCAGTCAGTTCTACCCCTCTAATGTGAACACTAATAACAGCTGTCCCAAGGCATACAGATCTACATCTTAGTTATACAGAACGGTAAAATCCACAGTTTGGTCCATATTTTCTTTGAGGCAAATTCTTTGCATCCTAAGAGGCAACACAAACATCCAGCTTAAAAAAAAAAGTGCCTTTCCGCTCAGTCAGAAAAGTACACATGCAACATAGTTTTCCCCAAACCAAAAGTAGAATAACCCAAATTACCCCACAAATGCTGTCTGCCAGACAAAATAATACTTCTCATTATATGAGGGAAAGGCAGGTCTGCTCTCCTTTGAGTTCCCATTCTTCAAGAAGGAATATAACTTGAAGCGAAGTTCAGATACTCAACGTGCGACGGAAAAAGGAATCAAACCTGAAGACATGTTTTGACACTGAACTTTAAAAGTCTGTTCATTTCTTAACATTTTGATTTAAAAATGTGCAGCAGACAGTTTGTATTGTTTAAAAAAATACATTTTAAGAAATCTAGTCATGAAAGCACTTCCTGCTCCTGACCTCAGCACAAATGTCATTGAACTCCTGCTCAGAACAAAAAGAGGCCTCTTTTGGTATGGAACCTATTTGACCACTAGGGGGCTGCCTTAATTGAATAAAGTAAGGGAAGGGTGAGCCAATGAGGGGCTGAGAGCACCACAGTGTTAGGTGCTCCATCCCAGACATGAACAGTAAGTATCTGATACAGCAACTCAGCATGAGTAAAACCAGGAGGATAAATGTCTTGTGTTTTGAGGAGTGAAATCACCACAACTGTTGTCCAATAAAGCATTACTACTACATATCTATCTGTATTTGAGACCCCTGTTCATTTGACTCTAAACCTTGCTACTGCCCAGATATATAGTGAGTTCAGAGCGGTGAATCACCTTCTGTTTAGTGTCTGATTTGGTGTTTTGGGCTTCAGACCAGCGTGCCCACCACTCCCTCAGCTCGGTGGGCCCTGTGGGCCGTCGTTCCTTTATCTGGCTGGGAGGAACTAGAGCATGAGGAGGGTTCATGTCTCCTCTGGGCAGTAACTTCCTGTTTCTGTTTACATCCCCATCTGGATCAGATTGGTGCCACTTAAGGTCTTCGGTTGAAGTAGCTAAAATCCCAGAGGTAGTTTTCGAATTGGCACCAACTTGTGAAACCATCTCTGAATCCTCGTGAATGACACTGTGATTGGCAAAGAAATCAAGCCCCTGCATTCTGCGCTTGTACTCCTCAAGTTTTGGCTTGCACTCCATAGCTTTTGCCCTCATTTCGAGGAACTGATGTTGCAGTTCCCTCTCATAACCTTCCTCTGCCTTTAATTCATTCTCCCAAAACTTAATCTGCTCCATCTCCTCCTCAGCCATTCTCTGCTGAGCTTCCTGCTCAGCTTTTCTGACCCTCTGTCGCTGCTCAAGCTCAAAAATCTGTTTGTCTATGCTTTCTAACTGGATCTGTAAATCCTGCAGGCAACTAAGTTGACATATTATTGTTTCTCTGAGAATATTTTTCTCATCTTGATTTGTAGCACAGCTTAGGCTGGACACATCATCC
Organism: Acanthurus lineatus; assembly: GCA_029814665.1. NCBI lineage: Eukaryota > Metazoa > Chordata > Actinopteri > Acanthuriformes > Acanthuridae > Acanthurus > Acanthurus lineatus. Next base: position 6,227,014 of record JAPZDV010000002.1, on the reverse strand, counting down.
GACTTTACCTTTTGAGTTTTCTTGGAGTGTTTGCTTTCTTTACCGTTTGTCTGACTTCCCATGCAGCAGGATGTTTGATTATCCAAGTCAGACTTCGGACTTTTCTGACCTCTGACTTTGCTTCTACTTCTATGACATGAGTTATCTTTGTCAACAGTGAGAGAAACGTCTAAAGAGGTATGATTTCTTTTGTCAGCCCTTTTACTGTTTTCCTTATCGCAGGCAGTGCTGTAGACCTTGCCTTTGCCCAGGCTCTCCAGCCATTCCCAGGCCTCCTCCATAAGAGTCAAAGACTTTCTTTTAGGCCTTTTTATATCTTCTTTTTTTTGCTGCTCAGCCTCCTGTCTTAAACAGGACAATGGTGGCAAGCTTTGACGATGCAAACTTAGTGAGCCGCTGCCCCTGCGCACTCTGGTTCCAGCATCTTTTCTTCTCAATGGTGGGCAGGGCTGGTATCTGCCAACTTTTGTCCTGTTCATGTCATCCCAGGCTGAGGGTCCGCTGTGGAGCAGCGTGAGTTGGACTTCCCTGGCCTGCTCGCCATACTTCCCCAGAGTCTCCAGAAGGCATTCGTTGGGGGTCATGCAGCGCTCAAAGTCTTTAAATCTCTCCCATAGCGTGTAGCGTCCGGGTTGGCCTAAAGACAAAGATGGCATTGTGGTTGTCAGCCTGGTAAACATGTCAGAGCATAAATCTTACCTCCATGTAGGGCCAAAGACACACATACTCAGGGCTTGGGCCAAAGCTATGACCACTTCTTGGCATGTTGTTTCCTCAGTAACTCCACAGACCACACGCGAGACACCGTCCACAGACACTTTCACCTCCATTGTTCCCACTCCGCAGTCTAAAAAGAACATAGAAATTAGGTCATTATGTGACACATAGCGCGGAGTTCATTCCTCTGTCAGGGGAAGTTGTGGAGACAGCCATTTGATCCCCATTAACATTCACTGTAATCTGTCTGCCCATCATGAGTCAGTCAAGCTTGATGGCAGTTTGAAGCCTGTTATGTCCGTAGTGACTGTGACCTTGTTATAGTAAAAATAATTAAAAACACTCTTTTAGGGAAATCTTTTAACAATTCAGTCGCTTTAGAAAAATTTAAACAGAGAATTAAAAAATTAGAGCATGTGAAAAGATGTACATTAAACTACAATATGTAATATACACATGGAAAATATAAAAATAAGTAGAAAAAAGAAGTTATGTGCCTCACACTATCAAATACTACACTGTAGAAAATTACACTAATAAGTATTTAAAAATACGAATTACGATTATTAAAAGAAAGTAAGTATTAAATAACAGAATTTCATGAAAAACTGTTAGAAGGAACTACCTTTTTGTCCTGTCTGTTGCTCAGATGCTCGAACCTCTCTGCTCCGGAGGGAACGTTTTACTCGGAGACTTGAGCAATTAAGATCAATTAAAATTCCTGAAGGCATCCGCCACCAGAGGACAGTTTATGATCCCACCCATCTTGCAGAGTTGACATTTTGCCTGTAATGGATTGTACACCAGAAAAAAAATATATAAAGCAAGAGATGTGGTGATATACAGCTACAAACAAGAGTCTGAGGAAACATTCAGTGCCTAAGGGAAATTAAAAGTTGAATAAAGAGGCTTTATGCATGTACAGGTATATGTTAAGTCCAGGGATTTATGTATTGTGTTCCCATTGCTCAGACCAAATTTATTAGTTATGGTATTTTTTCTTTAATTTTTAATCCTTTTCAAAACAATTTTGCTTAGCGGGAGTCACTGTGACCACAAATGGCAATTACAAAATAATGATAACAGTTATAACACAACACTACTCAGTGTGCTGAGTAGTTTTTTTTTAATGGTGTGTTATTCAGGCAAATTTGACCAATGGTGATTTTCTGGCAGTCTGTTTTCCCCTTGGACAGTTTATGTGTAATATTAGCTGTAGCAGGCTAGCAACCTCCACACTGACTGTGTGTGGGGTGGGTTTGTGTTTCTGTGACTGCTAAGCAACTGACACTGTCAAAACTTACTGCATTAAAATAAATGACCTTTGGATAATTTAACATTTTTTATTCACATTAACATTCACATTTGCCTAGCCCTCATGCAGCCCAATCCATTGTTCACTTGTGTTTTTATGAGTTTTAAAATATGCTTTATGTTCATTCTGAACAGACCTTGACACAAATGTAAGCAGCAAAGAGTATTTAAATCAGCAAAACACCTCAATGATGTCATTTGCTGGCCTTCCATGCAGCAAAATCTGGCATATTTTACTAACATGGGCAAATGACAGCCTCAGTAAGCAGCTGTGAAATCCCTAGGCGTATTGAATTCAGTGCACCTCTGAGCTGCTAGTGGGTCTTTATAGGACTTTTACTGCCGAGTGAGTGTGGGCATTTATTTATTTTTGTGCAAAGTAAGATAATTAATATTGAATTTGTGCTTTTCAGAGCTACAAAATTATGCTTATAATCAACTTTTGCTTCACCTTCAAGAGAAACCAACAGAATTCTGTACCACTCACTCATACACAGTCAAACACAAACTAGGTTGTTTATGTAAAAGCTTTTTCATGGATGGACTTTAAAATGTGAAATTGGCTTTTTCTGTCTAATGTGCATTATCAGAAAGCATAATCTATGGAATTTTGTATTAGACTCAGACAGGTTATAAGCCTCCTGCTTTTTATGCGGTTATGAAACTTGTCTGATAACAAACAGGTCTGGTATATTACATGCATTCACAAGTGATTGTGTTTTTGTTGTTTTTAGATCTGGGCGTTCCTACTTATCTTTTCCACAGGAAGGGTGATTAAAATCCAGACTGAACACGTAAACACTAGTTAACCATTACTAGCAAGCACATACTCATTCGCCACTGAGCACTTGAAGGATTCACAATCACCAGTGAACTTGACACCAGCAGTATTCAGCCCCAAACAAAACATTGTAATGTGACACCAACATGACGTGTCTATTTATGTGTTGAAAATACAATTGGAGGTGTTTCTTTTGACTCTGTTTCAACCTGATGTTCACAGCTGTGGTGTTTATTGAACGTACTGCCTTTCTCAGGTTATCATATGGTGTTTGAATTAAATTCACAAAATCCACAGGGAACATCCAAACACAACCAAGCAACTGCCAGACAGTGGAGCACCTGTTGCAATTCGGTAATGTCTGACAGTCCTGACGATGATGATAGGAGTAATATGAGAAAGGGAAACTTGGACTCCCTGATCCCTCTCGTCCGTTTAAACCAGTCCAGTTGCTGATAATTTCTCAAGTTCAAGGTTGGGAACAGCCAGATCTCTCTAGACCACGAGACAGAGAAAAAATTCAGCAAACTGTTCATCTGATTAGCGTCTGCATTTGCTGCCACTGGTTGTAAACAATTTGCCCTCCAGGTTCACATCATGCAGCAACTTGGAGAAAGTCAGAGATATATGACGAATGAAGGATTCAACCACAAAAGAAAATGTTCAACTTGAAATTATTACTTATTATTGTTAAATCATTTGAGATGAGCATGAGCATTTTGCTGGATAATTATTTATTCAAGACAATAAGATTTAAATAATTATCTGAAATGGAGTATATCATTTACAAAATGTCCAAAATGTTTCACCAGAAGTTTTTCAGTAGCTAAAGAAAATTCTGTCTGGCATTTTAAAATGTTACGGCTGATCTGAGTGACTGCCCGTTTCTAACCTGATCTCTTTAACTAGGTGTACTATGAGAGGAACTTTGACATTTAGGATCACGTTCCCTAAAAATAGAAGGCTTGTTGAATGTCTTCAAGCTGCACAGCATCTTGGATCCAACACAGAAATTGATCGAGTGAAAGGTAAAGTCTGGGCACTTATGACAAGATTTTTCTTCCCTGACAGCTGAAAAATAGTCACTATTTGAACCCTAAATATCACTGAGGTTATGGTTTGACTTTAAAATACATTTCTCTGAGGTTCCTGCTCATATACTGATACCATGAGGGTGCATGATATTGTTTGTGGTGCTTAAAAATATATATGAAATAATAAAATTAGACATATAATAAAAAAAATACATTACAATGCATCATCAATGTTTGAAAATGATGAAATATTCATTCAAAAACTGCTGAGAAAAAACATACTGATGGGGAGGTTTTTTTTAAAGTTACAATTTCAGGGCTCTAGAGAAAACAGATGACAGTCTATATTCCTCCACTACAGGTAGTGGCTGAAGAATCTGAGAGGGTTAGCCACTGTAAAAACCAGGGCAACTGAAGCTAACATTTTCCTGCATTGCTAGGTATATAATTCATTTAATGCTTGATATTTTAAAGTCTTATGGGTCCAATAATGATAAATCAACCTTTTTATCAGGCCTTGGTGATCTCCTTGACTTTAAACTGTCTGCCAACATGAGGTGAGAACCTAAATCTACGACCAATTACCTCCAACCCTGATGACATTCCCATCAGCCTCAGCTGTAATGCTAAATGTGCTAGCCAAGGTTAGCATGTCAACACATTAAACTGAGAAAGACACAAAGGCAAACATTATTCCTGCCTAACACCAACATGTAAGCATTGTCATAGTGAGCATGTTAGCACGCTGAAGTTAGCATCCGTACAAAGCAAAGCACAGCCTGACACAGCCTTTAGTGTGAGATAGCAACTTAGTCTCTAAGTTGGTCTATTAGGCTTAACAGAATTCAAAATACTCTACATTTGCTGTACAAAAAAGAAAAAGAAAATTAAAAAAAAAAACAAGTCTTACTTCATTTCGCTCGACAAGAAATGTGTAAAACAACTCAAGACTGTTTGAAGAATCTGTTATCTTTCTCACTTGAAAGTTATCTAAAGTTATTGAAAATTTGTAGCATGAAGCATCAAGCAGTTTCATTGTAAACCATTTAACCATATGATCACTTGGACATCTTTGTAAAAAGCCATAAAAAACAAGGTTGGGTGCAAGGGTCATGTGTCTAATTTATTTCTTTTTTCTTTTTTCAAAGAAACCAGGGGCACTGCAATGTAAGAACTCTCTTTACATGTGCTATGAAATCTTTGTAGAAATGTATACAAGATAAATTGTTATCCATTTCTAAATATTTTTTGTTATTATTTTGTGAAATCTTTACATTTTCCCCTTAAAGCAGGAACACTAATATTGTCACCAACTGGATTTGCTTTTAAAAATGAATTTGCACTGCACATCTATCCCACTCATCTAAATACCAATCTACCATGGGCATAGCAACTTGTGGAGCCATGCGGGTGTTATATAATACCCTCATACAAACATACCCCTCTCTTTGTCTCCACACGCTGTGCCTGTGACCGAGTCCTGTGTGCACTCACAGACAACTTAAAATAGACTTGGACACATATGACTACCCTGTTGCGTCCACTCATGGTGGGCACAGCAGGTTCTGGTTACACTTGAGGCGGGGGGGAGCTTTAATATTGGACAGACCAAGTTCAGGACTCCACACTTCCCTACTACAGTGGTCCAGTAGCTGACCACCCTTGATCAGTCCTCAGGGAGCGTTTCACTGGAACAGCGTCACCATGCCTAAAGTCGTAGTGCCAGGTGAGTATGGGCAAAATGTCTCGTGGTTTAAACATGCATTCTCACTTATAGACAGAAAGTTTGGATAAAGTTTTCAAAGGGTTGTTTTACTTTTACACATGACTTTTACAAAGAACTGAGGAGAGACTTCACCTACACTGTCTTTCAGTTTCATTTTTGTGGTGATTATTCAATGCAAGCACGTGGAAAAAAAGACCATTCTGTCAAAATGCCATTATCTCGTATGAAAAGACTGGAAGTGAGAACTCTAAAAAACTTGATTAGAATGTATATTACAGGGGTTACACCCCTTCCTGCATGAAATGTCAACAACTGTCGGGGTAATAAATTCCCAACTGTATAGCAGGGCTTGATCACAGCTTCAGTGGATGACAGCTTTAATGACAGGTTCATTGAGGTTGAAATGCATATAGTTCCATTATGAGGTCCATACTGACAACTTAAGAGCTATTTTTTTCTTAAAATTGAACACTTATAAATAAAAGTGCTGTTTACCTAAATCTTTCCTTTGTGATCTGTTCTTATAAAAAAGAGTCTAAATTTTCATATTTACTTCACTCAGAAAATTCTATCATAAAAATACTTTTCTTGAGTTTAGTTTAAGGAATAAATATTCATACACAAAAAAAACTTGCAGTGCTGAATCAAGGGCACGAATGAGTGTCTGCTGAGAAAATGTCGTGAGAGGATGTTTGATGTTTGATTTATCAGCAAATTCTTGTAGGTGAAGTGTGACAGGAGATCAGGCATGCAGCAACACAGCTCAACTTGTACTTGCTCTATCATTACTACTACTCTAAATGCTGTTGTAATGGCTGCTAATTATAAGCGAACCTCCCACTGGCACTGAGCAAATGGCAAGTTAAGTATGAAGTCACATCATGCCATTAGGGCCAGGTTTTCCAAGGGTTGAAAAATAGAAATGAAATGTTCTGAACAGCTGCTGTCTGAAAACATAGAATTTACATCTAATAGGTGGTTGTAAAGATTTAGCAGGCATAAGTAGAGACTGTGTGTGTGCCTGTCTGTCTGTTCACATTAAGATATTCTGATGCCACTGCAGAGATTTCACACCAGTGTAGTCACATGGTCGATGCGGGCGGGTTTTGCCATCTGGCCGAGCAGGTGTGGAGAGCTGAAGACAAATGTGTTAATGATCAAACTGATCAAATTCAGATGAGTCAGTAAATCCAAACCACAAGAAAGAGATTATACAATTTAAGTAGAATTTAGCCATTTTATTAGATAGTACTGATTTTATTTACAAAATTTTGAAGATACAGTGCAGGTAAATACTGCAGCAATTTAACAAACACGTACCAGACAATACACAGATCATCTTCAGAATTAACAATTAACAATTTTCTAATAAGGCAATGGTCCTAAAACAAGCAAACAACAAAACCAACAAAAACAAATTTGACTTTTGTATGTAGCTCACTTGCTTCCTTGGTATTGCTGCTTTAAAACATGACCATACATGTTTTGTTTCCCTTTAACCCGGACTGTCCCAACCTGACTGGGACTTTTTTCTCACTCAACAGAGGGAGGAAGTAAGTATGGTGCTGATATGAAGAACATTTAAGGAATATGTGACGCATATCAAATGCATGGTTTTCCAGGTGCATTTGAATGCAATCTAGTAATATAGATCTGGCTCATAGAAAACTATTCAATATGAAATTAAAGTGAAGGAATATTGTGGAGAAGGACACAATTTATTAATGTATTGTTTACATTCAGTATCAGTTCCCTGGTTCATTATAATGTATTTGGATAAGATGCTTCACAAACAGAGCATCATCTTTACAAACTGAACTGAAGAAAGCATTTACATTAATAAATGACTTTTCCCAAAAGCTCAGTCACTTTTACATTATGGGAATGCTTACTTATTAGCAAAGCAGCACACAAACAAGACTTAATTGACCTCCAGACTTGTTTGATCCATCATAGTACAGACACAGGAAATGCATCTTCACATGCATGGAGATGCTTAGAGATGGTAGCCGTGAAACTTAACGGGTAAACTGGCGATGACAGTATCCTGCACGTTTTATGAAGATGCAATCAATGTGTCCAAATCTATTTCAAGAGCAACTGTAAATTCAGCTTGACTGTCATGTGTCCTCACCATTATTCATCCTCTCACTGTATGTTAACAATGTACTCATTTATCATGAAATATACGCACTAGTCCAGCGTCTCTTTTCAGTCATGATATCCTCAGCATCTACTGTTGCATGCATTTCTAATATATCTACCATCTATATTTATAAGTGATAAACATTACATATTTTCATAACTATGGCATTTATATGGTGGATTCTGTTATGCATATGTGATAAAACACAGTCAAGGTCTGTAGGCGATATCCATGAATAACACTTTTCTAACCAATGCTTTTCTAACACTCTCTTTTTTGGGGATTTGTTCCGGGTGATGCTACTTTCTTGGGCATAATCAGGTCATGAGAGTAAGTATAGAGGGTGAGGGGTAGAAGCAAACATTGCTTTAGTCATATATAAGCCATACAAGTGTTGTTTTTTAGAGTTTAAAGCTTTGGCTCTTGGCTCGTCAGTGCATGCATCAAGTAGAGTGTGATCTGGAGCGTATTTAGCTCTGTAGAAGGATTTATGTCATGCCATTTTATGCTATGTAATGTCATAGTTTTTCTCATGAAAAGCCTGTTGAGGTACTGGTGTTCGTAGCTTGGTTCATTACTCCAGTCATTTTGGACCCTGATCCTCTTTTCCTGTCATTCTTTTAACATATCAAAGAATTCTGATTAAAATTATATCAGTCACCTTTGCAATTCTTTGCCTCTTTAGCTACAATTAAATGCAAAATTAAGTAAAAGTTGATTGGAAAACTGGGTCTGGAGTTAAAAAGATCTCTTAAAAAAGGCTGTACCATCTTGTGAGTCCATATGAGTCTATTGTGTGCATCAGTGCTTTATCACTGTAGTTTCTCTATGCATGGGACTTGATGTTTGCAGCCCAAACTGGAGGTCAGAGTGGCACACTTGTAGTGACTGAGTCATTCTTTGGTCATGTTTACAATGCATGTGCTGGAGTTTGTACACTTTAGGTAAGATATGTGCCTTTTTATGTCTCAGATGAAGGATGTCATTCATTCATTATGAATTTACTTCAGTCAAGCAGGCAAATTCATGCAATGTAGGTTAGCAGCCAAAAGGTGTGTTTGTGGCTGGCCTTATAGCAATAGTCTGTTTAGTATGGACCTGCATGATGCGATGGGAGCAAGATGCATTTCTGGATTAATATTATCTACCTATGCTGTGCCCGACAGAGACCGATGACAAGATGCGGGCCTTCGCAGAGAAGGTCTTTGCATCTGAGACCAAAGACGAGAACATCCGTGATGAGATCTCTGTCTTTGATGTGGCGGATGACTGTCCCATCCTCAATGAAGAGATGGCCCACCATCTGCACACCACAGATGATGCTGAGAAACGGTGGGAAAGATTATCAAGTACTTTCATCATGTTCTCGTGGTGGTGCAAAATAATGTTATTACAAGGTGACAAGACAAGACATTTTAAGATTCTATAATTATATTTTTCTAAAACCTGTGAAGGACTGATAAGTACCCTGAAAGAACAGAACAAAAATGACACATTAGGGTGATTTGGTTTGAGCCAACCACTTATCTTTCCATCTCCTAATTCACAGCAAGCGGCACCAGCGGTCCCGCGCCATGGCTGTGCCGGGGGCTGCTACCCAGGCAGCTGTAGCCCCTGTAGTGTCATTGGAAGTGGACACACCCACTTATCTGGAAGTGCCTGACTTCCAGAGAGTGGCCATCATTGGAGACTACGCCTCTGGGGTACTAATCAGTATCTGAACATTTTCCTCAGTGTTTAAAAATAGCGTCCATCTTTTTGAAATTCTTTAAATCTTTAATTTTTTGTTAACATTCACATTTAAATAGTTTAAAACGTAAGTTCTTTTGATCTCTTAAAGTCATTTAGTTTCTTGAAATTCCTTAAACTATTTCTTATCATGGATGGCATTTGTTGTTTCTATCATTTTTACCTGTGAAAACAAACAAGACTGAACACGTCAAGTAAACCTGTCAAACAAGTTTCCGTCATGTAACTTTTTTTTAAAAAAACTCATAAGAGGAAGACTTTCTGGAAACTTTGCTGATATGTTTACTATATTTGTCAGAAACCTATTTTGGTTTTAGTCAGTCAGTCAAAAAACAGCTCTAATTTTATGATAATAATATTTCATTTTAACATTTAGGCTATATAATTTTCTGTTCTAGTTGTAGCATAGAGTTGCTTCTACTGCTCTTCAGTCAAAAACCTTTTTGGATATAAGCTATTTCACTATCCTGCCAAATGTTTTAGCCATTTTTAAAAACAACCAAAATGCAAAACACCAAGGTAAACAGGTATAAGACACCAAAAAATTTGCCTTTATAACAAAAAGCTGATTCCAGGCAACCAGCAAAAACTGAGGGAGCTGGCTAAGGAAAAAATCCATGATCAAAGAAAAAAGGAATACAGAAACTAACCTGGGTAAAACCAGGATTAAGGGGGAATGTAAGACAACAACAACAATCAGTGACCATTCAGCTTAGGTTAGCATAAAACAAGGACTATCAGCTAAATCTGTCAACAAGCAACTATGTTATAAGTGAGGTGTTACATTGTTGAACCAAAATTTTCAAATATAACTCATCTTTTATTTGGTTTTCTGACGATCCCTCTGCCATCACTGTGCAGTTGTCAGCAAGCTTTGCCATGTTTACTGCCTTTTAAACCGACTGGCTGATGGTTGAAACCTGAGCATGTTTGGACAGACTGTAAATTGATATCACTCATTTAACCTTTTGAAAAAGGTGTTTGAGGGTAGTACACAAAATACCTGCTTATTGCTTTAAAATGTAACATAACAAGGTTTGTTAGCAAACGTCTGTTGGTTTCACTGAATTCAAACATAATGTTTTGCAGAGTGGAAGTTTTAAACATTGATGTGACTTGCCTTATGTTGCTTCCTGCATGTCAGGAAAGATTCCTAAACTAGGCTTGGGTCGGGTTGGCATGGATACAGGAGGTGTTGACTTTGAATTTCACTGACCATATGTTTGTGTGGGTCAGTGGCCTGAGCTATGAAGGGAGCTCATGTGAGAGCAGGCTGGGGTTTAGGTTTCACGACTGCAGGTTTTACATTTCCAATGAGAGAAACACTTTGGAAGAGCTCATAATTTTAGTTTTAAGTGTTTGTAACCTCCTCAAACCTTGAGTTTGCTAGAATAGCCCACTGAGGTATTCTGACTGCAAAACATATTGCATAATATTGCAGAGAACAAAAAGCGACTCATATGATGCAGTATACCAAAAGAAAAAAACCTAATTAAATTATTATTGTATTTTTAAACAAATTTTGTTGAATTTAGCTGTCTCCAAAAGCATTTTTTAAAACAACAAGACAGATTTTACTCCTTCCCCCCTTCTCTCCACAAATTTTTAATTAAATGTGGTATCAAAGCTTTTTAACAAGAGTTGGAGGTTCACCTTATTTTTATAGGAATGCCTCATATTTTAACTTAACCATATGTTATTGTAAGGCTACCATTTTTGCTGAGGTATTTTTTGAGTAGCTGTTCATTCTTTAGCATCTCCTATTTCTGCTATAGGTGACCATGGATGACTTTGAGCTGTCCTGTAAGGGTCTGTACCGTGCCTTGACCATCAGGGAGAAGTACATGAGGCTGGCCTATCAGCGCTTCCCACGGACAGCCTCCCAGTACCTGCGAGACATCGAGGGAGAGGTCTTCAGACATGAAGATCAGGTGCAGCCAGGTGAGGAGATGTGATGAGACTTGACAAAAAAATTTCACTCATGCAAGATGTTCTATGTGCCCCTGTGATTTTCTACATGCTTATTTTGTACATTACATTCATCCATCAGTCTTTACATCTCCTCCAAAAAATGGGGACGACCCCTTCGATACCGCTGACTTGCCAAAGAATCTGGGTTATGTTGCTCGGATGAAGGATGGTCTCATCTATGTGTACAACGACGCTGCAGCTGCTGACAAACATCAGCCCAAAGACCTGCCCTGCCCCGACTACAACACCTTCATCGATGACATGAACTTCCTTATTGCTCTCATCGCACAGGGCCCAACGTGAGTTGTCCAGAGAGTAGCTGATTGTGCTTTTTTATTTCACAAATTAGAATGATTTTTTCACCTGTATTCAGCGTCTGTTTTCCCAGTTCGTCTCAGGAACTATCACTCTTGCCATTAATTAAGAAGACCTCAGGGTTGACTAACAGCTGCATGTTTTATAGAAAAAAAACATTATGTTATGTTTGACAGCTGCACATGTATCAACTTACAGTGTAGCACATGGGTTAATATGCTTTTTTTATTTGGCAGTAAGACTTACACTCACCGCCGTCTTAAGTTCCTTATGTCCAAGTTCAATGTGCATGAGATGCTGAACGAGATGGAGGAGATGAAGGAGCTGAAGATGAACCCCCACAGGGACTTCTACAACTGTAGGAAGGTATGGATTACAGAACGGATATGGATTACAACTCTGCTTTAAAACAAAACAGCTTAATAAAAAAAAAATCTCTGAATCAGCTTTAATCCTCTACCTCTCATCCATTCTCATTTTGAGGCACACATCAAAAATGAGAAGACTGATTTTAGATTAGGAAAACTATAGAGTAAAGTAAAATCTTTGCACTCTTCCCTCACTGGCTGATCTTGATAATTAACATAGACTTTTAATGGAGAGAATGATTGTTTAGTGTTAAACATCGCACAAAGCATACACGTCCTAACAAAAAAACAGTAATTTAATAGTTTAAAATTTTGTAAAATTTCCTAACTTTTACTTTTACAAATTTCAAACATTTTATATTAATGTGAATGTAATCTTATTACATAAATAAGAATTAAATATCATACATTTAGATTTGAGACATTCCGTTTCCACTGTTACTGACTGCCATACATCTTGTTTATGTATGTGTGTTTATCCTCCTCTTGTGGCCAAGCAGAGTCATTACATCACATTAACCCAAGTGATCTGCTCTCTCCCTTCTCACCGCCATTCCAGGTGGACACTCACATCCACGCTGCTGCCTGCATGAACCAGAAGCACCTGCTGCGCTTCATCAAGAAGTCTTACCGCGAGGACGCCGACCGCATCGTGCACAACCTCAAAGGGAGGGAGGTCACTATGAAGGAGCTATTTGAGACTCTCAACATGCACCCTTATGACCTCACTGTGGACTCCCTGGATGTGCACGCTGTATGTACAAATAGATACTTAGGATTTTAAAAAAGGTAGGGCTTCAAAACAAATTTTATTTCTCTAACTGTGTTGGAAGGCAAGTACATTTAGTGGTAAAATTCTTATTGCAAGTATGCTTAGATATCTAAAAGTAGACTAAAACAACTAAAAAAAAGCAAAAAAAAAAAGCAAAAATTATCCAGAACTGCCATTACAGCAACATTTTCATTTAGAATAGGTCAATTCAATTGTCCGATTCCCTCATTCAAACTTTCTTGATCCAAGTTCTTTCTTTGTCTCTTTGTTGTTTCTCTGAAGGGAAGACAAACTTTTCAGCGTTTTGATAAGTTCAACGCCAAGTACAACCCTGTGGGAGCCAGTGAGCTGCGTGACCTGTACCTGAAGACAGAGAATCACATCAATGGAGAGTACTTTGCTACTATCATCAAGGTCAGTTTTGATATGAAACAAATAGAATTAGTATGGCATGTATGAACATACCAACCCCTTAGAGGGAGATATTATACCACTGTCTGATGACAGTCAAAAAAGTCTGTAGATTCTAAATGGATCAGTGACATCAAATTTTATGCGATCTAAACCTGTTTTGACTTTTGTGTAAACCAGGAAGTAGCCAGTGACCTGGAGGATGCCAAGTATCAGTATGCAGAGCCTCGTCTGTCCATCTACGGTTGCAACCCCAATGAGTGGAACAAGCTCTCCGGCTGGTTCGTCAAGCACAGAGTCTACTCCCCAAACCTCAAGTGGATGATCCAAATACCCAGGATCTAGTATGTTCTCAGTTTCGCTTCTTTTTTCAGGCATTTTACCCAGCTCTGTTGCAAACAGAGAATTATTTATCCTGTTTGCATAAGTACTCACATTTTTACATTAAAAAAAGAGTGTCTTCGCATTGTATTTAAACTAGTTTGTTTTGTCTTCCTTTTAACATAGCGATATCTTCAGAGGCAGGAACTTTGTGCCGCACTTTGGCAAGATGCTGGAGAACATTTTCCTTCCTGTGTTCCAGGCCACCATCGACCCACACTCCAACCCCGAGCTCAGCATCTTCCTCAAGCATGTGAGTCAGACACAGTCCCAAAAAGCATTCATGACTACGTAACAGAGCGGATCATAGCTCAGACACAACAAGATACCAAATCTCATCCTGATTAAATGATGGATTTCCATCCCATAAATTAGGGATCTTATGAGCTCACTGAGGTGGGGAGAGGTGTTGAACTTATATTTTATCTCATAAAAAGCAAGGCGAGGCCTTCTCTAGCATTTCAGTATTTTCTTTGGATCCATTCCCTTATTTTGCAAAAAATATATATTAAAGACTTCCAGAGTGTCTAAAATATATTAGGCAAACTAAAAGGTCCTTTTTGAAAGATATACTGGCATCTTCATGGAAGAAGAGCTGCTTCCTCTGTAGATTTACAATATACTTCTAAGCTTATGGAAACACAGTGATTCTTGTTTCCAGATGACTGTGCACTAATGAAATATACTCAGAAGTATTTTATTCCATTTCTGCCACATTCTTCAAATGGATCCCCAAAAATCTGACACTTCAGACCTTTAATGGTAAAAATACAGCCACTTTCTATTTTTTAATAAGACTTGCTACTGTTTAACAGCCAGCATATAATAGGAAAGTTCACATGTCTATGCCGAAAGGCTTCTGCACCTCAGTATCATCAGCACACCCTGAGTCCTCTACACAAGGCAAAATGCACCTCCATTGCAAAGATTTGAATGTAACTTTTTGATTTAGTTTTTATAATTAATGTTGCAAGTATAAAGTATAAAATCAAACACAAATATTAGGTGTAAAAAATATGTATGACCCTCCCCTGCTCTCAGTAAATTCAAATTACAGCACCCCACCCTTGTCTGATCCCCACCTTCTCCACTCATCATTTTTTTGCAATCCCTTAAGGATCTAATTATGGTACACGGACTGCATTTATTCAGCACTTTAAGACTTTCAGTCACTCAAAGCACTTGACAATATGAGTCACAATTCACCCATTCACACACAAACATTCATAAAGTGGCAGCTGCTTATCAGGAACACACATACACACCAATGGAGGAGCCATCTGGAGCAATTTGGTGAACAGTATCTTACTCAAAGACACTCTGACATGCTCTGAAGGAGTTGATCTTCTGATGAGGGAACAACCTGCTGTACCTCCTGAGCTACAGCTGCCTCATCAGAACAACTACAGGAGTTATGCAAGTGTTTACAAGACGCAAGGCAATTACAAGTCCAGACATGTTGATAACAAACGAACACACAACATGAATGTTTGTTCCTTTGTAGTCATACATAAGGAATAGAAATAAGGAATGTTTTTCACACCCATACTTGTTCAAGAGTCGAAACCTTCAGAATAACCTCCAGAGGTTATTCAGAGGCCTGACAGCCCTCTGCTTCATGTATAATCCAGCATTTTGCTTCCTGTTGTGTAGGTGACAGGGTTCGACAGTGTGGACGATGAGTCCAAGCACAGCGGTCACATGTTCTCCACTAAGAGCCCCAAACCAGAGGAGTGGGACATCGTCAAGAACCCCTCCTACACCTACTACATCTACTACATGTATGCCAACATCGCTGTGCTCAACCAGCTCCGCAGGTCAGTATCTCTGAGCGTTTGCTCATAGTGTTGGAGTATGGTGATTTAATATGTGCTGTATTTTTCTGGGATATTCCTGTCATTTTGTGTTCATACCCATCATACTTTCCATTCACTACTTCATATCTCATCTTCTTTTCTGTAAAAAAAAAACCTCACAAAGGTGCATACTTGACAACAACTCAGCAATAAGATCATCTGGTATGTCCTTTCAATAGTGTAATAGTTGTTTATCTTCTGCTTTCTAGACAGAGGGGGATGAACACGTTCATGTTCAGACCTCACTGTGGTGAGGCCGGTGCTGTTACCCATCTGCTGGCTTCCTTCATGACTGCTGATAACATCTCTCACGGCCTCAACCTCAAAAAGGTCAGTCCTCTCTTTACCAGTTTAAATTCCAGCTTAGGTAATTATATTATTTGCACTTGAAGCCAGCATTGCTCATTCATACATTCATTTTCACATGATCAAGCACCAATTTCAAAGTGCTAAAGTTGTAAAGGAATATTAAAGTTTCCACTGTGCTGAATATAAAATTATATGAAAGACTGTTGCGCCATACAGAAAGCATAAAAATCGATTTAAGTGGAATTCAGATTTTTTTCAACTTGGGGCCTGTTTTTAAATATTTTCATTTGTGATTGACCAGAAACACAAGTCTTGTGAGACTTCTGCAAGTCATACAAAGAGGTTTTTCTTGACATAATCTCAAAAATACCAAAAGAGGATCTTGACATCCTGGAAATATCTCAGAGGCCATATGGACTCCATTCTCAAAGAGGTTCCTGAAGGACAAAATACATTTTTATGTCCAATGTACCTGTATCTGAGACACTTGGCCAAAAATTAGGCTTGGGGTTGATTGGATAAGGATAAATATGATCTTGGATCTTCCTCAATATGTTACACTGCTCTGGAGATCTTATCTTCTTGATTGAGACTGGATTATTACAACAATTTTTTGGGGGGGGTTTTCTCAAAATTTTAGAAAACAGATAAGTTTAACTACTGTGTAGTTTATAGTATAAAATCAAAGGTAGTCTTAGATTTGAGATTCATCCTATGAGAAATGTTGCAGTTACAATAAGACTTAATGCCTCTTAAGTGAAAGACTTTTAGAAGTCATGTCATAAGTCAACTGAACCTGTTTTGTAAAGTGACTACATCTACCTGTCCCCTACAGAGTCCTGTTCTGCAGTACCTGTACTTCCTGACCCAGATCCCCATCGCCATGTCCCCTCTCAGCAACAACAGCCTGTTCCTGGAATACGCCAAGAACCCCCTGCTGGAGTTCCACAAGAAGGGCCTGGTGGTCTCTCTGTCCACTGACGACCCCATGCAGTTCCACTACACCAAGGTCTGAGCGCACAGAGAGAGGGCCTTTCATGATAATGTAGACAATGGTGCATACTGTGCTTTGTATTAAGACTATTGTGTCGTGTATGTATAGAGATGAATGCTTTATAGTCTTCTTTGAAAGTCTTAGCATTTATATTTACAAGCAGAGTCATTTACAGCACAGCTAAACGGAAATATAGCACAATATGCATTAAATAAACATGCTGGTGAACATATAAACAGGTAACCCTTTGATAATGAAAATTTCATATTGATAAATACAACACAAACACAGTAACCTCTGGCAGAATGAGGCTTTTTACAGTTTGTACATTGTAGTTTTTTCTCTGCTGAGCCTCAGTAGCTTGAGGTAGGAGTGAGTGGTTAAAATATTACTGTGGATCCTGGCTTTAATGTCCGCAGGAACCTCTGATGGAGGAGTACGCCATCGCAGCTCAGGTCTTCAAGCTCAGTACCTGCGACATGTGTGAGATCTCTAGGAACAGTGTGCTGCAGAGCGCTCTGTCTGATGAGGTAACACACCTGAAGGAGAGCTTTAGATGTGGTGATACTTTGACTTTTTTAACACCTCTAATAAATAGCCTGTAAGATCTTTAGTGCAAAACACTAATTGCAGTAGTGTTTCTACTGTCATATCACCTAAAACACACAAAGTCAATCCTCACACAACAACAGACTGTTCAAAACTGGATGAGATTACTCATAATGTTCCACATTTTACACCCACACCAAAGCATGCTTGTGGTTTTTTTCTGTGTTCCAGGAGAAGAGTCACTTCCTGG
Source organism: Acanthurus lineatus (assembly GCA_029814665.1). Lineage (NCBI taxonomy): Eukaryota > Metazoa > Chordata > Actinopteri > Acanthuriformes > Acanthuridae > Acanthurus > Acanthurus lineatus. Next base: position 6,209,371 of record JAPZDV010000002.1, on the reverse strand, counting down.
GTAGTGACTACCTGAAGGAGGGTCCAGAGGGCAACGACATCCGTAAGACCAATGTGGCCCAGATCCGTATGGCATATCGCTTTGAGACCCTGTGCTATGAGCTCAACCTCATCAAGGAGGGCTTGAAGACTGACTAAACACTTTGAAATCTGACTTACGCCCAGTCGAAACCCAGCTCCATGATGATACAGGAAAGGTTCTATATTTGTTTTTCACAGAAACTCTTAAAAAAGATCAAAACTTAAAGTGACGGTCCTTCTAACACACTTTTGTTCTCTCCTCTGGAAGAAAAAAACTTAATGATAATTGTCTTCATTTTATATCATCTGCAAATCTTAACCTTTTGACTTGCACGTGGCAGTGTGTGTATTCCATATGGAGAAACATCATGTATTAGAATGAAAGGAAATAAAAGGTGAAATAACAAGTGTTTTGTGTGTTACATGATGCCACAATGATGCGTTTCAAAATTTAATCATTATTATATTACAACATTATTTATGTCTTCTTGACAGCAGGATCTTATTTATATGACTTGGAAGTACCACTGTTAGCTTCACACATTTCTCATAAGCTCCTACCGGTAAATTGTAAATGAGACTCGATATGCACTCTAATGTGGTGCATTTTTTCCCTTACACTGTGTGCCAAAAGTAATTTACTGATGGCTGTTTTTTCCTTTGAAGTTTAGCTACATAGACATTAGCTGTATCAGCAGAATGAAGAGGAAAATGTGCATCAGTCATGCACATTTAATGAAGTCATTACTCTGAGTTTATTACTTTCATCATTAGTTATTGATGGCGCTTCCATCATGTCTGCCATTTACCAAGACACACCCCTCATAGTATTGAACATATAAATGGCCTGAGTTTACATTTAACCTTTATCCATGGATAAAGATCGAGTCTGAGACTGTTTTAAAAATCATGGGAGTTCAAGACAAAAGCTCCTTTTAAGAAATGTCATTATGGCCCACGCTTTGCTAATTTAAAAAACTAAATAAGTACAAAGAATATTATGAGTCTTATCCCACATATGAACAGTTAAAGTGAGTCTCAGAATTTTAGCAATGACTGTTATCTGGGCAAAATAGACTGTTCTCAAATCTCTTGAAAGCAATCGAATGAAAACATTAACCGTGTTTTAAAGACGGTTTCTTGACAGTTTCGATGCTGTCCATCACTTTGCTGCACCAAAACATCACATTTCTTTGCTCCACTAATGAAAGTAAAGTACCGGTCATGTTTACCGACTCATGGAGTCGTGCAGGTGCAGTTCATAACTTAGTGTCAATATTTCCCAGGACACCTGAAGACATCAGTATTTATTCATCGTTGACAGCTGGGAGTTGATGTGATGACGTCTTCCTCTTAGATCGGGGGTATTCAACCAAACTTTCTCACAGTCACAGCCGCGTCAAGTTGGATGTGAACACTTGTAGTAAACCCGGAAGTTGATGGGCATGACTATAAAATAGTGGAGCCACATAGTACAAAATCTGAAATGGATATTAACCTATAGGAAATAAGAAAATATTGTAGGTGGTAAGTATGCAAAGTTACTTTAATATTGCCTATGACAAACAAATGAAAAAGTTAGCAGCTGTTGTCTAGCACCTCCAACAGTGTGGATGTACTTTTAATTGCCATGTTTTTAAGCCAATTATTCACTAGAAATTTTGTGCATAATGTCTATCATCTGTCATCATCTGTTGATTCTGATGCCGAACACACATATTTTTTGATTCAAATTTTTTTTAAATTCCCAAACGTGTGGACTGTGGAATGATTGCATGCAGTACAGAAAATCAGAATGACAAAACTTCATCTGCAGTTTCTTATGTATGCAAAAATGTATGACTTCAAGTCTGTAAAAAAAAAAATAAACCTAAAAACATGTTATTAAAATTAAACAAATAAGTACAAGCACAGGTTTTGCAGTGGCCAATTAAGGGTTTTATTTTGAAAGTTGTAACAGGAAGTCATAAATTTTCTGGAAGACTTGACATTAATTGTCCCAAGAGGAGGGCGAGGAGTGTTCTGCTCTACTTTTCTCTTGTCTATGGCACCTTTCTTTGTTGTTGTGTGTTATAATTAGTTTATAGGACACTTTTTTATCACCCTGAAAAGGTTTATTTGCTTGTAAGTTCCTAAAACTTTCTGTGAACTTCAACGTTAGTCTGAGTTTATTCAGACTGTTAGCTAATTTCTCCGCTTGAACGACTCGAGCCAGCGGACTCGGATTTTAACGTTATTAGTATTTTATTTGTTTGTTTGTTTCATCGAGAGGAAAATGAGGGAAGGACGTGACTTTTGCTACTGCGAGGGGTAAGTCATTACACATGAATTTTACACATTTGCCCATCTGGTATTTTATTATAACGTTTTCATCTCCAACATTTCACAACTCCTCCAACGTTAACGTTAGGTTAACTTAGTCGCTGGCGGTTTGTTAAATTAATTAGCATGAAATTTGTTGTAGTTTTTTGCATTCAGCGAAGCAACTTATCCATTTGCTGTGTCTCATAATGTGTAAGTTTGCTTAACCACGTTTTTTTTCCCCCCAGAACTTTTCTTTTTGTTCAGATTGTGAAAAGACAACGCTAAACTCCGTTGAAAATATGGGAAGTTACAGCCGACTCAATAAACTTTATCAAAACAAGTAGCCTTATAAGTTATATTTTAACATCACTATGAAGCTCATGTGTTTATCACACATCATTCAATTCGGCACGCCTCAAAACAACCTCAAACGTTTTCTTTCAGTACTGTACATGGCTAAATGTTCAGATGTAACGATACGTTTACAAAACTGTTACTTTTGTAACGTGAACTCGACTTTTAACACGGTGTTTAGAAGAGAGCTGTGCTAATCAGTCAGATACTTAAGGTGGTACTTAAGGCCTTTTCTTGTGGCCGAATTACAGAGTAGTTTTTACTACTGTCAAAAGATGGAATGAATTAAATTTTCTGTACTAGCGAGGCTTTGAGATCAAGATTAACATTTTAAATTTCTCTAGTTTTGAATGGGAGTTCGGCGAGGTGTTCTTCAGAATGGGGGTACTTACTTAAACTATGCTTAGGGCTCCTTCTGCATCTGTCCCTATTTTATTTGATTTAAATCATTGATTGTTAACACATATCTAACGGCAATACCATTGATCAAATAATCCAAACCACAGAGTTAGCCAAGGTTATAGAGCCTCAATGCGGGGATGATAGCTACTATATGGAAATCTTTTGCAGGTGTTGCTAAATGTAGGAAAAACAGTTGAGTTAATGAATAACTGCCAACAGCTGAAAGCATCTCATATGTAAATTCCACTTATCCCCTCAGAGGAAGGAGACAAGTCAACACAAAAACACCATCAATAAAGTAATTTGCTTTCATTTTGTGCTAAAGCTTTTAGATATAATAACATGATATTTCACAGTATTAATGTTTTCTTTAATATCATAGCTGCCTTGGTCTGAGATTATGAGAGAATTTGTAAATTTACAGACAGTTTCAGCACAGTGTTATTTACACCTATTGACTACAAATGATACCAAATAATAGAACTTGATATGTTAAAGTGGATTATTACTGTTTCAGCAGCCATGCTGAAATGAATATCTGTATGCGCACAGGCTATTTTGGCGGCCGATGATGGATCAGTCATTTTAAAGTACTTTGTCTCGCGTGTCCTTTTATAGTGGCATTTAGCAAACTCACATTTTTTCCTTTATTATAGCTTTAACTGTCACTGTTGATGGTAAACCACAGTTGTACAATACCTCACCTACAACATGTCCTGTCATGCCGCACTTCTTTGAGAGGCTGTTTTGTGGTGGTTTTGAAGGTGCAATTAGGTTTAATTTAGCTGCCAGGTGATGACTGGGTGCTTTACCTTCTTGAGTCCCCTGTCTGGTTTCTATGTAAGTGAGTCAGAGAGTTTCACTAGAAAAAACATTGCAGAGTTGACAGCATGATACACATCAGGGTTGTTCATTTTGACTCACCCTCTGGCTTTGTCACTTGATATCTGCACCTCACTGTTTACCTCACTGTTATTAACATTTTAATTTAACTGTATGCAGTGGGGAAGGGGGAGTTGACAGTATTACATTTGCAAATGTTATTGTAACCACCTAGTAGCTGGTGTATTTCTGGATTTACTGTGTTTCAAAGACAATGTTTGATTACTGTCACATAGTTTGAATATACAAGTAGATGATCTAAACATAGCTCAAATCAGTGGTTGCAACTTGGTGCAAATCTCTCCGCTCCATAATTATGGACAGTCTGCTGATCCTTCTTCCTGAAGCTCAGGAAAGGCAACTCATGCCTTCCTGTACAACATACCGCACACAGACAAATAATGCAAGTGGGTCAATCTGGGAGTCGCATTGTCATTGCATGGTCTGGTAATGATCGAGCAGCATTCCAGCACACGCATACATTTGATTTAGGTCGAACCAAACAAAGGCGTCACTTGCGAGACTGACTGACCGACTGTCTCTTGTTAAATTTATTCCCCGACCCCCTCCTCCTGTACAGCTCTGCAGGAATGCAGCTCATAGAGTTATTATGATCATGAGTTGTGCAGTGGAATTTTACAATGTCTCCCCTTCTCCACATTCTCTCGGCATCAGTCCTAATGTGCAACGTGTCCAAATGGTTTGGTTCCAGCAGGCCAGGAGCTGCTGTACAAGAGTGTACAGTGGCCGCATTGATGTCGACTCAGGGAGTCAGGGTGGATGCCGCTTAAGAGCTTTATGTCAAATCTTGGTGCTTGGTAGCATTTGATTAGAGGGAGACAGAAACATAGATTAAAACTTTATACCATACACATTCTTATAGAAATCATCACTTAATTACAGTCTATAGTGCTGTCTACCCATGTTATTACCTTGCATCTGATAAATAGCAGAACCACTTGAGGGGCTTTTATTCCACCACATAGATAGGTGTGGTTTAAATGCTTTCCATAGTTCACCTAATTGTCCCTGGCTTTTTATGTATGCCTTAAGATTATGGTATGTTTTCTTACTAAAAGCTCTTTGAAATGATTTAAAATGCACATTCTTTCCCAGTCTTCTGAAAGAAAGCTTTGCAAGAAGACCAAATTAGATTTAATGCTTTGCTGTATCATTGGCATTTTTTATGTGGCCAGCTATGCGGTTAAGGACGGCAGCCACAGAGAAGACAAAAATCCCCTGGGGCAAGAGGAAGGTTGGGGTGGCTTGAGACACAGACAGCGGCAGAAATCTGCTGTAGCCTTGTTCCTGTCACTGTCTTTCCTTATTCTTACTGGATTTATTTTTGGAGACCAACCTTGAGAGGAGCCTGTCCTTCCTGACTTTCTGTCCATTCCAGCTTCAGATGTATGCTTTTTCAAAAGTAACTGTTTCCTCCTGTGTTGCCTCAGCGTGCCTATGAACTCATGGTGTGCTGTTTGGACTTGTTTTTATGTGCCCTGATTGATGAGTAACTTTTGTGTCTTGTCATTTTACAGGTTGTTTACGAAAGAAGACAAGGGGAAAGTGACACTCTGCTAGCACAAGAAAACGCCAAAAAACAAGGAAAACAGTTACAAACATAAACCTTGTGTGACTCCTGTTTCTACTTATCATTTCTGGATTAATTGACAACAGATTACATTTTTTTCCTGTCCTGTCTTTGTGAGGAAATTCCTGATGCATTCACTAATGGAGAACTGAGGGGGGAGCTGACACTTGCCCCCTCTTAACATGCTGGCTCTGAGGCTGGAGCAGGGCAGGCGAGGGGGTGGCGAGGTTGATCGCCTGCAGAAAGGGGCTGCTGAGGCTTGGCAGGGCCGCCAATCAGGGAGGCCCCCTTCTCTCAAGCAGGGCATTAATATTAGAGAGAAGATCTCTCAGTGGGAAGGTCGCAGTCAGCAGGGCAGCGGCCAGGATGCTGGGGTGAAAGCACACCCACCGACCGTATCCCGAAGCCTGTCCGGAGATGTACTTGGCAACGGGGGATCAAGGGGGGGGCAATATTCAAAAGCCAGCCTCTCAAAAGCTAAGAGCTTAGAACTTTGGGAATGCCCATCGCAAGCTGGAAATGGTGTGACTGGTAGGAAGTCAGAGCCCCTGCAGAAAAGTTCCACTGACTTTTCAACCGCAGCTACAGTAAATAAACCACTTACAGCACAAATATTTGCACCTACTAAACTAGAGGCTGACTGTGCCAGCTCTTCAGACGAGCAAATCATCTCTGCAAATGGTGACCAAAAAATCAATCGCATCTCTGATGTTGAAGTAGTTTCCAAACCTCTACCTCTATCAACCGATGACCAAGAAGACAACATGCCTGCCGGAAACTTCTACACTTCACGGGGTTTCTGGCGCAAGCTGGAGGGGGACAGACTGCTCTGGGAGAAAGGCAGGGATGCTTCAGGTGACCCTCAGGCTCCTCCCAAACCTCAGCGGACATTCCAGTACAGGGGAACCAACGACAACAACACATTGCACACAATGGGAGGGGAGAGCAGATCCCCACTTAACAACCACTCCAGGGTTGGAGTGAGGAACAGAAGGGTGGCCCATCCACCAAGCTTCCCACCTCCTCCATGTCCAGTAGCAAAGACTAATGGGCTTTCAAGGCATAAAAAGAACAGGTGAGTGCTCTGAAGAATTTTTATAACATTGACAAGAGGGTGGAATTTCTTGCAGTGCTTTCTTTGATCTAAATCGTGTTTGGAGTTGGAAGAAAACAGATCCTGCTGATAGATTGAGGAAAATCACTTTGTGAAAATGTTCTCTGCTTTGGACCAAAATATGTTTTGTGGTCGTTATTGATATCAGTGTGTTGGAGTTTGTGCTTGTAAGGCAGTTTTGTGGGGAGGGTGTGGAGTGTAATTGCTGGCTGGGGCCCCAGTGTGATGTCACACGATATCTGGCAGCATTGTTCTCAATTGTCTGGATGTGGCCTAGTTCCTCAGCAGCTACGGCCTCCAGGGTCATCATCTGCAGGCATGCACACACACTCACACACTCGCTTTCTCTCTTATTTACTGACAGCCAAGCAAAACAAGACGTGCAAATATGACTGTGTGACTGTGTAACTGTGTGCACATTCAGCTCAGGGCTTAACTAACCTGACTGCTACTAATGTAGTTCTTTGTGAATGTCATGTCCTGGAGTTGTCAGGAGTTGTCATTACCATCCAAACACTGACCAGGAGTGTTGACTCAACAGGAGGAGCCTCTTGTACCTGAATATGAAATCAAGAAGATGACTGATAAAAAAATGGTTGTAATAAGGCTGATTTTAAACCATAAAAACAAAAATAAAATATATGACCATTAAACATTTTGATAATAAGCAATAAACATTAAAAGTCTTTAATTAAATGTACAATACACAACTTTTTTCATATTAAATTGTCTATAACGACAACGTCTCTGTGGTATTATTTTGTTTCCAGCTATGTGTAAGCTCTGAGAAACCAGTAATTTTAATCAGGGTAACAATACACAAGGTTTCATTTTGTCTCTTGTTGATACATCCGGGGTAACAGCAGTCAGAGATCGAGGAAGGAAGTTGTCTAAAACTTCAATACATTACCTTGTCAGTAGATTTTTTTTGCCAAGAACAGACAGACTTTCTCCAGCAACTGTAGTTGCTTACAATAAAAAGAAAAAAATCCCATGATTCCACTGTGACATCATCAGACTATATCTTTTAAATTCATTGTTTTGATTAGGAAACCTCTAGCAGCTGTCTTAACATATTGTATAATTAAATGAACAGATCGAGGCTTTTACAAGTATTTATCACCTGGCTCTGATCATTTCATGATTGGAAAATGAAAACGATGCCTAAATTGCACGTGAAGTAGCTTAAATATTTTACAAACTGCCAAAACAAATTTTACCCATAAGAAATGTAGTCCATTAAAAAAATAACTGGCAACATTGCACTTAATAATGATGTCTCTAAAACAATTGAGAAACCTGGTAACGTTTACATTAAAATCTTATGTGTTATTGTTCAGTAATTACCTCTTGTTGCCACTGTGGCTGTTGTATAGCCAAAGGTACTTCTACTGCTACTACAATTACTATTACTTGCTAATATAACTTAGTTATAATTTATAATTTATGAAGTGTTCTTTGTATATTGTAAAAACACACATTTCAACCTGGAATTGTGGTACAGTATTGCTGTTATACTTAGCAGTGTTATTCAATGCTTATATTTTTTTTGAGTCTTGCCAGTAACTTGTCTCCCATCTGCAGTCTTGCAGACATGTCTGCACACAGTTGGCAAAGCTCTACAGGACTCCTTGTCTACCATCTTCATAGAAAGCTGCTAGCTGTCATTTATTCTCGTTTGTTATGTAATCTCTCTGTGTGGTTAAGTATTACATCACACTGAACATAAACTATGCAACCATCTCTGTTTCAGTGCTGAGTCAGATTGATCCAGTACATTACACAGAAACTAAAATCAAGTAACTACATGAAGCTGCACCTTAATTTCAAAAATTTCAGAGGAGAAAAGTTGCACACTGACCTACATTGTGATTTTGTCAGCTGACATTCTCATGTCACAATGCAAAACTCTGTCACTGTCCTGCCTCTTTTTTCTCCTTTTTCTTCCTTCCTTTTTTCCTTTACAATATTTGTACCATAAGCTCAGTCATTTCCTTTCATGACAGTTTATCACACTCTCTCTCTCCTGCTGCCTTTGATATCAACATAGAGAATGTAGTGGCTGGATGCTGACGGATCATAAGACAAAAGGGTGAACCCTAGTACAGTGACTATCTTTAGGACAGCAGCCAAGACCCCTCTTTCTCACTGCCCTCCCCTCTCTCCCCGTCACAGGAAGTCATTTGAGTATGAGGATGCGGCGCGTCTGACGGCACAGCCAGGCACGCTGGGGGGCGAAGCCAGGGAGTCGAGCCTTTACCATGCTTACTCTGACGACAATATTTATGAGGACATCGTTTGTAAGTCCAGCTGCCTGTCATGCTGTCGGCTGTGACAGGGAGCGTATTTGTATTTTAGCTCAATCAACAAAGCACTTGTTTTGCTAAAAAGCAAGAAGTAGTATGTTATATGTAATAGATTGCATGTAAAGATCTGATACCTAAAAGCCCCATTTAGAGCTCATTATATTGCAATACAGAGCTTCTTATAGTGCAGTGCTGTACAGGAACCAATGAAATAATCAGGAAAAAACAGTTAAATGTGCCTTCAAAAGATGTCTGTATTCCACTCCTGGTTTCCCACACATTTTACAGTTTCTTGAATATTTCAACATTTTGAGAGCTACATTGAAGATGGGAAAAGACAGCTGATGAGATAACTTTTTTAAGTCATGAAATTAGAATAATCCAAGGGTTGCACATCTCTCAGTCATCTTATCTGTCGTGGGTTGTGTACTGCAAGTAGTGGAACTGATGTTAGGATCATGCACGATATGTTGCAGCTTTTTGAAATGTGGATAATTCATATGTTCCATGTGCATATGTGTGCATTCATTTATTTCAGCTATTTCTGTTCAATTGTAAAGACCTAGATAAAAGTTACGTGTGACCTTTTGGAAAATGTTTATGTCTTGGGCGGTGCAAATTTATCCACAACATTTTTCACTTTTTCTCATATTTTATAGGCAAAACGATTCATTTAGAAAATAAATGACAGATACATTGAAAGTTACAAAAATTGTAAGCTGCAGCTGGAGAGTCCCCTTGCTCCCTTTAAGCATTAGGTGTGGTTTTAACTTTCCCATCCCTCTGTATTTCACAAGGTGAAGTGACCAGAGATAACCCCTATGAGGACGTCAAGTTATCTCCAATGTGCCTCCCCATTGCAAGGCCTCAAGCCCCAAAGGTAATGGTGGAAATTGAATGGTCTCTGCCTAACTTCTGATTCTCAAAGGAGGAAGAAGAAGTATTGTAGAACGATTTCTCAAACAAAGCCATAACACCACAGTGTTTGTCTTCCAGCTGCCTCCTAAACCCCAAACAATGCAAGGCTATGGTCGCAAAGTGGAGAGGAAAAGGTGCAATACCGTATCGGCACCCAAGTCCACAACACACTCAGACACTTCCAAACTAGCTACACCTCGTCGCACGAGCGCTCAAAAAGCACAGAGGATGCCTCAGGTAAATAGTAAATAGTTCCCGTCGTTAGTTCTCATGCTGACTATGGCGCTTGATGAATCGTATGTTGTGTTGGAATGGAAAAGAAAGGGGCGGAGACTTGCTGAACAGGAAGGAGAGGATGCTGAAAGAAACAGATAGTGGTAGAGCAACATGTTTAAATGCTTCATGAGAATTCAGACAGAAGACAGTCGTTCGAACGTACGAGTTCATGGCAGTGGAAGGAGAAGGGACAATGGGGAGGAATTTTATTGATAAGGTATAGTAATATTGATTATTAGTAACTATTTATTTATCTGTAAGGTTGATAACTTGCAAGGGATTATGACTTCAAAACCCCCATGAACCTTGTACTGAATACTCTGTACTAGCAGGTTGGACAAATGCCATGAGGTTTATTTTTGGAAGGAATTTGAGAAGGTGTTGTCGTCAACCTGTGTATTTTCTATCTATCTATGTCTTGTAACTTTTAATTTAAAAAAAGAAAGTTTAGAATTATTATCTTAAGTTTTAAAAATATGAAATAAAACATTTAGTTAACTTGCCATCTGTAACTTTGTTGTGTCATGTCTTTGACAAAGATCTTAAAATGGTGAAAATGATGAGACATAATTACACCTCTTTATGTTTTTTTGAACATTATCAGTAGCGTTATCTTAGTAGGAACATTTTGCACAAAGTCGCCTAACAGCTTACACTGTTTTGTGTGTCTTCTAAGAGATAACTTTAAGCTTCCTGTATGTTGTCTGTTTTTTTGTGTTGAGCCGCACACTGACATAATAATGCAAGGCTCTTAGTTGACTTAAGGCCACTGTCAAATATTTAGCTGTGTTCTCTCATGACATTAACTGGAGAATGCAGGAATGTAAGGACAACAAAAAGGCTGAAAATCGCTAATACGATTATGTACTTTGTGGCTGTTACATCGTGATTCCCTGTAACCATGATTCTACGTAATGGCTGTGAAATTAGGAGACTGAAAAGTACCTGTTTGTGTTCTACTGTGCAGTATGTCAGCAAGATTGAGACCATCTTTGACGATAAGCGAGGGAAGAAGAGAGTTAAGAACCAGGGAGTCTCAGTGCGAGGTAACAAACTCACACCCACACACACACACACACAGACTGCCACAGATACCCAACTGTCACCCACATCAACACTTTAGTAAGATCAAGTTTAGCCTCTTGTGGGGAATACCCAGCTTTTGATGGGACACACAAGCCCAGCTGCAGCAGGCGAGGCCGCTGATTATGACAAAGGCTGACTGTCTGCATCTGATTATGGATCCTCAAGTCTTTTCCAATCAACTGCTTCTCCCTAATCTCTCGCTGCTCTAATTCCAATCAACAGAGGAGACCAGCGGGACAGAGAGCGACCCAGAGGACAACACCAAAGGTATCATCATAGAGTTAATATGTTTTTAATGTCTCTTTCATGTTAACTCTGGTTATAAGG
>JAPZDV010000002.1:6156038-6197691 GCA_029814665.1 Acanthurus lineatus | reverse complement strand
GTTAAAGCTTAGATGTGCATATCTTAAAATGGAATAGTAAATCTGAGAATTATCTGTCAAAGTCTCAGTATAAACATAGGACTGCATCCAAAAAAAAGAAAAAAATTCATTGCTTCTCCTAAGGAATTATTATCGTGTTTTAGTGCCTGTTAATGCTGATTATGTGACATATTTCTGTTCAGTCAAGTGACTTACAACCATAATGGGACTATAATGCACCTAATTATACACAGTAGAGACATCAAGACTGGAGCTGAAACAATGGTGGACTAAAATATTTGAGTAGCTGTTTAAGTCATATATCAGAAAATGTCCAACACCTTCTTGTTCCAGCTTCTCAATGCTTCTCTGCTGCATTTCTCAGTTTTATAAGATGATACATTTAGGTTTTATACTGCTGGTAAGTCAAAACAAGCAACTGAAAGATGCTGACTTGCGCTCTGGGAAATTGAGAGAGGCCTATTTAACAGTCTTCTAATAAGTCTGAATGATTGATTGAAGCAAGACTAAGAGTTAAAGCAATGCTAACTGCTCTATGAGGCTGTTCTTTGGCACAGCTGTGCTTTGAACCAAATTAAACAAGCATGTTAACATGCTTGCCATGAGAATGACAACATGCTTATGTTTAATAGAAAACACTTGCCATGTTCACCATCTTAGTTTTTCATGTTAGCTGGCTTACATCGCTAAATAGCAGTAAACAAAGAGTACAGCTGAGGCTGATGGGAGTGTCATTAGCTTCAGAGGAATTTGCCCTGAAAGCAAACTACTGGACAGAATAAAACCTGATGATGTTGCTTCATCAACTGCCAGAGAATCACCAATGTTATTACATTTCATCATGAGGGTAACATTAATGTGTGTACCAAGTTTTTTGGAAATCTCTGTGGTTGACTACTTTTGGAGATGCATTGGTCTGTCTCTGGTTCACTGCACATCCTTAAAGCTGTATTTGGCAACTATGGCTCCTGTTGAGCATCCTCAGAAAAATTAAATTAAACAAAGACATAAATACAACAATCTCTTTGCAGTAGTTAACAATGAAGCTTATGTAGATGTTGTTTTTACTCTATAAAAACTCAAATAATACCACTGCTATGAAATACAGGTTACTAGTTATCTATGACCATTGTTTTGGATTCTTTGTAATCAGAGTTAACTTCACACTTTCACAGTATATTTATATTTAAGATGTCTTTTACTTTCACAGCGTGCCAGATGAGATACGTCCCTAAACAAATACTACAGTTTAGCCTCTCTGTCTGTTGCCCAGCAGGCTCCAGGAGATCAGTCTATATCCAGTCTACACTGAAACGCCGGCCAGGCTATCGCACCCTGGAGAGAGACCTGATCCAACTGCAGCAGCAGCAGCTTTTCCAGATCTTTGTGGTAGTGTCGCTAAGAAAAGGCTCCCCAGGAAACACCTACTCCCCTGAAATCACGCAGCAGTTCCCCAAAATGGTGAGAAAGGGCCTTTTATGTGACCCCGCCTACCTTATAGGAAAAGAACATAGCTGTGATCATTCAGTGTTATTGCTAAATCATTTTCTGTGCAATCATTACAATTTTGTGTCTAAAATAGAATCTTGTTAAGCAAAAATAGAGTAAGATAATGTTATTCCACATGATGAAGAATGCTTTAAAAGATGTTACACAAGTCTAAAGCTTTAATGTAAGCAAGTTGTTAAGTTTTCAATGTCATTTTAAGATTTTGTTTATATTTTAGCAACTCAAAAAAATTGCCTTGTCATCACAAAATCCTAACCATTTTTCTAGAAAAGATTGTGCCTCAGGCACATATATTTGTGGATATGTATTGTCATTTGGGGTTGATTTAGACCTAAGGTGTAAAAATACTTAAAACAAGTAAATTATGTATAAATCATTCTTAATTTCTTTTATGGAATAACCTTTGTGAGGGGCCTTCAAACACTTCTGAGAATGATTCGGCTGCACATGAACAGAGTGCTGCTAGCATATAGCAGGAGCAAACAAAATCATTTGTGTGGAAGTATTCCAAGTTACATAACCCAACCATTATCAGTACCTGAGTTACACATGTTTTTGTGACCACTGGTGTGTGCAACATTTCAGATTTCCTGATTCCTGAGCAGAAGCAGAATCGTGTCGAAATGTGCAGGGATCTTTGCCAACAGGCCTGAGATAACCCAAAGTTAGTGATGAGGATGGTCACCAGTGATGGGAGTTTTGTCTACAGCTCTGACCCAGAGGTCACGCAGTAGTTTCAAATGTAGAGGCCACAGTCTAGAAGATGGAAAAATGCCCATCAGGTCATGAGCACAACCAAGAGCTTTTTTTTTTTTTGTGATGTACACATGGTTGTGCATCATGAATTCATTCCCAGGACCAGACTGAATACTACTACTATTGTTCTGAGGTGTGCGAGGGAAAATTTTCTAACCACCTCAACTGTGACATGATGGCACCAGGGCTCCCCAACTACTCAACAGATTCCACTCCCTTCTGTTTCTTTCAATTTTTCCAAAATGAAGTTTGGTCTCTGGGTTCAAAGCTGTAGATCCAAGTTTTAGGTCCATAATGCAGTCCATGGTCCATGGTGACTCAGGTGCTTATGATCATCAAATGATGTAACTTGGAATACTTACTCATTAAAGCTGTTGCTTGTGCCTGCTACAAGCATATTAATGTAAAGAGATCTATTCATGTGCAAGAGGAATTGTCTTGGAAGTTAATAATAGCACCTCATTTATTCAACGATATTAGCCTGCAGTGAAGTGATCACTGATCTCCTGGATCCCTCTGGAATCACTTCACTGCTGCTGTAACCAGAGTCTCTCTCTTTCAGTTTGAGAAATCATCCCGGCTTTCCAGAGAGGCTGAGGATCAGCTGAAGGTAATTCCCAAGTTCTGCTTCCCCGACTCCCACGACTGGAAGCCCTCGGCACACATGCCAAGGTCAGTACCTGCATTGCAGTTATTATGCTAGATGTATTCAGACGTAACTGCATTCCAAGAAGAATGATGCTTTGTCCTTTTTGTCATCTTTCTTTTATTTCCTTTATGTGTTTTTTATTTTGTTGTCATTATGCACAGCTTTCATGTATTCTATGAAATAATGTTTAACTTTCCTTCCATTTACAGTATTTATTTTATTTCTAACACCCTAATTATCAGTTATAATATGTTTAATACCCCCATTTCCTCCTTTGCTCTTTAAATCATTAGCTGTTACCCATAAATTGGTGCTGCAACAACTCAAATTCCCCACAGGGATAATTAAAGTTTCATCTGATCTAATTAAATCTGAGTGCTAAGGGGCTATGGGCATTCATTTTTTTTCTGCTGGGTGTAGTTTATTGTTATGACTTCCACTGCCTCACTGTCTTTAAACCACTTACCTATGATAGTGCATATAAACAGAAGACATACCTTTCTATTTAATTGGTTTCTTTATGCTCCCCCCTTTTTTTTCTCTGTAGAACAACAGTCTGGACATGAATTAACCACACAATGTTTTTCTCTTGAAATATTTTTCTTTTTTTTTTTCCTACAAGGAATTACAAGCGTTTTGTCATATTATGGTTACATGTTTCCAGGCAGTGAAAAGCCAAATCATGTAAAAATCCTCTCCTGTGTTTATGGCTTGTTTTGACAGTGAGACCTTCTCCTTTGTCCTGACTGGGGAGGACGGCAGCCGCTGGTTTTGTTACTGCCGCAAGATCTTGGTGAGTGTGGCTGTGTGTGTCTGAATCATTGACTGGAGCGCATATGTGTCTGTGTGTCTGTGTATGGGTGTATTTGTGTGTGTGAGAACATGGGAGACCGCCATGTGCTTACTCAACATCTCTGAGGGGATGTGAATCAGTACATGTGAATCACAGACCATAAACAACTTCTGAATCAATGACAGAGGGCAAGAAGAATTTTATAATTTCCCCTTCTTTTGCCTCACAAGTAGAGCTGCTTTTAGATCTTTTTAAAACTTTTTGAAACACACTTTTTAGGTTGGAATTATGTGGTGTATCTGCCTGCCCTTTTTTGCTTTGTGTTTTTTTTTTAATCATAAACATACTGTGGTTAGCTTGTTGAGCACTCTTTAATTTGCTCTCCTCTGTTGTGTTTATTCTGTGTTAAGAGTTGACTGTTAGGCCAAACCCAACATATAGAGTTTGATATTTTGTTCTGTTGGTAGATAATCTCACTGCTGTTATCATAAACATGGATGTAGTTTTAAGACTTTAGATTCTTCATCAAAGTTATCCATAGAAGTTCTATCAAACACATTAAAAGGGAAAACAGACTTCTGATATTCTTGCCCTGTATTAGCTGCAAAATGTTTTATATTTGATGTGTTTCAGAGGTATTTTTTTCAGAGATACATATCTGCTGTTACCTCCTTTATGACATTTTAAACTATGTGTCTTTAAGCCCATCGGAAAAGGAAAGAGGCTTCCTGAGGTGCACTGTATTGTCAGCAAACTGGGCTGTTTCAACCTGTTTGCAAAGGTAAGGCAACAATACATTGCCTCCCCTGCTCCACTGCTCCCTTGTTTCTGTCGATAGAAGCCTTTACAGGGCGATGAAAGGAGCTGGATTTGCTAAAGTTCACTGTTAATCCTCTTGAAGTGTGTCAAAGCTGCTCCCTTCAAAGTCCTTGTATGTGTTAGGATGGAATGAAGCTACACTAGACGATAATCCTGAGCAATCCCTGGGTGTGTTTTTCAAAAAAAAAGAAATTATATGCATGTAGTTGGGTCCCACCCATTTTTCCAGTTGGTTGAGGGAAATTTTTGAAACAGCATGAATGAATCTGGCCTGGGAAGAAAACATTTACATGCGGAGCTGCATCTTGCCTCTGATCTATTGTTTAGAGTCTAATCAACACTAGTTCCTCCAGGACACACATATGTTTTTCTGGCTCTCTGAGTGCAGATTTTGGAGGAGGTGGAGAGGCGCAGGGAGATTTCCCCAGCGCTGGTTTACCCTTTTATGCGTAGCGTGATGGAGGCCCCGTTTCCAGCCCCAGGACGCACGGTCACCGTCAAGAGCTTCCTCCCTGGCTCTGGGACTGAGGTAAGCCAGAAACCAGAGGAGGAAATGTTAATTAGTAGTTAAGTTCCTTCTGACCACGCCTCTCTGCAGACTCTGAATGACTCAGGATGGGAGTTTATCAGTTTAAACAATATGTGCAACTGTTTCAGCTTTTCAAGGGATCAGTGTTGGGGCAGTTATATATATCCACACAGACAATAATCAATTTAGTCATTGCTGTTAACAGACTAACATGAAGTAATAACCCTTCCCATAAAAACTCTGAGAATATGTTGCCAAATCACAACTTCCTCCTGTACTTTCCAACTAGTTAACTCCACCCTTCATCAGTCTGTTGTCTTGAGCAACGTTAATATGGATACATCTAAAGAGTCTGTTTTTGGTTAACATTCAGGCTGTAGATAATCACCTAACAGTTGGCGTGTAAACAATACGTCATAACCCTGTTTTATAAGCTTAATTCAAAGTGCTGTTGTCGCTCTGCTAGGAACTGACCCTGTGTCGACCAGTGGACTCCAGACTGGAGCACGTGGACTTTGACAGTCTACTGCAGTGCCTCAGTGTTGGGAAACTCCTGCAGGTGTTTGCCTCCATTCTGCTTGAGAGGAGAGTCATCTTCATAGCTGACAAACTCAGGTACTGTTCAAGGAGCACAGAACAATAAGGGCCATCTAACCTGCAGTGTATGAGTAACGATGACACAAGGACAAGGCACAAAATATGAAGACTTCCAAAAAAATTGACTCACCCTCAGTGTGTGCCAGCTGTGGTAGATGCTTAATTGCATCACACAGACCCAGGGTCAGTGTTTTTTATCTGTGTGTACCTTTGCCTCAGTGCTAAGCTCTGGCAGAGTCCCAGTGGAGGGTCAAGTCAGGTTTATTTGCACAGCCCAGTATCACTTCAAGAATCTCTGTAAGCTCCACAAGGCAACAACAGTAACAGGTCTGGACCCGGCCCAGGCGCCTGAAAACAATGACTTAAGTTGCTGTTCAGCAGGCCAATAGTCAGCTGAATAAGAAAATTTGGCAGCAACTGTAATGCAATAAAACACATGTTGAACAGGAAGCTTAATTTTTATGAGACTGCTACAAAGACTGAATAAAATTTCTTAATAAAATATACTGAATTTGAATTATCTAAAATAACTGCAATGTATACAAAGAAATACAGGCTTTTTTTCATAAATACTCTTGTGTATACATAATAAAACTCCTGACATGCAAATATCAGCCAGGCACTAAACAAAATTACTGAGGGAACATGTCATATATACTACAGTATAGAGATGTGTATGTATAAAAAGGATAAACTGCTATCAGTGTGCAAGAGCTATGACCTATCTGTGAGGATTTAAAGCCATGAGAGTGTTGGGCTGTTTTCAAACCAAATCAGGCACTGCTGTGATCACAGCAGTTGTGGGAATGTTGGTTCTTTTGCAATTGCAAATTAAGTGTGTATTTCTTCATAGCAGGGTTTCAACTCTGCCCCATCTGATCAGCCACTCAGCTGATTGGACATTGCAACATGATGTGGGATTGTGTTCCTTCAAAGTTGACTCTGCTTCAACTCTGCTTCCACTTGTTTTGTTTTTTTCAATTTTTTTTCAATTTTTTTTACTTTGCTATTCCTCCTGTCAGCAAAGGGACAGTCCAATCAAACTACCCACACTAAAATGAATCAAGGATTTGCATTTTCATCATGGTGCCTGATTTGGTCTGAAATGGCTCTATGGACAGCTTTCAAGGTGACGAACTGCTATATAATGATTAGCAATGTCAAACACTGGACTCACAGAGAAAATATAGAGCTTGTGATGGAGTTAGCGGCATAAGGCAGATTCTTTGAAGCAAAGTGGTTTAAAACTAACCAAAAAATTTTTATGAAATATAATTATCCAGTATTTGATTGGATTTTAAATGTTCAAGGAGTTTGAAGAGGAAATGTAGATGAGAAACTGGTTTAACTTGAATCAATATAGCAGAATTCGGAGATGGCTTTTTTTTGCTGAAAAGCAGTTTAAAAATGAAAGACACAATCCCTGAGAAAAATGATGAATGACTCGTCAATTTCTAAAGATAAAAGGGAGGGGCTACAAGATGAGTGTACTTTGAATAAAGTGCTGAGCCTGAAAAAGTGTGTCCTATTGATGAGAGAAATTCAGCCTCAGAAACTGACCAATCAAAGTGAAGTGGAGGAAGTTATTTTACAGCACATGGACGGCTGACTGTAAAGGGAGAAATGTCAGCAGAAATGTTAGCAGTAAATACTGCACTAAGAGGATTAGCATAAACCATTTGCATTCTTTGATATACATGCACTGTTTACAGACAGCTCCTGCAGTTGGTCACTTTGAAAATGTGGTGGAGAAGAATTCTAATCATGTTATCGCAGCTGTAATTACTATCTCTGTGCCATGTGATCTGTGTGAAAACTGGAGTCATCATGTTTAATCCCTCCTCTCCTCCGCCTGTTCTCGGCAGTGTGTTGTCTCGGTGTTGTCATGCGGCGCTGGCGCTGCTCTACCCCTTCACCTGGCAGCATACCTTCGTGCCTGTGCTACCAGCCAGCATGCTGGACATCAGCTGCTCCCCCACCCCATTCCTCATAGGGGTGCTGGCACCCTGCCTGCCACAGCTGCTGGAGCTGCCCATTGAGGAGGTCGGTCAGAATCCTGTTTCAAAATCATTGTCTAATTTGCAGCCTAAATAGACTGCTCTGTCTGTACTGGCATGTTAGTGCTCTTTTACCTGAACATTAGTGCGTCCTGTGAATTAATCCTGAACCAGTAAAAGCCTTCAGTAACATGTTCAGTAGCCTCCACTGTGTGTGAGTGTAAGTGGAGAAACACCCTGAGGAGACTCACGTCACCTGTGTGTAACTTTTGTTGCCAAACCTTGCAGTCAGGAACTGTCTGTCTTTCTTCTTGTTGTCTTCCCAGGTGCTCATTGTGGATCTGTGTGCGGACAAGTTTGTCATTCAGGTGTGTACACATAGCTGTGTATAGAGGGAATGATAGGTGTGGTCTCAGTGGGAAAGATGCCTTTGCCCACACTTGTTCCTTGTTTGCATGCGGAATATTTTGACAGTGACAGAGAGAAAACTTTGTTACACCCACAAGTGCTGCAGAGATGAAACTACATAGGATGTAAGCCCTGAGCAGAACACTGTCATGATGAAGACATGAAGCTGATTCAGAGCGGCAGGTTTTTCAGTCAACAGTAATCCCTCAGTTTAATGGGGTCATTATGAACTTTTTGAGGGTTTTTTTTGGTTGTGTTGATAGTTGTCTTAATTTGAAATTTTATTCAGTGAACTTAATTTCAGGCACAGTCTTTTTCCTTTCTCTTTAATGACTTCAAGCTAATAGGATAAGCAGTGGAGTTGCAGTAGTCATCAGCATCAGCTGTACTATGCAGAGCTTCTCTTAGCGTTGCTTTTAGCGTCCCCACTTAACATGTTCTTGGCTCTATAGTCCAGCACATTAGATTTGAACTGAGTCATTGCCAAAATGCTTACAGTCTGCCTCCAGTGTTTTGACATTGTGCCAGACAGTTTAGTAAACGGCGTCATGTGATTGCTGTTGACCTTTACTGTGATGTGTGACAGCTGGGCGATGAAGACTGCATCTTGCCTAGCAAGCTGCAGGCGGCTCTTCAGCAGATCCTGGAGGAGAGGGAAGATATCCTGAGCCAAGAGAGTGGAGACAGATGTCAAGGTGGGTGAAACAGACTAACACGTGCCAAACAGCGAGAGTTCAGTTGCTGATAATGAAGCTCTTACAGTCATTCTGTCATCGCCAGAAAGTTCTTCTTTCTTCTAATTAAGTAGTAAAGAAATTTCATTCCTGTTTACTGCTGCTAAGTTTAAAGTTCATGCCGCGTAGATCTGCAATATTTCAGCTTGTTTGTTACAATAAAAATGTTTCAATATTAAGTTGGTTTGTTATGTAAGCAAAAGCCTTTAACATGGCTCAGAATTTGCAACAAGTGTGTTGTAGTATTTTGTGAATCCAATATATCTCTTAATGTCATATAAAACCAGGGTAGATTTAATCTGATTTGGAATCAGTTTTAACCTGTTTTCCTCCATCCAAAATGTGCTTTCCCAGGTCAGCGGGCTGACCTGAGCTCTCTGGTGTCAGAGGGTTTCGTGCGGTTCTTTGTGGAGCTGGTGGGCCACTATCCTCTCCACATGGTCGAGTCGTCCAACGGAGGCAGGGAGCTCCAGCGGGACAGCTTCCGCAAATCTCACCCCTCCCGCGGGGTCAGACAGTTCCTGCAGCTCTTCATGGATACTCAGATGTTTGCCGGCTTCATTCAGGACAAAGAGCTGCGCAAGGGAGGAGGAAGAGGTAACTGTGTTTATGTATCAAGGTGTAAAGGCTAATTAGTTTTGTCCTGTGGAAAACAGGGCTGCACAACCAGAAAGTTGTAATCACTGATGCTACACAAGTAGAACATTTAGGCAGAAAAGAATAGAATAAAGATAAATAAATAAACAGAGAAGTTTTACAGTTACTTATGTAGATATATAGGCTACGCTACATAAACATGTGTACACCCAGGAATTAGGTGGTTATATAAACAGCAATGACAGGAAAGTGTGTATTATAGGGTTGACATCTTCACTTTAAAAGTTCAGCATCTGAGAAACACTGGCTACTAACTTGAACTGTTTTAGCACCCAATGAGCTGCAATGATGAAAAACACAAAGTCCAAACTCCCTTTTCCTGCCCCAGCACTGCACTCTGACAGCTCAGAGGACAGCCCACCCACAAACAACTCAATCCTGAATGTTGTGGTGAAGATGGTCCCTGCAGAAACATGGTCACAACAGTTTCTGATTTTCCATTTTACTTCCCTGCGACCGGACATTAGCCAGGAGCAGTCCTGAGTTGAATCTGGGCTAATGGCTTTTATCCCAGCTCTACCCCCTCTTCTCCTGGGGCAGTTCAGCTGCCCTGGCTGGGTGGTTGGAAGATGCCAGGGGCAGTGATCTTAAAAATCTATCGCTCTTAACCCAAACTAAGTGCTTCCCTTATCAATGCTAGCCAGTGTATTTTCTCTCAAAGCTAATTGTGTTCCAGCAATAAAATCAAATCAAAGCATTTCATAGAGCAGTGGCAGTGATCCAAAGGGCACAAAACCTGCTAATTATATCAACTGACAGGGACATATTGCCCTGTTTTTATTACAGTGCACTGGCAAAAACAAACTTGAAACTAGAGATGCACAACACTTTTCAGAGTCTGACAGACAGTTCTGACAAACTAGAACTATTTTATATGGTAATAAAATCAATGGGAAGAAAAACAGACATTCACTGCTACTTTCCTTCAAGCCAAAAACATGGATTAAGCTTTTTATATAAATATTTAATACCTTGAGATTTAACTTTCTTTGACGTGTTGGCTTTACCTATTTTATAATGTTTCCATAATATTGCGCAAACAAAGATAAAAACAAAAATAAAAGGAAAAAAATGCTAAAAACTAAATGATCTGGTGTCCATCTTGATTTGAAATATGGAGAGTGCTGAAAGTTTTTAGCGTAGCATGAATGCACCCTGTGATGTTTAGGAAGAACATTAAAAATTATGTCATTAAATAATGTTGACCATATTAAAGTCAGATGTTTTTCCATAATAATCTGGTAAATGGATAATTGCTCAAGGGTAATTTCATCATTCTAAGCCAGACATGTGACCTGAGTTAAGTGAGTCATGGCATGCACTGACCCAAACGCAGAGCATTTGAAAATGCAGCTGAGAAGATGATTGTCCACCGTACCACAACAATAAACTATGTTGCATAAGAGGACAATGTAAACCTTGTTTAGTTGGAAATCAAATGTGGTGGATATTCTGTCTGAATGACTCAACATTTCCAACTCTCTGCAAGGTCTCTTTGAGCTCCGGGTTGCAGCGTATCTGGATTCGTACCCTGAGCCGGAGCCCAGTGGTGTAAACAAGTTCCTTAAAGGATTGGGTAAGTGTTGCTCCATCATCAGATGTTCACTTTTAAAGGTTCTCTTTACACAACTAATGGGTTTTCCTTCGTAGGAAACAAGATGAAGCTCCTACAAATCAAGTGAAAAAAGACCAACATGCTGTTTTTTTTTCCATGAAAGACTTAATTAAAAAGACAATACTTGCTGCTGTTGATATGAGGAAATGAATGTGGAAGAGAGTCTTTGTGTGAATGGGACGGTGAAAAGAGGAACAGGCTCATTGTAAAGCCATGGATGCACATGGGAGAGCAGTGCACTTCTCATTGGATGAAAACTGGACAATTTTTAGATATCTGTTTTAGCATTGTTCTATGAAGCCTTGAGGAACAGGCCCCAAAAGCATTCCCGCCATGTAACCTCAGTTATCAACCTGAACATGTGAGGTTTGAACTATTTTCATTTTGATTTTCAAGGAAAACGTTTACTTTCAAGACTATCTCCAATTAATATTCAGTTGTGCTACACCATGTGTGCATTTTACAGTAAATGTAACTTTATGCTACAATTCAATCATTTTAAGTACTTAACAACTAAAAATAATGTGTATGGTTCCAACCTGATGCATGTTTATGAATGTTAATGTAAAATACTGCAATGTGTTGCATTCTTCAGCACAAACTGTAAAAACCTTTGTTTACTTTGTTCTTTTTTTTGTTTGTTTGAATTTCAGATCAAGTAGAGGTTCATTAAGTCTGATAAAAAAAACATTTCAGTGTGTTTAGACTGCAGGTTAAACCTCATCAATCAAAATGAGCATTTACATTTTGAGGAAATATTTTTTTTTTCTGTTCTTTACTCTCTCCTTGTTAACTTGACTAAATATTTTATTTACATTTTGCACAATGTTGAAAACCAGTGTACAGTATTTTGAATATTTTTGTATTAAGGCATGATGTTTCCTACGTACTTTTTAAATAAATGGGTTCCCAAGGACAGTGTGTGTTACTGTGCTTTTTGCAATGCAAATGTCTTGAAATCCGGGTTTTACAGTAATAGTGCATAACCCGGATAACACCTGTGAAGGTAGGTCATAAAGCATACAGTTGAAAAGTGCTTCAAATTGAGGTTATCTATCAAAGCACTGTTATTAGTTGTTTTATATTTTTTCAAAGTCCTGGTTTCCAAACGGGTCCTGGCCGATTGAGATTTTTTGTTTTTAAAAAAGCATGAATGGGTGGTTTCAAAAATACTGAAATCTGTCTTAAGCTATAGTAGAATGTCCATATAAACAGTGAAATGCTTCCTTAAATTTCTTAAGAGATGTCCTCATAATGCACATTCACTGTCTTTAGTGTGAATACCTTTCTGTTTGTGTGCTGAGTCACAGCAGAAGTACAGCAACAAAAAGAGGAAATTTTCTACTCGGGTAACGTATTTTTGAAGAGACATCCCCTTCATTTGACTTATCTGTTAAATCAAAGCCTTATATAATTTTCAGATAAACCTTCCTATATATTTTTGCCGAGAGGCAGGACTCTGAACTGGGTCCCCCATCACATACATTAGAAATTATCTTTTTAAGGCCAATATGTCCAAGAAGAGTAAATACAAGTAAAACCTGCTCCAGTAGGGACCTGACATTTGAAGTAAAAAATGCTTGAAACCAGTCCTACCCAAAGATATAATAACTGCTGTTTTTATTCTTAGTCTTTTTTAAAAAACATGTTCCAGCTCTTATGTTCGCATGAAAAGAGTCTGAAATAATATCTGCTTGCCTGTTTAAATCAAACCAAACTTAATGCAGTTTTTTTCTTAAACCCCCTAAGCCTGTGTTTCACATTGTTGCCTTATATGACATTGGCTGATGTTTTGAGGATCAGGTAATCAAAGGAATATCCCTATTCTATTTGCAGGATTCCTATAGATACTGACAATTGTATTAGCAGAGAAGAGCCCAGCTTCCATAAGACTGGTGTATTGATTAAACAACACACTGGGATGCAGATTTCTGACAAACAAGTTTTGTTTAAAAGGGAACTTGTTAAGCCCTATTTACAGCCTCTCAGGCACAACTTCCGCTCTGGCTACATAAAACTCCCACTTCCTCTGCTAAGATCCAACCTGCGATAATGGCCACCTTTGACCAAGATACAAAACCTTATTTGGTGGAGCTTGTTGGATTGTTACAGGGGAACAAGCTCGGGGTCCTTCTGAAGTACTAAAATTGCCATTGATATAGCACACAAGAGCATTCAAGCAATGTCATACAAGTATGTCACCACCATGACCACATGGGGGCACTGTCTTCACATGCTTTGGATAAAAGAAAAGAACGAGCAGATCTGAGGTTTCAGTCAGACGGAGTAATAGAAGTTTTTTGTTTCAGTGTATCAATATGCTGAACTAGGAGAGAAAATCAGTCGTATTAGGTGATGGAAGTTGATCACTTCAACAGCTGTCAGATAGGAGAAAAATCATTACTTTTATTAACTGTTTATTTAACCTCTTATTCTGAAGACTCTTACTTCTGGTGTTACATACCAGAGGGGGAATATGTGTGATCGTGCGCCTGCACTGTGTGTGTAACTGTACTTGCATCCTGGCCTGGAGGTAAAAAAGGCAAATAAAACAGACTGAAAAAATGAACTTCAATACAACATGCAAGAAGCTACCAACAATACTGTTATGCAAGTGTTGTTTGATTAATACAGTGTCTTGGTGCTCATTTAGTGCATTTTATCAGAGTGTGTGAAAAAAGCTGAGCAGCCAAGCTCCACATGACTGCTGTCTGCTGTTGTCCTTTGGACTGTCTCTTGCTGGGATACTTCCTTCACTAAATTCAGATTGGTGCTCCTGGATATCATGAATAACCTCCTTTTAGTTTAAAAACAACAGTCTCCAGCTGTTTTAGGAGAACATTTTGTCCTTTTGAAAAGCCAAACACTATAAATCTGTGGCTGTTTTTAAGATTGAGGCTACATCTTCAGTAGGAATCAACGTGCTTGAGGCTGAGAGATACAGACAAGCTGAGGTGGTTAAAAAGGGGTTGAGAGACACCTTCTGGTTTTGGTCTGTCCATTGGATTTGTGGATAATAATAAAAATACAGAATTTAATACAGAATATCAGCAGCCTCTCACAGAAGTATGAAGCAAATTTATACACTTCCTATCTGCCGAAATCTGCTACCTGTTTTGTGTCACTTGCCTTGATGAATGACTGTGGCCTACAATTAGGAGACATTTAAAAAACTACACAAGCGCTGCTAATAGACTCATAGCAAGTCAAATCAAGGCCAATAAATCAAAATGGAAATGTTTGTGGAATATGTATTTTACCACACATGGAAAGAAAAAAAATAGAGCTCAACTACAATTTAAACAGTGGTCTAAAAAAATTGTATAAAATGACTTTTGTTTCTTTTGGTGTTCACAGAATGTGTCCACTTCACATTGCTGCAACTGAAACAGGCAAACTTCCCTGTGGGTATGCTATTTACACTGTTACACCCACAGTGCTCACAAGGACTGATTGTGACAGTTAAACATGTTGTGTAATCTTAACAAGATGCAAAGCGGAGTTTTTCATAGACAAACACACAGAGGAGCAGATACACTGCGGAAACTTCTACCTGCCACTGTCACACTCACTCAAAACTGTCCTCAAATACAATTTGAGGTACTCTCTCCTAGTGTGCATCCATTTTATGTTGTTTTATTCATCTGTTCCACTTCAACTCAGAGGTAAATAATGTAATTTTTACTGCACTACATGTGTCTCAGCTTTTTACTGGTTACTGTACAGTTTTAGATTTTCCACTAAAACTTGATGAGCTTGTAAAACCCAATGCTTTGTTAAAGATTAAACCAGTAGCCCCCAAACCATTTGGCTGTAATCATTCATAAAACATACTGTTTAAACCTCTCTGATGGTCTCATTTAACCTCTTTGAGTGCAGATGAGTTAAACGTTCCAGTGTTTTACAAAAACAGGGAAGCTTAAGGGAGAGTTTAAAAAGTGAACCCAAATTTGTGGGACAGAACTTGGTGTTATTCCTTCTTTCCTTCCCATTCAATTACCCAAAGACCCCTCAGGCTTAGTTTGTCCGCTGGATAGGGCCCAGCCTCCAGCTTTGGAAGTACAGGACTAAAATACCTAACAACAAACAAAGTAATTGAAAGTGGCTCCATTCCAACTAGCTGCTGCAGCAAAGTGCTACTTACAGCCTGCACTGTATGCAGGTATCAGTACATATATAAACCATATCAATGTCTAATAATGTCAGAAATAATTATGTATCAATCAAAGGTGCCATAATCAGAAACATTACCTTTGGTATATTTAGCTAAAATGCCTTTGTGCTTTTACTTTGAATACAGGACTTTTACCTGTAATGCGTCCATTTCGTTTCCCTGCCATCAGTCGTTTTCTCCTTTCCTCAGTCAGACATCACTTTATCACCTGCGGGTGGGCCACAGCGTTGCTGCTGGTGCTTTCAGCAGCTTCAATGAGAGGTCTTGAATTGATACCCATGCAAGAACATTGGACCACCTAAAAAATCTCATAATAAAAGAATTCTTGACAGAGAAAAAACACATTCATTGGTCCTTTTCCTGTCAGAACAGAAATACAATATGGTTTCTTTAGTGTAGTCAAAAAACGAGACAAAAGAAACCATATTTTTACCGTATTAATAAGATATGACAAAGTAATGTGATGAATGTACATTAACTTAAGTGCCATTCCTATGATAAATAATAAGTCACAGCTAATAAGGTCAGTGAGGCATGGTGGAGCTGTTAGCAGAGACACGTGATCTGAGAACTAGGTCAGACAGGGACACCTGAACTCACCTGAAGTAATTCAGGGCGACTGTGATTAAGATCTAATCATCTGTGTCATGCTTGATATTAATTGTTTATTTTCCCTCTTGTAGCAGATAAGTCACAGGGAGTTCGGCATTAATAGACCTTTAGTAGAATAGTGCGGTGCAGCAGCAGATCACTCTCCATAGGTCCTCCGATCAGGGCCTGTTAACTGGATCTCAAACAGGTTTAAAGTCAGTCAGTCATTTTTCTCTGCTGGCTTATAATAATGCCTTAGGAACAGAGTAGACAGAGTTAGAGATATAAGGATTACAATATAGCTAAAACATAGAATCTACATCATGTAAACAAAAAGCAGAACACAGTTTTAAGTGAATATGAAATGTCAGAAGTTAAAAGTAAAAAAGGTCTGTCTTTTATTATTTTATAATAGAACACCTGGCTAGCTACAGTGGACAAGTCGGGCCTCACTGGCAAGTTCAAAGCCTGGTTATACCACCATGGCATTATCCCATGGATTCTCTTGCCCCTCTTGGTCTATGAGGTCCCCGTTTCTACAATAGCGATCTTTAAAAGGAGGTTCAGCAGGTCCCTTCAGAGGTGGCTGGGACTACCTCAGAGGCGGAGCAGCATCGCTCTGTACGGGGAGAACAACAAACTGAAGCTCCCTTTGAGCAGCCTGAGTGAAGAGTTCATGGTGACCAGTACCAGGGAGGTGCTGCAATACAAAAGTTGTGGACCAGTCCCTCTGCAGAGCCTACAACATGTTGGGCATCACAGGGGCCAGCAGGAAAAGGGCCATCGAGTTAGCCACTGAGACAGCAGAGGTGTCTTCAACACTCAGTGACCCCTGGTAACATCACTAACAATGTGTCCAGGTGCACCACAAGTTGGCGTATGTTAAAAGATGGCTTCTAAGGCAAATGTATCTGTATGAGTAAGATCTTTCCTCAGAAGGTGCAGGGAATACTCTTTACGAATTGCTTCTGTGGGAATAACACCATGACAAAGCTTCTTTGCACTGTGCCTTCTGTGAACCCTGTCAAATTACTTGTCTAGTGTACTTTAACCAATCAGTGCACTACCTTGAAGCACTACCCTGCCACATTAATACTGTGTGTGTTTTTGTTTTAGCAGCATGCACCATGTCAGCACAATATCCACCACAACTAGACTTTGATGAGGGACCCTCTTCAAGGGTCTTAATACTTAGTTAATATATTAGAGCTACCTTAAGACCTCATCATATCGGTTTATACTGAGCTTTTAGTGCTGCATATCTCATGTAAATTTTAAGTGAATCAACTGACCATAAGGGGCCCTGGGGCAGTTTCCCAATTTTGCCCAGTCAGTAATTCAGCCAAGTGAATGATAATCTCTTAAAACATTTATCTCCATGTGTCCTTGCTCAGTTGACATCAATTTTTCAGAAAAAAAATGCTTTAAAAGGAAAGACTTAGACTATTTGAGTACGTCTAAAACAAAAACTCACTTGCCCATATGCGAGACTAGATAGGAGAACTTTCTGGTTTCTGTAATCATTGCTTCCTTTCATACTGGTTGTTCTTTGACTAAAATCCATTCTGAGCATTAGCTAATATGAGGCTTTAGCAGTCTGCCTCAGCAATGTCAAATGGGTATTTCCCAGAATGTCTTCAATACAAATTTTCCTCTTTTCCCATGTTTCCCTGCGCAGTGTTTACTTTTGGAGCTGTGGACAGAGAGCTACATAAAGAGGGGAACTCTTACTAAAAATATGGACACTGACTGCCACAGCCTGTCAGCAGAAATATAAGATGTATAATCACAGAGAACAAGGCTTGTGGATTTTCTGTCCTATCTCTTACATTAAAGTCATGTTAAAATGAAATGATCACTGTGACAAGTAACTCCTTGTACATTCAAGCATGTGACAATGTTTGAAAACAGACTTGAAAAAAATGCTAAACTGTCCTTCAGCAGTTTAGACTTGTTGTTACAGGAAAAAATTATGTTATCTCTGTGGGCATAATTGTGTTTGACAGGGACCTTGTGTGTGATAACAGGTGTTTTTTACAACAAGTAATCATTTTCCAAGAGTCATTATGCCTGTTTGCACTTAAGCATAAAACAGATTCAGACTAAAAATAACCATAAAGGCCACATTTTCAGTAAAGGTCAGTGATGTGGGAAGTGATAATGTCACATCAAAACGAAAATATCGCTTAGCTCAAAAATGAGATATTTCTTGTGGAAAGTTATTCTGAGAAGTGTGATAACATTTTGCCATCCTGGTTTGTTTGATGTTTGTAGCCTGCTTTAACCCTGGGTGTGCACAAAAACTAAGTAGACTAGTTAAAGTTTGTCAGTTCTTTGATGACACAGATAACGTGAGTCTGATAAGGAGCACTATACTTGAAAGAGAGACATACTTCCTTCTTCCTCAATGCATGGCAAGAAAACACAGAGAATACAACAGCAAGCCACAGGACCGAAGATAATTCGGAGAACGTGACTGACTTGCTGTTAGGCCATAAAGATAACTTGATGACCTAGATGTTGCTTATGGTAAATTGTAAAATGCACCCTCATGATATTGTAAATCAATATTTCTTGTGTTTACCTGGTTTTGTTTTGAAGTCCTTTGAACCCTACAGTACATTTCGCGCCTCGATGAAATCTCTGTCCTCTGTTGTCTAGGGAAAAAAATGACTGGACCAAATATCAATATACAGTCTAATGTGTTTTGTGTATTTTACAAGTATTATAATTTTAAATTATTACAATTTACATCTCATATGGAGAGGCTCAATATAAGCTACAAATGAGAAATTAGACATGCAAAAATGACAGCTTCTGCAGTATTTGTTGACAAAGCTCAAAGCTATATTTAAATCAGAAAAATCTCACTTATTCTAAACTGAACTCTTCCGACTCGTTGCACTCTAGCCCTCCACATCTCAACCTTATAGCTTTTACTGGAAGTGTGCTTTTTCTTAAGTTTAAAAGTGACCATTTCTCAACTTTGGCATTTACTTGACAAACTTGACAGAGAGAAACTGATGATGTGCCTGGTGCTCACTCTAGGAACCCATTCCTTGATGCAAAGTTTTAACATTCATGTAAAGACTCCCTGCTGGAGGTTTTCATGTTGGAAAAACTGATGTTATGATGGTAGTGGCTGCTGAGTTGAAGAGACACATGGATACTGAAACATAGAAAAGCTCTGTAATGGCTGACAAGTCCAACACAGCTTTACTGTTTCATGCGTTATCGCTGTGTACCTAGTATCTAAGTAATCTTTATTTGATGTTCTATCATTATATGGCACATATGCAGGGTGTAAATCTAAGCATGTTATGAATAACCTATTGGTAAATACAATAAAAAATTGAATAAGATGTCATCTATCAGAAAGTACAGGGAATATCAGTATGTATTACAAAAATTATTGCAAGATTAAATGCAAAAGAAACAATACAAAATAGTTATTTCACTATTTCAAGACCACTACCAACCCTTGCTTGCTTTATGGCAGCAGGGATGGGCTCCAGCACCCTGAGATGCTGCAAAGGATGTAAAACCCTGCCAGTAACTGTCACGTTTAGGGCTTCATGTTGACCTCAATATCAAAGACCCATATTACATGACAGTCATGTCCCTAGTTCAACTCCAGTGTGGGGCCTCTGCTGCATGTCATTCACCTCTTTGCCCTCACTTTTCCTTTGTAATCATCCTCTGCCTCATTGCACCAAGATGAGAATTTTAAAAAAAAAAATTAAGTTTGCCCTAAGCTCCATGCTGGAGAAGCTGGGTCCATGAAAATCCAACCAGAAGCTAGAAAACAGCCCAGAGAGTGTTAAAAATGAAAACTGTTCATTTTGAGGGGAACCAGCTGTAAATGTACTTTCATTACATTACAAGCTTATTTGATTTCGATTTTCATGTTCTACTGTGCAAATGAAAGTTGTAGTGGTACTTCAGAAATGGTCACCAGGGTTCACAAAAACCATTCCCATTCACTGAGTTTGACTGGCCAAAAAGTGTTTTTCTTGACCATCTAACATCTCATCTTTGAGGGTAAAATTCTAAGACATTTTGGTATTTGTAGGCTTGAAACACCTCCGAAGGAATTCAGTCTGTTTGAAATCAAAAAAGAGTCGAAAGCTTTGTTAGCATTTACTTTTACTTTTTTAATTTACTTTTCAGGCATTGGTGACCATACACTGCTCATAGCATTAAATCAGCAGGGGTTTTTTTTTTAATAGAATTTTTTTTTTGAGGTCCGTAGAACACACAAGCTTCAGAGGTTTTCCGGTTTTGCTCTACAAGTTAAAAATACATCACAAAATACTTCACTAATATTTTTTGAAGATTTTTTTGGTCAAAAAAAGTTCTTTGCTAACAAGTGGCTAACTCAGAGGTTGTGTCCCGGAGGTAGTCTGGGAAATCTAATATCACCCTGCCAAACATAGTAACTGATCTACTTGCTAGTCTGTTTTTACAACCCTGTTGTTTTATACTCGTGCTCTTATAAACTCCTCTAACTCAAACTTGCCAACTTGACGACTAATTAAGTAATAATGTGTGCATAACCTCTTTGAGGTCACAGAGGGCCATAACCTTAAATAAAAGATTATGGACGGCACATGCACAACTAGAATATTGCTAAACTTTTCTTGACAATGTTATCAATTAAAAGACTTTGACATGAGGGTTGGCAACACAAAATAATGCTACTAAGTATTACAATAATCACAAGGTTGATATCATCTTGCCAGTGTAGGCCTACACACAGCGAGCTAGCTTAGCTGTAACATTTTATGTTTTACAATGGAAAAAGGCAAGAGCACGTGTTTTTGCCCTTAGTGTCTTGAGACAACAGAGGTTTGATAATATCATCTATGTTCTCCAATAAATGTGGGCTGAGTAGAAAGACAGTCATTAATGTGTCATTTTACTGCCTGCCTGCCTGTGCACACAGACCCTTCACTCACGTGTCACCCTGCCCAGCCTCAGCGACAGCGCCACCCAAACCTCCTTCCCCAAAGATAACTTACCAACTTATTATTTTCACTTGGCCAGCCACCCGATCAATCTTTGACATATTTATGATGGTGCCATGTATATGGATTCCAGGAAGAGGAACAAAACAGCTTTGAATTGTATACCTCCTTCCTCAAAACACACACAACCCAACGCCCAATTTATTACTCAGCTGATATTATAAAGCAATTTTTGTGTTTGGGTTAATAAATAACTAAGTGTTTTAAGCAACTGTTATTGCAGAGACGTGCTGTGGCTCAGAGTCACAAGTCATCAATATTAAATAAATTGAGTAATTAAGTAGAAAGCCTAAACACACATCATTTTATGCTTGTCACTTTTTTAGTTTATTTTCTGAGCTTAATATTAAAAAGATGTTTATAAAATACTTCAAAATGCAAATGTGAAGAAAGAGCTCCGTTCTGCTTAATGGTGATATAATCATCTAAGAACAAACGTCACACTTTTTGACATTAAAATCCACTTGGGCAGACAAATTGTAGATGGACACGTTTTCAATACGCTTTAATGTTTGAAAAAGTTACTAATCTTGCTCTTGCCGATGTCACATGCCGACCGGTTAAACTGTGTGTCAATAAGGAAGTGGAACAACAGGCTATTCACACAGAGTGGTGCTCCAGTGGGAAGGCAGCCCCGTTTCACCACCTGTTCCCTTATCACTGGCTAAATGGAAATGAATCCTTGACATGGATTACTCAGCTGAAGCATACTGGCTAGGGCAGAAGTTGTGTTGTTTGTGTACCTTTTGTGTTTAATGTCCAGTGCACAACCAGTTACACCAAACTGACTGACTCACACAGTTTGCATTTTGTCACTCTGGGGGAATAAAAAGACTGAAGAGTTCATACAGAGTGTAGTGCAGACAGGAGATGTTGCTGACCACAAAGGAAATACAGTAGCCAGGTGAAAGATATATTACACTGTATGTGTTTGTATATTGGGCTGCTAGACAAGGGTATTTACTTTATGTGGGTGTGTGTTTGAGAGGGTGGGGACACAGTGAAGATAGGTAGAGAGATCTGGAAAGGAAAGAGAGAGAGAGAGAGATCAACAAAGAAATAGACAGGGAGGAGTGGTGAGAAAGCAACAATGCAAATTACAGTACTTTCCTCGTAGACTTGGCACCACCTCAAGGGCGAGACACTGTCATTTGCATAAAGTGCTAAAAAGGGAGCAGACGGAGTAGGGCAGGTGATACTGACCAACAGACACAGAGGAAGGAGGACCCAGAGCTGACACTGACACAGTAGAGCTCTCACACAGCCTCTGAGTACACACCCTCTCACCCACACACAAATACACACACACACACCTGCGACTCCAGCAGACTGTATCCAGACCAGTAGGCTGCAGAGGAGGACCTCAGCCAGACTCCCTGCTGGCATCTCAGAAGTGGGTTGACTTTGGCTCTGGAGAAATGCATTTTGGAGAGCAGAGGGAGTGAGAGAAGAGCCCAGTCTGAGAGATAAAGACAGCCATCTGACATCCTCTCCAGTTAACAGGTAAATTAAACCTCTGATCTCAGTGTTAATCAGCTTCCATGCTTTTTGTACGTTTGTAGCAAACTGGTGTGATACTACATGACTGCAAAAAAGGGTTGTTTTAGCCTTTTATCTTCAAGTGAAGACTGTAAATATGATCTGACTCCTCCTAAGATCAGGTGAAAGATTTTCTAAAACCAAATGCTGGATAAATTGTAGTCAGTTGTATTTTTCTGTTAAAAAAAAACATATATTTCTTACTGTCATTTAGTGGCAAATAAAGGTAACAAGTGCATATGGGTAACAGCATGAGGTGCTCAGCAGAACCTCAGTAGCAGCGGCACCTGTCACAAGTCATATTTCAAGAGCAGTTTTACCTATACTTAGGCTTTTTGAGGGGCCGTATGCTGTTTTCAGCTCTGTCTACTGTATTTGCACATGATATCTGTGCATACTCAGGTCTGTTTTTGCCCGAGCCAGCCTCTGGTTCAGTTAAACTGTCTGCAGCAGCCCCGTACCCCACCCACCCCCACCTCGAGTTCAAACAGCAGGTAGATCGAGTTTCATTTACTTTTCAGGTTGAGAACAGGTAGGGCAGCATTGTGGGTGATGGCTGAGCTGAACACACAGCTGGAGGTACACACAGCGAAGCCTGACACAAAGACGCTGCAGAGAGAAAACTATAGCATGTTTACATGAAAGTGGCACCTCAATTTGACTGACAAAAAACAAAATGGCTCTCATAATCTGCGAAGCTGTAATTTGTATAATAATAGGTCAGTGGGGTGAGAAAAAAAAACAAAACATGTTGTTGAAAGTCAAGAGAGACCATAAATTTAAGCTTGGAGCAGGTTATTGTGCAAAGGCAATAAAGGGACGTCCTTCATGTTTGAAGTTGGTATTTTGGGTTCAGAAACGACTTAGTCAGAGTTAATATTTGACTTTGCTGTAAAGTCTACGACCCTTGAGTTTGCCCTTAAAACCCTATGAATTACTATGTCTCTACCTGGACTCTGGACATTTTTTTTAAGGGGAGCAAGGCTTCGCCGTGCTCTCTACACCTCACTTTTTTTAACTGTTTACACATACAGCAAATGTGTTCAACTGTGCAATTAGACCTTGTCCACCTGAAAGCAAGACTGTGTAGCTAAAGAAAGTCCCCGGTGGCCAAAAGTGATGATGACTTTGTTTTGAAAAGACAAAATGTACTTAAACTGTGGTACAAGTTCACTGCAAAGTCAGGAAAATAAATCGCTGAGTTTGTTCACATCCGTTAGCATTAGTCACTGTATGCTAATGGTCAGACTAGACCAAGTGTGTCTGTAGCAGCAAAGCCCCTTGAGTGTAATGATTTGAGCAAAGGTGTATTTAGATGCTTATTTATTAGCTTACATTTGCAAAAAAACAAACAAAAAAAACTTTATTGCCCTCCAAAACATACAGTTTGCCTATATAAGACATAAACTAGATTTGTAACCAAATTCCATTTACATAAGATATACAAATCCCTATCTCTTCACTATATAGACTATCCATGCCTTAACTTTCTGAGACTTAAAGAACAAACTTCTCCAGTGCGTAATTTAATCATATCTTCCCAGCACAGTTTCACGTGGGTCTGGAATGTGTGAAAGATTGTCAGAGGGTCAGAACACGATGTAAACAGCATATTTTTGGGTTTGTACATAAGATCAGCAGGAATTTGCAGACAGAGAGTCAAGGAAAGTACTTGGTGCATTCCTTCTGACCAAGTGGAACATTATATATGGATATCTACCTGGGGACGCATTGAGACCTCACACAGGAAACGGTTACATGGAACCCAGAGCTACGTAGGTGTGGGAATTGTTACACGTGAGCCTACAAGTTCAAATTTAATCCTATTGTTTTGATTAATACACTGTGAATCAAAGATTTTGTGAATATATATGAGAGTGTCTTTGGTGGTTTTATTGAAAACTATGTTATAGCAAACCTGTCCTGGGGTTTTGTTGATGGCTGTTCAAGGAATTATTAGGAGCACAACAAAGCACAGCCTGAGGCCGCCGCCAAAACTGCTTCACCTCATTGGCTTTTGACAATGTGAGACTGTGTTGTTGTGCAGTTTTTTCGGTTGGTTGCTATTTACATAGTGCTCTTCTACAGGTAACATTGCCTAAGGCTTTGGAAAACTGTTTCTCCTTTTACAGACCTTGAGCTTGATGTCTATGGCCCGTGAAGTATATACTGATTAACCTCACATGAACCTTTGTGGGTGTAAATGAATACTTTGTAAATACTAGTTATGACAAAACTGTGAATATAATAGCAGTCAAAGTGAAACCAGCACAGTGGCAGGCAGCCAAAGGCAAAATTAACTGCATCCATTTGAAATTAATTTCTGTATGTTCAAATACAAATTACTTGATTTGAACGAAGCTACTATCCAGTCATAGAGTCATAGGTATACACAAGTATTACATTTCCTGTACTGGGCTGATAAAAACAATTCATCATGATGAGGTAAATTTTATCTGGAATAACTCTCGTGCACACTTCTTGAGTAAATGACCACACCTGATAAACAGGTTTTAGTTTGATATTAAGTCTTGCTCGGTAATTGGGCGGTGGCTTTAAACTGATAAGACAGGTGTAATTATACAAAAAATCTGTCCCCATTGCACTAAAGTATGTTAAATTCAGTGGAGAAGAAGACAGAGAGTTAGCTGTGCAGGAATTTCAAGGGTAGATGAAGTGATTAGCCGGAGAACAAGCAGGGACTTTGTGTAGATGGGAGTACAGGGGCAGGACCAGCCCTGAGGGCACAGAGAGGAGAACACCTGTGCTCTGACCATCCTTTATCCCTGACACATACAGTCTCCTTCACATGGAGGGGCCTTTATAACCCTATCCACGACACCAACAAGCAGCTTCTTACCATGAAATATACTAAAAAAAAAGTGGGATAAAGAGGCCAGACTCAGTAGAGGGCAGCGGTGTGGTCCTCGTTGCCAAGGGTCCTGCAGACATTGCACTAATCAAACTTGGTTCAGGTGAATGACGGTGCCCCAAAATCTCATCTGTTACTGTCTATAAATCTCCATGCAGTGCCATCTGATACATAGATCTGAACACACATGTTCACATTACTCCTGACTTTGTTCCACTCAAAACAATCTTTGATCAGCCGCTTGATTCAAGAAAGACCAAAAGGAGTGATCATACCATTATGTGCAAACTGTAAATGTTAAAATATTTCACACTTCCATATACCTGTAAAGTGTGCAAGCAATGTATTGCATGCAAACACAATGCGGTAAAATGAAAGAGCCCTTTTTTGAGCTACAGTCACTGAGGTGTGTGTTCCATAAAGGTTAAAAAATAAACAGACCAAAAATTCCAAAAGCTGAGCTGCTTGTGATCAAAGTCACTGCGGCATTTATAACTTTGTCTTGCCAACAGTGTCGAGGGTTTAATATGCAGGTAGCCTACTTAGATAGGTCCTGCTGGGTTTGGCTGGCTCACTTTTATCATTATCACCCAAAATACTCCCAAACGGGGGCAGAGACACTAGTCCTGTAACATTATCTCTACCACACACAGTTGCCATCTTTCTCAGCAAAGTTGCCAGTTCCATCATTAGAGACAGACCTCTGGTGGTGTGAAACACAATATATCACCTGAATACAGCCTCTCTGAATCAGTTTATATGAAAGACAACATGTTTCACCTTACAAAGTGAAACAAAGTCACATCTACTATTTGTCATATAGCACTAAGCAAATGATGCTCAGTCATCCTAGGACACTGAGTTTTTATTGGACAAGCCTTAGAACAACAAAATAAACAAACCGGGGCTCTGGTTCCTGGTCAGTAAAGATTCCTAAGTTTTACAATTTACATTGGAGCTGAGGGCGTCTCTTGGCTTTTCCTGTTCAAGGCCTGAGCCTTGATTACAATGTTATCACGACAAAGGAAATTTTTTATTTTGTTCCAATGCAAAAACTGTGCCCATCTAAATAACGATACTCACTTTACCTGCTGAACATCTTGCCCATTACACAAATAGAGTTGGACATTGGCCGTTCCATACATGCCCTGGCACCACACACAACTGACTCATTTGTTTGTGATCGTTGCTGCTGAGTTGTAAATCCACAATATCACTCAACACATTTGACCCATTTTGCATCACGTCCATGGTTGAATTACTCACTGACCCAACATCAACCCAGTTAGCTTTGTAATACTATGTGCACCCTGCCTGAGGGTAAAAACCGTTCCAGGAATGTCAGAGTTCAACATTCTGCTGGGCTGCATAAAATGTAAAATGATTGACTGAAGTCCTGTTGGGATTAGATTGTGCATGACTCAAAAACTAAAAAAGTTTTCACCTGCTTCTACAGTTGTCTCGATACCAGCAGCAAGATACAACCTGGAAAATGAGAACTGATCTTCTCTTTTATTTATTCTCTTTTAAGATAATCCAGAAGTTAAAAAACCAACAAGAAAAGGCCTGAGAGTCCGACGGGGACTCTACAAAGGAGAGGCCAATAGTTGTGAAGATGGAACAGTCTGTGCAGATTTGGCACACGCAGTCGCTGCCAGATTCACTGGGAGCAAGCGCTTTCTGTGAGGACAACCCCGAGGAGAGGCAAAAGAAGGTGTCCGTCACAAGCCAGCCAGAATGCTCCATCTGCTTCACCATCTACGACAATGTCTTCAAAACACCAAAGCTGCTGGAGTGCACCCACACCTTCTGCTTGGAGTGCCTCTCCCGCCTCATGGCCGTCTCGCAGGCCGGCCAGGATGAAGACAGCGGCAACACTCGCCTTTCTTGTCCCTTCTGCCGTCAACCGACCACACTGCCCGAGGAGGGGCCCCCAGCCCTGACCACCAGCCAAGAGGTCCTCTGCAGGCTGCCCAGCCACCAGCAACAGGAGGAGCCTGTGTGGCTGGAGGGGGAGAAGCTGTGCTACAAAACCTCCAGACGCGACGGCAGCTCCGGCACCCCTGACAGCCCCACACCCCTCTGCATCTGTATCGACATTGGGGCCAAACGGACAAATGAACCAGTCCAGAGTCAGACTCGGACTTTTGGCTGGCTGGAACGGATGACAGACTGGAAGAAGATAGTGCTGTTCGTCGTGCTCATTGTGCTGCTGGTAGTGATCGTGTTGTGGCCGCTGCAGTGTATGTTCAGCACCGGGAACATGCGCTGTATGCGAGAAACCACGCGCCCCGAGCCCACCACCACCACAACTCCTCTCGATTCCTTTCTAAACCTCTAGACTGACTGGACTTTAATGTAGCTGTACAGAATATTGTAAATAATGCACCTGTGATAGTAATTTTTTTTACATTGTTAATTTTAAGTGCATAATTGTACTTTAGTGAGAGCACATTGCTTCACACAACTGGAAACATTTCAGATTTTAACCTGCAACAGGACCACTAATGTTACAGCCACTATGTGTAGACTTTGTAAATTTCTGACTTTACTACCCCCTGGTGGTGGTTTCGAAAAGGACACTGCATCAGACCTAACTGAGGAAAAGAGATGGAAGGACTCAGACAAACTGCAGCAATTTTCATTGAAATGCTGTTCTTTCATGCCTTAAACCACCATAATAATCAGAACAATGTGGATTTTTTAAATTACAATCCCCTTAAAAAATCTAACTATAGTGGCTTTAACTATACAAAGTCAGGATTTAGCTCCTCTACAGGTCTATATTATGCATTAGACATTGCTTAACTGTTCATGCCAGGGAAATGTAATCTGATTGGCACTTTCCCTCCATTTAAGTTCAGCAAAATTAACATTATTTGCACTTAATCAACACCTGTAGTTTAAAATTTGAAAGGAGAGATATTTCAAACTGGTTTGATGACATTTGTTTGATTTTTTATACTTTTTTTTTTATCAGGTAACACAGAACATCTGGGCTTGATTTATTGTTATTTTCTTCTGCTTATTGTCCAGTGATTAAGGAGAAACTTGAAGTTGTATTCAAGCCAAACAGTGAAGTTCAAAACAAAGAGCTGTCTCAGTAAAATGTTTTGCTAAAGAACAATAAACTTCAAAATTCAAATGATTAAAAAAGGTCCATCAAAAAAGAGAAACGATGTAATCGCAGTGTGCCAAGTAAGAAGTGAGACTTTATATGTTGTATATTTTTGATTTGTGTTTTTTAAAGTCTTTGTTTACAGAATTCTAATAAAAAAGTGAGCTGTCTGCGACCAAGCTTTTTTCATTGTTTGGATTCATATCATGCAACTGTGGTTTATCATGCTGCATTTTCCTACATCTTAAAAACTAAATTTACTGCAGCATCAGATGGTGGTTTTATCTGTCCGCACAGCAGGTGTAGTAAATTCCCCTCACAAAGCTTCTGATATGCCTGAATGCAAATGAAAAAGAGTTATTAGCTTTAGGGTCAAGTTGGAAAACAATTGAGTCATTTCCTCTCTATTTGAACCTTAAACACACGACTATAAAACCACAGCCCTCCTTCATCTTGACAGGAAGTTGTCTTGATTTATTCCTGGACTGGGTGTGTCTGATAAAAGATGAGTTGGGCTGTGGGGTTTTTCCAAGTAGCTCACATGGCTGATAAGACAGTTCCATTTAATTTTATCATTCTTTCAAGAGTAGCAACAATAAAAAAGCTACTTCCTGAAGCACAGCTCAGACTGCCAGTAAACGTTGTTAATCAATAAATATGAAGAATAACAAAAAAGGCTCAGTCATGGCTTGTAAATCTTTTTTTCAAAATTGATAAAGGCACAAAAAAGAGATGACAGTAATAAATTTTGTGAATAGAACATTTGAATAAAAGCTTCTTGTTAGTTGGTGTCATTTAGCTGTAGGGTATTCAAAGTCTTTAAAAGTAACTATTACACAGTGGTGTGTATGTTTAACCATCTCTCCAGTTAAGAGAAACAAAGAGCTTCCTTTCTTGTGGAAAGCACCTTCATAAAACCCTCCATGATGCTCATGTGTTAAAATACTGGAAATGACTGTTAAAACTGCACTAAAATCAGATGTATTCTTCCTTCTTCTTACTTCTCTTTTACCCTACCTGACTTAAACTGACCGCTTCTGCCATGAAATAATCTAACATTAATGGCTGCATTTCAGTGTCGATATAAATGAACTCGTCTTCAGTGAGTCACATTCTCATTCATTAAACAATTCATGCAGAGGAGCATTTTTTCAACTGAAGAGAAAAACAGTGGTCCAACACAAACACTGCTTCATATACACAGTGTTTTGTGTTTGCTACTGCTCCTCCACTACAAGGACTCCACCTGAAGGCAAAACAGCCCAAGATACATAAAATTTGCCTGTTACACTAATCTGTCTTCACTGTTTCAAGGAACCTTTTTGAAAAATTGGAATTAAAAATATTCTCCATCTCCTCTTTAGATTCACAAGCAAACACAACAGAAACAAGTCAAATTCATGCATAAATTTATATAGTGACATTGTTGAGTTTTATTAAACTATATGATAATAAACCATTCTGGTGCCGTTTGTGGCAGCTCATTGCATCAGCAGTTTGTAGCCTATACAGCAAAAAGGCATCTGGGCCAGAGCCAGTGAAAGAAGCGAAAAAGCCTCTGCTGAACAACATGGGAGCCCTCAGTACACCAAGACTCACTCCAGGCGTACTCTGAGCAACAGAGGAACAAAGGAATCAAAACAAAAAGACATCAGCATCATGTTCAAGTAAATGTAAGAGGACAAGCTGAAAGAAAATACAGTGTTACTACTGCATACCTCCATGTACACTGGTTCAGTGATGGTGAAATTACACCAATAATAATAATAATAATAATAATGATAATTATAATAATGGTAGTAATAATAATTCAGACACAATACAAAATGCAAGAGTGGATAAATTAGAAATACAATTTGAAACATATCAGCAAAAATGAAACAACACTGATGGCAAAAATCTAGTGCACTACCAGAAAGATTTCCACAGCCAATAGACATCCTCACACAGCCTGAGGCCAAAGATTCAGCAGTTTCACACTTTCAAGTATTGATGTTTCGCCATATCATAAAAACTCTGACCCATGGAGGCAAAGTAAAATACAATAAAAATCAAAATTATCCACAGCTCAAGATAGTTTAGAAACACAGAAAATACACCGCACAAGTCATTTGTCATTCATCTGACAGAGACAGGCGAAGAACAAAAGGAAAAACAGTCAAACTCAACCGGAGAACTACGAGTGGTGCAGCATATTTTTCTGACAGACACGGACCGTCACTGACACAGGGCATCAACGCCACTCATTTCATAAAACACACAGTAGCTTTCATAAAGAATCCACCATGATAACACCTTGGCAACAACTTATCCTCTCTGGGAAAAACTCTCCACGCTGACAGACGAGGAATTGAAATCAGTAGACAGGCTTCAAAAACTTCAAGTTGATGGACTGAGACCTTAATAAAATCACTACAAGACAGGATGATCCAGCCGCTGCAGGTTATATTATTACTTTATTTTAATATTTCTCACAAAGTCAACACCATCAAATTCCAGTTTATTTCAGTGCTCTGACAGAAATACTTCTACAGTACATTCTGATGAGACTTAGCTTTGCTTTAAATTGAGTTTCCTAAGAATCCCAAGCTGCTGCTGTGGAAACTGGTTTTCTGAACATATGTTTCTGTTTCTAATGGAGGAGGAGGAGAAAATGGTTTGAGCTCAACAAGTGCTGCTTGTTCATTGTAGATTTGATGGCTTAACAAAAAAAAAAAAAAACAGACACGCTATCATCTCCTACGGGGGAGAGACATTTTTTTAAGGTCTTTGGGGCCATTATATCATTAAACGATCAAGGTCATGCTTCTCCGTTGTATCTGCTCTTGGATTTGAGTAGTATATTTTGGTGCTGATCCTAGAGGCTAAAAATAGCAAACAATCTGCCAGACGGCACAGAGGGCTCGGTGCTCTGAAGCACCACCGTCTTCCTTATCACATCAATGACACCGGCTTACTCGCCCCGCTATCATCAAGCCTGGATTATGGCCATCTTCTAAATTACTTTT
Source organism: Acanthurus lineatus (assembly GCA_029814665.1). Lineage (NCBI taxonomy): Eukaryota > Metazoa > Chordata > Actinopteri > Acanthuriformes > Acanthuridae > Acanthurus > Acanthurus lineatus. Next base: position 6,166,299 of record JAPZDV010000002.1, on the reverse strand, counting down.
TGGAGACAAATCTATTCTTCAATCTCGGGCAGATGGCCATCTGGCCCACTGTAATCGCCCCCTTTCCCATGTCTCCTCGTGACGATCTCCTCCGACAGATGTTGATCTGCATCAGATCTGCTGATTAACGAGGACAGCCAGTCAAATGCAGCTGAGACGCGGCGGTCAGCCAAGCTTGACTCCAACCATCCATTCAGGAATCCTCTCCAAACGTTTCCTGTTGAACTACTGTCACTGTTTAACGGTAAATCAATATCGGTGCTGTGGTTGCTGCTCACACATTTGTGCTTTAACATGATGTCTTCCACCATAATGCTCCTTTATAAATATATATGCATTTATTTAAAATACAACATTTCATTTGTTACACAACCATGATTCCAACAGTATCAACAAAACACCAAGAAATAATGAAAAACAGTCGAATGAAGGGGAAAAAAAGAAAAAAAACAAATTGAATAATTTTTTTACACCTTAAATTAATATTCAAAAAACTTTTTAACAGAAGAGGGCTTGCTTTCCCTCCCTGTACCTCGGGGTCCTGCAGCAAGTTATGTAACTGCCCTTACTCCCACTTAGCGGCCACATTAATAACCACCACAGCTGGAGTGACAGAACGCCGCAAAAACAGGCTGAGGTTTGAGTTCAAATGATAGCCAACGAAGAAAAACAGGGAAAGCAAAGAGAGGGATTTCTGGCAACGAGTGGACAAACAGCTTAGCTTTCACCTCTTCTTGAGTCCCAAACAGTTAAGTTCAGTTCAGGCCGGGCCAGACTCCATGTGTAATACACGTCAGCCCAAGGAAAAAACAGGTTCCTTTTCACGTCAACTCAGGTTTCCAGCATAGGTTTAATAGCAAGTTTTAGGGAGGCTAGAATACAGACACATCCTGTGACAAGGCACTTGCACTGGTTAAGGGAGAAAGAGGCTGGAGCGGTGAGAAGAAAAAGGGGGAGGGACAAGGGTCCTGAGCGAGAGCGCTATGCTGTAGAGTCCTCCTCTATGCGAAGGTTAAGGTTTGACTCCAGGCAGAGAGGTCCAGAAGGACGGCAGCAGGAGAGGGGGGGTCAGCTTGCGACCTTCAGCCCAGGCAGTTTCCAGCAATGCGGGGTGTAGTCTGAGCAACATGTTCCCTCCAACCCCGAGGGATTTTCAGATGCTGACGTAGCGACACCTCCGCTGAAACTGAAGCAAACAGGAACAGACAAGTGGACAAGTGGAGTTAATGGCTGGTGTCGCTCTGAATCATGGCCTGGTTCTCATTTACACTTTGATATGAAGCTAAAAGAAGCAGTTATTCAGAATTCACTACACCTGCCATTTTAGCCAAACAGAGAGAGATGGAGCATGTGCAGCTGTGTGTACACACGTGTTTAAAATGAGTTTTGTTCACTGCTTTTGTGAGTCTTAAATTAAACAAATTTTAGTGCCTTCAAAATACCTTTGTGACTTTTAAATGTTAATGAGCTCAATCATCCAGTACACATTTAATATGTCATTACTGGACTGCAATTTCCTGATATTTTACAACCAGCGCAGCCATATGTCAGCTACAAGATAATATTGGTGCTTTATCTGTTTGTGCTGTTTGAGATCATCCATGGTTCTGCTTCTGTAAAGGAGTCAGGAAATAACAAATTTGCACGTACAAGTGATCACTAAATCACGTGTAACTCAGGTACTGATGATAACACGTACTCACAGAAAGATACCGCTTGTACCTGGTACAATTGAATCACTGCGCAGCACAGGGTTTGTGTGCAACAGAACCAGCTCCAAAGTTTATCATCGCATCTTGTTGTTATTTCAACAGGTTAAAGGCAGAATGTCTAAAAAAAACAACTGAAATAACAACTTGATGAAACTTTTAACCATGCTACTCTAAAACTGCTTATTGAACTTCTGTTACTACATATTCAAAAAGGGCTAATTACGATAGACATTAAGAGTTCAAATACCTAAAAGAGTTTTACTCTTGGAACATGGAATGCCGATCTACATTTGCAAGTGCTCTAATTTGAGTATTTTGAAACATAAAAAACTGCCCCAAAAATATGTATTTTACACACATTCACTGGGGTTTTAAACTATCTTTATATAGATACTGTTCAATATATATCTAGTGCTAATGACCGAAGCAATGCTATGGCTTGCTCTCTTAAATGCTTGGTTCCCTCTCTGCGTTATTAATCACTGTAAGAGAGAAAAGAACAAGCCTGGGAGAATTGAGGTTAATTATAATTTGAACCTAAATTAAATCTTTTGTTGCGTTAAGGTGAGATCAGGTTTTTCTTCTCAGGGAGCTCAGCTGCTCCTGGCCACCCTATAATTTGAACCATAATAAAAGAGAACATTACACTTACAAAATGAACGACTGACTGAAAGAAAATGAACTCTCCTTTGTGTCAGTGTAAAAGTTTTAAAAGCACCTTGAGTTCTGATTTTAGGGGAAACATTAATAAAGCAGAGTCAGGTCCATTTCATCCCACAAAAAAAAGATTTGAAATCCTGTATTTTTTAACATCTACAGTAACAAGCTTGTAGTCATTTTCTTTGCTTGCCTTTACTGGCACATTGCTGCCATGCCTTGATCACTTGGACTGTGTATTGCATGTGCATCCTCACGCCTGTGCACAAGATAAACAAAAACAGGAACCCACTCATCCAAAACATCTGTGTAGCACTACTAGAGGTCTCAACTCCCCAGGGAAGCTTTAAATTAGAGGCACATCATGGCCACATCCAACATGAAACATATCTTCTATCTTTTCTTTCCCACTAGATTCACTGTAAAGCAAACCCTTCACCAAGTGCTTCAGTGAAAAGATTTCTCCAACAAGTGGGATGATGCTCTGACAGATTTGTTCACTTTTGCAGTAGATAAAAACAAAACTAGTGCTATTTTTTTAATATAAGTGGCTGAGTGTGTTTTTCTAAAGCACAAAGTTAAATCTAAACCGTGCAGAGTGAACTTCATGAAGTACTTACAGAGAGGCAGACAGAGAGATGTGGAGGTCCACAGCGATGGTTTTACCTCCTGGTGTTACTGCTGAAAGACGTCTGAGGGCTTTTAAAGTTTATGTTCTCGTACACACTTGACGAATCATCATTTGTCATCCTAAAATAACACACAGACACAATGATCACTAACATTATTTCTACAATTGTTCAGTCTCCATGTGTTTAGTATTAATGATGGTGTCTCTTTTACTTACACAGAAGAAGAGCGAGAGGACACCATGTTGGGTTTGGACCTCGAGTTGGTCATCTGGGGATATTTGATATTGGAATATTCCCTCTCCTTCATTTTATTCCTCTGCAGAACAACAACATGACAAGAGGAAGGTTCAGTTTGGAGGACAGGATTTTCTACAAGGCTTCCACAGACTATCTTGTGTCTTAGAGCTGGATTTCCCTTAAAACAGTCCCAGAAGGCCTTCAGTACTTTGGAAACTTGCTGAGATAGTTATGATATTGATGTTTGCCTCAGTGCTCTAGCTGTCATAACACAACACCTTCTGACTGTGAGCTCAAACACATCTGGCATAAAACTCTGAAGCCTACATTACTGTATCAGTGTGTTATTTGATGTATGTGGATTTCTCCAGGAAGCTTCTGTGAAGTAAACTTCTCCTACCTGCTCCTCCTCCAGTCTCTTCTGGGCCGTGTCTATGTACTGCTGCACAGCCATGTAGATGAACTTATACTGGGCCTCAGTCTGCACCATGCCTGACCTCTGCTGCCGTACCCTCTGGATGGTCTTTGGGATGTCGATGTCACAATCTAAACCTAAAACACACACATGCATACACATGCATCCAGAAGTTAGCAGAGAAGCAGCACAAAGATAGCAGTAAAAAAAAAAAAAGTGCCAATTACAAATCTGAGAGTCCCACCTTGGCGGTTAATGATGTCAATAAGGATGTCGATGATGATGATGGTGCCTGTCCTGCCGATGCCTGCACTGCAGGAACAACAGAAAAAGTCAACAAAATGTGCAGCCACCAAACCTGAAGAGATTATGTGTCAATGCTACGGTGAAAAAAACAAACAACACTGGTAACATTTGTAACATTTGTAACAGTTCTGAAGCCCCACAGTCTCATTCCAGTCCCAACATTGCCACAAAAATGGAGAAACAATATAATGATAATGCAAATGAGCTGCACAGTTGGTTGAATGCGTGTTAAAAACATTCTCTGATTACAGATTCATGAAAAGCACTTACAGCTGAACTGTATGTAACAGGCACCTGTCATTAAATTCACAACTGGGAAATACAGCATCCTGTTCCTCAAACCAAAATAATGCCAGAGCGGCATAATGCTGCAAACCTAGCAAATGTGCTTTCCACCACTCTCACTCTCACTTTCTTTGTGTGCATGTCTGTGTGTGAATTTGTGTCAGGGGTGTGTGGGTGATCTGTAAAGAATGGGTGAAAAGTTTCCTGTGAATAACAAATAGTGTATTTGCTTGAAGTGCCCATCCCAAAAAAAATGCTGATAAATCTTCTCGAGAACTCAGCTCAACTGCATATTTTCCCCACAAAAACATTAATAATTTATCAGCAGTGGAAACACTGTTGAAGTAAATGAGTCAGATCTGTTCTGTCAGTGTGTATATTGAGGTTCTCTGGAATGGTGAAATACGTAGAAGCACACCAAAAGGACAAATCTGTTACACCATTGCCTGCTGTCAAATAAATGCCTAAAAAGAAAGATTACACTTGACAGTCTACATAAAATGTACAATATCTAGATTTTATCTCCTAAAAAGAATACGGGAGTTGTGGTGAGTCAGTGCACTCCTGAAGACAAAAACATCAGATATTGAGGCATCGGTCAATACAATGGCAATGATTTTATGATAAACTACAAGTGTATTATCTGTGCTACAGAGATCAATCTGAAATAGTTCCTCCCTCGTCTCCTCAGGTGGCATTAAACATTAATTTTTCAAATCCCCAAATTTAGCAACAAGTCATCACATCAAGACAAGAAGTACATCCTAAATGCAGCAAAACTTAAACAGACTGTGCCTTTTCAAACAGCTTCTGCTGTTTCGTTTGTGCTCATTCTGACCCCCTTTGCAAGCAAAACAGATCAATGTGTGAAAAGTGTTTGGCTAAAATTTTATTGGCAAAAGCAGAACTTTATCTAACAGGTAAATGACAGATAAATACAGCCTCAAGTGGAGTCATGGGGGTTCAAGTGCAATTAAAAGTGTGTGTGATTGTAATATTAATAATCATCTTTGAAAGGAACAAAAAGCCATAGAGCTTGGGGCAATTATGTGATAGAGAAAATATCCCTGGTATAAAATTCACATGCTTTGGAAAAGCTGGCTGGTTTACGGTGGTCATGTATAATTGGTTAAACTGGTAATAGTCTGTTGAAGACTAATTGCCGATAAGGAGGTAACATTTGGAACCTTAATTATAGCGCACCCAAGTGGCCAACTGTAAAAACATGCTGTAAAGTGTAAACAATGTTTTAGGTTCAGATGTCTACAACTTAACCATCTCCTGGAAAGTGAAACAAAACAAAAACATTTTAAAAGCCAGCAGCCAGCAGTGACCCACAGATGGGCTCATCCATACAAGAAAACCCCCTGCAACACTCAAGCCAGACAAATCAATTTGTAATGCTTGACAGTGTATGTGTGTGTGAGCATGTCTCTGAATCTGAATGTACCTTTGACTAAACACAGTACAATATGTGTGTGTTTGAACTTGACATGTGAAACTGGAATATTTAGTTTTCTTTTGAATTTTCACCAGTTTTGCTGTAACTGTCTTTAGCAGTAACACTGCTGTCAGCTTTTGTGGTTCAGATAAGACAGTCAACGGTCACTGTGTACGTATGTGAAGACAAGACAGGACCTCATTGATTGTTGTTGTTGATATCAGCTTAAGAACTGTGCTGGCAGATCACCTCTACCTGACCCTGACCCGCTAATAATTAACTTACGGTCCAATCACAGTCTCTAAACTCTGAGCTTCATACTGTAACGCCCTGCTCTGCCCTGCCGGTTGTACCTGCAGTGGACGACAATAGGACCAGTGTCTGGAATGGTGCTCTGGGTGCGGTTGACTTCCTCTAAGAACCAGAGGACACCGCCTGGCTCATTGGGAACCCCATGGTCTGGCCAGCTCAGGTACTGGTAGTGCCAGATGTACCTCAGAGGTTCCTTCTGCAAGAAGATGATAGCAAAAGGAAAAGATGAGTTAAAGTTGTAAAAATATCTCTTAGCTGTTGATGTATTATTATTTTTAAATTTGATTATGCTGACTCTGGGCAAGTAGCAGCATGACTTCCTCCTGATTCTTCTCCATAACAACTCTTCTGTATTTAATTAAAGGCATGAGCCCACTGCAAAAAATTGGGGACAATATACACCGTTTTGTCCACAAAGAATTTTTAAATGTTGGTCAAAGATATTCTGATGCTTTAGCAATTTGATTCAGCCTTTCATGGTCACAGTCACAGTGACTACAAAGTTCCCTCTCTGTGTTGAGAGTAAAACTAAAGCTGGAATTGTAGTTACAGCACTAATAAGTAAGTCTAGAGTTGTGAAAATGGATTCTGTTCCTCTCTTCTTACTTTGGACTAAAGCTGAGGACAAGTATACCAGTAAACCACCAATTTAATATCCAACCAAAGGTGAAAAATGGTCACAATTTCTCCTTCTGTTTTTAAGTTACAACATTAAATAAAGACTAGAAAATGTGTTTTTGCAGAGCACCATGATTTCACAGTGACCTTTTGGATTTAAAATGTCATTATAACATTAATTTATCCCATTTGACATTTTTGTGAAGTTGTGTAATAAATATGCTTTTTTAAGTTATGACCAAAAATGTGTTTTATGAGGTTACAGTGACCTTTGACAACCAAAACTAAATCAATTCATCATTGAGTCTGTGAGGACATCGGTGCAAAATTTTTAAAAATTCCCTCCAGATGTTCCTGAAATGTGTTAAAAATTAGAATGTGACGGATGGACAACACAGAAATTATAACGCCTCCAGCCCTGGCTGTTGCCTCCATCAGTCAGGGACACTTCTTGGAGACCATACTGCTAACATGATCTCAGACAGGCTCAGGAGACTGCAGGCTGTTTTGAAGAGCAATCAATAAGATATTTCATCTGCAATACTGGACACTCAAATGTTTCATAGCATTTCAAATTCCCTCATGGCAAGTAGGAGTGTCCTTTTGTTTTTACCCTTAATTCGCTGTTTATTGTATTCATGCATAAAAGGGACAACTCTTGAGTCATATTTGTTTTTGTTTTAGATTTCAGTGCAAAATAACCCCAAAAATAAGAGATCTGTTTCTCATATTCTTGAAATGCATGCTGTCTATCCTGCTGTAAGCACAAAAAAGTGCTGTAGGACTCTGTGTGTGTTTGTGCATGAAGGGTTAGCTAATCTGACCCCAGGTCAGTGGGTCAGCTCTGATTGATTACACTGCTGTTCATACCCGATCCAGACGGGTCACCTCCAGCTTCCTCAGGATGTAGTCTTGTGCTGGCCTCTCGTCCACGTTTCTCACCAGCACCTTCCCAAACTCCCTTGTGCCGTGGAGGTCTGGCCAGTAACGGACACATTTGTTCTAAATTGCAGGAAAAACAGAGTGAAAGAAGGAGAGAGGAGAGGGAGGACGGTGGGTATTAGACAATTGAAAAAAGCAGCTCATCTCAAGCAGCTTTCCAATCAGCTTAGCTGTCATACTATCCCAGCCATCTCTCTTCCCACCCCCACACCTTACACTCTCACAGACATCATCCCTATTACACATATCCACCCCTCTCTCTTAGAATCACTTAATGCCATCAAGTACTTTCTTCCAACTAAAAAATCCAGGAACAAAATGGTTGACGTGCAGTTACAATCGTGCAGATTTCTAAAGGCAAAAATCCCAACTGGATGACATATCACCATTTTAAAACAGTTTTCTGTCTGATTTACTTTTTTATGTCTCTTTGCTTTTGTTTTTCTCCATTTTTTTGTGAATTGAATCTTAAAAACTGAATGTTTTACATGTAGAGCATTTCACTCAAGCTCTCATTACAAAACTCTAAATCTCCCTTCAGTCTCCCCTTAGTCCATGGATTTCCATCATTACAAGCAATCAGCTGCAATTAGCTCAAAGAGTGCAATCTAGAGACAACAGAGTGATTGTTCTGGGGTAAATGCTATAGAAAGTACGTAAAAAAAGAGCTGGTGAGAAAAAAGACAAGCAACTTTCTTTAAAAATACAATGTAGGAAAACATTCCTGCAAAATTTTTAGCTCAAACTTTACATCTTTAGTTAATAATGGTATATAGAAGTGATCATAACACTTCACAGCCCTTTAGCTGAACTCCTGCACATTTACAGTATGTTTAGGGCCGATCGCTCACCCGTCCTCGCTCCACCTCCTTTGTTGTCATGACAATGACATGTGTGTTCTCCTGGTACACCATCTTCCAAAAGTCAACGACTGTATTCTGCAAGCACCCTTGGGTGGCGATGAAGACTTTGCCTTCGTCCACATGGCGCCCCTCTTCATGCATACTCTGTGTGGACAGTTATACAATGAACCATGATTTTTTTAAAACTGAAAAGACAGCTTCATATTTGCACAGGACACAATAAGACAAACACTGTCTAATAATAAAGTTAATAACGAGACACTCATCGTTCACTGATTTAGGATGAAATTGATTTACTAAAATAAACCAACTGAACTAAAAAAAAAAAGTTAAAAGATTTTAAATTGAAAGAACATTGTGTTCAGATGAAACTGTCCTTATGGACTACAAAATTTGAGATAGCTATACTGTGTGACATATTATTTTTTTATTGGGACTAAAGCACACACAATTCTTTTACTTCCAGGTAAACCATGAGTGTTTGCTGAATGTTGTGTGTCACTGCTGTCTTTTTACAGTTGTTGTAAAACGTAAAGCGCTGAACAGACTCACTCTGATGTAGTTGGCATTGATGTAGTCTGAACCAGGAACATCTGGATCTGTTTCCTTGATTTCAACACGTGTTGTGTCAACTGAAATTGAATCAAGAATCATTATCACAACAAAATGTCTCCAGTTTCCTGAGATCACAGTCGGTGTACTTTTTGCACATGATGTCAATTTATTGGCTTTGAGCTATCAAAGCAAAATCTATATGCTCTGCAGCTCTCTGCTGTCTATTTGTGTCATTCTTTCCACAGGAAGCTGGAGAGACAGGAAGTGGCAGGTTGCTGCGAGACTTACAGGGGAGGATGTTCTTGTATCTGTTTTTACTCTTGTTTTCTGGCTTCTGGCCTTCTTTCCGGGGATACAGCAGTTTGCACTCCTGCTGCTGAAGTACCTGATTCATGACAAGACAAGCAAAAATGGAAAAATGACAGAAAATGAGATGTTCAAGGAAGTTTCAAACAAAGGGCTTACCACTATGGGGCAGCTTGTAATTATGAGGTTATTAACATGTCATTTGTACACATAATTAAACACTGAGATATAACTTAAAGGTCCCCTGTGGAGTTTTAGACCTCTATAATGGCTCTAATTACATGGTGCACATTTCAGGGTTCACATCATTCCACTGAACAACAGGTGGCAGGAAATCACCAAAATATACAGAAATTCTGCAAGGAGAGATGAGTGTGAACGGGTAAATATTGTAAAGAACCCTGGATTTAAAATACTATGAAAATGGCTTTGCATATGTTTTATGTTTATGTTTTTGACAATGTCAATGTGTTAACATGTTGAATAGATGCCTTTTGATGAGTAATACTGAATGAAAATGTAACTTTCCCTTATTTAACCCCCAGAACCCCTTAAATGCTGTCACTGAACAGTGTAATTGGCCTTTAACACAGCAGGGGTCACCCTGGAGTGCAAGAACAAGAGTGTTCATGTTGTAGACTTAAGGTGAAGCATTTCAGGATTAAGCTTCCTTCAAAAACTCCTTCTATACTTGCTGCATTTTGAATGAATAGCTGCTCTTAAAGGACAGAGTAAGTCATGCAATTACATTATATACATATATATATATATATATATATATATATAAAAGGGCTGTTAGTCGATTAAAATTTTTAATTGCGATTAATCGCATTAGTGTCCTGAGTTAACGCGTGGTTAATCGCAAATTAATTGCAAATTTTTTACCCTGCTTTATATGTAACATAACAAGATATTTATTGTGTTTCTTATACTCTAGGAAAATTGGAGAGGACAATAATAATTCCTTGGCCATCATGTGG
>JAPZDV010000002.1:6143507-6155938 GCA_029814665.1 Acanthurus lineatus | reverse complement strand
ATATATATATATATAGAGAGAGAGATAGATAGAGAGATAGAGTCAAAGTAAACCAGGCGACAAGAGATGCATTGACTACTGACAATATACAAAAAACACCCTAAGTACTTCATGACTACAGCTGAGGTGCAGGCAATCCAACAACCAGACATTAATCAGTAACCACGATCTTGTAGACAAACTAACTGTAAAACCTGTAATTGAGTCAATAAATAATTTATCGTTTAATATGCACTCACATAATAGAAATGAATCACATCAATGACTTGTCAGTTGCATTAACCTGAGTGCACACCACAAGATAAGTTTGAACAACATCATTATCCAAAGGTTAAATAAGCATAAATACATGCAAGTTTTCCATTGACTGACAAGGAAACATTGCACAGACCTGCACAAAAAGATTTGAAACAGCCAATTATAAAGTCATGAAGCAAAATGCCAAAAAGAGGATATTTTGTATGATATCTATGTGAGAAACTTCTTTCCGGTGGAAAAAATTCAGCATTCTGGTGAGGTCAAATTTACATTAATAAGTTTTTGCAGTTTATTCTCGTGCGTATGACTCAAGCTCTTCACTGGAGCCTTGTTTAAGAAAACCTATGAATACAGAGCCTTTAAAAATAACTGGAACTTTAAAATGACTAACTATAATAACTGAGGCACAAATTTCCTCATTTTAAAAAGAAAGGAAACAACATACCTCAAATTCTTCCCAGAATCCTTGTTTTGGTTTTTCTGAGTTGTCTGCTACTTTGTTGAGCTCTCGTACCCGGTTTTCAATGTTGGCTGCGTTTATCCTTGTGGCATTGAAGGGCTGCCATTGTTAGAGTGAGACAAAGAAATTAAATATGTTGGCAAAGGAGGAAGAGTTTTCCAATATGAAAACAACATTTTAATGTAGTTTAAATGAGCAAGCAAACTGCATCATTATCCAGGTCTTAAGGAACTGAATGCAGAAAAATTCACCATCCTGGATGTTTTAGTTGGTTGTTCTCAATTGTACCTGTTTTAGGTGTACCACAATGCCACTTTTCTCCACCATAGGGTTTTTCTTATAGTGATCCACCAGGTCAGCCAGTGTGTCGAACCTCTCACCCCCGCCCACATCGTATTTACCGTCCTGCTGGAGACAAGCATCGACATTCAACTACAGCCACTGCTGTATGTGCTGTATGCACAGTATGCAAGCGCAAGTCCACAGTCCTAATCCACAAAATCCCCCTCGTTAATTCAAGTTTCTGTTTATTTTAAGTGGTCTGGGCTAAGTTGCCACACCTGGTAGCGAATCATAACGTGGGTCACTTTGGTCTTTCTGTCCACATTCTCATGTTTCTCCTCATTGGTGAGAACTGAGAGGACAAAGTCGCCTGGTTTACTTTGACTCTCCCGTACCAGGAAGCTCCCAGCTTTGCCTTTGTCAGTGAGCAATTTTTCTGCATCTCGCCCAGAGAGGTGCCCATGGTACCACCTGGAGAGGAGTGACAGCACAGACTGTGATAAAACAACACATGAAACTGGACACAAGCCTCAATTACAGACTGGCAGCTTGAATGTCTAAACATGCAAACCAACAACTTGAAGGAAAATATCTTAAGATTTGTGGAAATTCCTTAAAATTAAAATGAAAAAAACAAAACAACTCATTAAGAACTCCAAATCCTGACACTTTTTGAAAACCGAGTTTTTATATCACTAGAATACCATTATTATTGCATAATTGTTGCCCAATCACTCACCTTAACTGTCTGTATGTTATGAAGTTACATACATTTTTATTTTTTTTAAATTTTCTTCTAATTAAAAAACATACTTTCTTTAGTTAGCTTAACACTCTGTGCTAAAACTGCCATCTATTAAACCTGCATCAAATAATTTTTTGGGCAGTTTTAGGTAGTAGAAAACAATTGTGAACACAAAATTAACATATAAACTATTTTGTAAGGTTTTAACTCTTGTGTAGTAACATTATCACTTAATTTGGAGTCATGGTCAGCTGATCAAAGTTCAATTTTTCTTCTCTTAGCTCTGTTGATCACTGACGGATGTATCTGGCTCTTTAGCTGCCAAATGTTTTACTATGTTCATCAGCTGGTTGATAACAGTGGCTGTTTGCTCTTCAGTGTGTAGCAGGTAGTGTACTGGGCCTTTTTAGACCTTTTCAGTGACACCAGCTGCCTGCTGTAGCTGAAAATAACATTATGAAATCATTGAGTGTGAACCATATCAGTGATCTTGCAGCAAGGCAGCTGAACAATGTGCTAAAATTCACTATTTAGCTCCATGAAGCAGGGGGGAGCTGCAGGTTCAGGTAATTATTCTCTGTAGGTTCATCACTGCATGCGACCACAGTGTATTCACATTGTTTATGATATTTTGCTGTTGCAAAAATATTGATTACAGTTGCTTTGAATGATGTTCAGGACATTCAGGTTCAAAATCATTTCCTGTGGGCATCATGTCATAATAGCTGGCTGTGTCTGCTAGGGTAAAGATAGCAGCAACAGACTCCAAATGAAAACATTGCAGTGAACATCAGCCTTCATCTTTTCAGACTTGATGTGTTTACAGTCTGCTTCTCCAACTCCTTTGGAGGTCAGGAGGCTCAGCCTCAAGCTACATGCTGTTTCAAGCCAGAATGATTATCAAGACAAGTGACAGGAGTTAAGACCGAAACTTGGGAAACTGAGCAATAGGTTTTCTCCCTTAAGGGAAGAAGTTCCGTAGTGTAGCTTTAGTGTTCAATATAATGTCTGTCTATATGTGCATCCTGTGCATAGACTCGTGCTCAGAAATAAAAATGTCTCTTGCTGCACCTTTACTCGGTTGCTGATGTCAAGATGAGAAACCTGCATGTGCGCGTTTTTTTTTTCCTGTGTGGTGAGCATGAACGTGTGGGAGGCGTTGACGACAGAAGTATGTAGAATGGAAAAAACACACAAACCAGAACTTTAAATCACAAGTTGTTCTCCGACCTAAATAGAAACTCAGATTGACCCATTTGAATGTAAAGACAAAAAAATGTTCATTATCTGCACAGCACAAACCAAATACTGCTGAGAGATGATTACTTGCACTTGCTATGAATATGAGCATTTATCATTTTAAAAAGGTTTCCTGTTTGTGTGTTAAGGGCATATATGGATTTCTGGCATTAAAAACAGACAAACACATACCAGCTGCCTAAGTCTTTCATTCAAATGAAGGAGTGTAGGTGTGATGAAACTGCGTCCAACTTGTGTATACTCACTGGAAGGATGTTAGTATGTGGATACTTGGTGCACATAAACAAAACAGCAGCACCACCCACATAGTTTGTCTGAAGATGCTTTTGGGAATACGCCACTATTTACGCATGTGGATGTGAAGAGCATCTTGATTTGATGTGTGGGAGTACATGAATACGGAATAATGTGTCCTCCCTACAAACAGTAGGTCTAAACACCTGTGTATTGGTACATAGCTAATAAAGTTATAGTTCTTTCTTGCTGTGGTTTTATGTAACAGTAAATTTGTTGGAAATTTAGGCCTGGACAATAATTCAAGGTTACTAACTCTTCTCAATAAAAATGCAGTGGGTTAATGGCCCTGTATCAACATTACGGTAAAACTGATGCTAAACAAACTGGCTATCTTTTTTTTTTTTTAAAGTTGCTTAAAGCTGCAATAATCAGCATTTAACACACACCACGGATCAAATGATTATGTTTGATGTGATGTTTTGGCAGTTTTTCTCTAAGCTACAGTATTATGACATCTTCAGCTCATTGATTTAGCTTTCCAGCCCAAACTTCAATATTTTGCTTCAGTCAAAGCACACCATTAAACCTTTTCTCTCTTTTAAGCTGAAAAAGGCAACGAAAATCAAAAACAAAAAAACACCTCTGATTAATCTATCAGATCTATCATATCACAAAACAATATTAATATTGTGATGTTAATTGTGAAATTGATCAAGAATGGTAAAAACTCAAAACAAAGCTCCTTTCAAGACTTCAATGACATAATTTACCTTCACTATATTCAACTTGGGTTAAAATGATATGATGCTTTTTCCAACTGTACATGTGTTTTTTCTGGCATTAGTGGCTTCTGCCTGCAGACTTCTATTACAGCGCTTCACTGGCCTCAAAAGTGCCTCTTTATGTTCAATATACTGGAAATGCATTGTGATGACACACAACTTAATGCATAACATAAGAAAGAACAAATTTCACACCCAAAATTGGATTCAAGAAATGACACAGATTCAATATTTTGCCACGAGTTTTGTTCTCTGCAGAGTGAGAGTGCCTCACAAACTGCATTTAGGTCATAACATGATACTGTAACTGCACTTAAAGTCAGACTAATAACATTTCTCAGGTGGTTTAGCTGCTTCTCATGGCTGGATGAGTCTTTATTGTCTGCCAACCCTGAAGCTCTGTTAGAATAGAAATGACTGTGGTCAGGAGGTCATGCAGTTGTAATGAGTTCAGACAAAAGAGCAAAATATCAAGCTATCCTTGTATAAGTTTATATGCATATTTGTGTTTATCTGCCTGGATTAATTCACATAGGACTAAGCTGTATGCAAATATGAGCATATTTGCATGTGTGGGTGTTAGTGTGCGACTTTGTCTGCACCTCTCAGAGGTGGGGTCCTTGCAGTTGAGTGGATACTTGAGCTCAATGACATGGCCGTTCCTCTCACGCAGGAGATCTTGTTGTTCGGTGTAATACTGCACCAGCTCAGCCAGCGTGGCAAACTTCTCGCCTCCGTACAGGTCATAGTAGTCACCTGAGTTCTGGATCTTAATGTGGGTCACCTCATCATTTCGCCTGAGCGGGAAAAACAACAGTGGGAATTCAATCACTGAACTAGTTATCAGGTGTGTAAACAAAGGTGAAATAATTCCAGGAAGGCGCTCAGCATTTTTTTTCTTGTTCACTTGCAGCCTGCAGACATTTAAACAGTGAACACACAAATACAAACATATACACACGCAAAGACAAAAAAAAGCCACCCACACATATGTTTATACAGCATACCATATGCTCACACAAAGTCAAAACCATATGCACTTTGTCGCCCACACTCGCTCCTAAATGTATGTACCAGTATAGGTGTCAGGAAAAAAAATCTATTCTTAGATAAGCAGGATGCTGATGTGGAAAATTATTCATAAACTCGACAATGTCAAATTATCTAAATGCTGGTTACTAACATGATGTTGACGCAATTAAAAAGACAGAACTGAACTGTAAAGGCAGTGCAGCACCAGGAGAATCTGCAGCACAGACACAAGTTATCGTGCAACTCTGAACATTTTCATCTTCACAAAAGGGAGCAGTTGCAAGTATGATTTGATGTATGTTGAAATAACCACATTAGTAAGATGAATGTGCAGTGAATGATATTGTATACTTCCTACATGGTCACTCACAATTGAAAGTTAACACAACAGACTACTCTATTTCAATCAGGATGCATCTTAAATTGTTATTATTGCATTGTAGCCCTCTGAATTGCATTAAATTCCTTTGAGATTCCCACCCCAGAGCAATACATTTAGAGTGCCCAGCTTAACAAAACTTTTGTTCATATTTATGCATTTTTTATGAGACTCTGAACCTCACTTTTCTGAAACCGCGTTAAAATTTGAAAATGTTATTTCAGTACTGTTATTTTCTAATACTGTTCTACATTATTCTGTCTGTGGCACATTCATATTCCTGCAATACTACAATTTTTCTTGCAAAGTTTAACATACTGTTACATACTGAATGATAAAGTATAAAAAGTATATGACTGTTAAATTTTATAACACTGCAATGATGAAATATGCTACAAGCTGCAGGAAAGAAAACGCAATAAAGGCCAAAGTGATTTAATAATACTGATCTGCCTTATCAAACATGGAATATTTTTCGCTTTGACTTCTATAAACAGAGCAACACAAATCTTCTCATAAGGGATCATCCCTTGTTTCAATAATATGTTGTTTTCAAATCAAAATGCATTTGGAGAAATGCTGTGCTGCTATTGTACAACAACAGAACAAAAATGCAGTTGTCAAGTTGAAAAACTGATAAGGCAGAAAACATTTGGTACCACTTTGCATATTCAAAGTCCCCTGACTGGTTTGAATAGGTGCACACAAATCTGAAAGCACACTGACACACACACCCCCACACACGCACACACACACACACACACATACGCACACGCAGGGACACAAACACACACAAACACACACACAGTTTCACTCTATGCCTGGAAGCAAGTGAAGAACAAGGTGCAACTCAACAGCTAGATAGCTAAATGTACTTGTTTTTATCATTTTCCATCTCCAGTGACTTTGTCTGACATGTTACTTTGACATAGATAAACAAAACATCCTGTAAACATGTCTGCATATGTACAACAGAGTGCCAGTGACAACAAGTAGGTTCACCCGGCAGTCAAGTACTATCTGATCTGCACTCTCTGCAAACTGATTATCAGTTAATGGCCATATCAAATGGCACAAATCCCATTTCCTCAATCATTTTTCTTTCTGTCCTCATGAATTTCACATTCTTTTTTTCTCACCCTTTTCACCCACTCAACATGATGTAAATCCTTTCCATCCTTCTTATATTCATCTCTTCCATCTCTCTACCATTTCCCTCTCTCTCCATCCATCCCCTCTCTCCCAGTATTTCCTGGTAATTGCTTTACGGCTCTATTAGTGGCTGTTGGCAGGTTGCCACAGGTCTATGGGCCCTGTTAAAGGCCCCTTCTCAACTCTCGGGCCAAATTCCCCTTTTCTCTCAGAGTTTAACACCATTAACTCTGGAATGAGCCAAACACGTCCCATTAGACAGTCATTCATTTCCCTACCACGCCCTCTCAGAGGCACTGATAACATTAAGGTATCTCTTAAAATGTGGTAGTCTTCTTTACAGGAAGAATACAGTAGCCAGGGTCTGTGCATCATGTTTGTTCAGCTCTGGCTGCTGTCATTACCGATTCCTTCAATATGTGACAGATTACTTAATATGATTTTCTATCTTTTTCTGTCCACATGAAAAATAATTACAAATGTCATTTTGATGAGATGGCGTTCTCCATGCTGAACAATCTATTGCTCTTTTAGTGATACAGAGAACAGGTCTATATGTTAAGTTATCCTAACAACCATTTCAGAAAGCTTTCAGAGAACAGTTTCAAGGAAAAAAAAATAGAAAGTACAACTTTACTTTTAAAAAGTGTGATAAACTTTTTCAACTCAGTTCATTCACATTATGCAGAAACCAATAATTTTTTTTCTGTAACTGAAAGAAAATCTTTGGGCCCTTGGTAGATGTTAACATAACAGTTTATGGGTTATTTCCAGTGTATACAGCAAAACGAAGGAAGAAACCATTAACACTTCAAACATGTACTCCAATCCTTTTGTAGCCTTGAATAAAGTGACTTTACTCTGTGCTAGGTTGTATCAGCTTTCTTTCAACTATTTTAAGTTTAACCAAAATTAAATCAGCAACGATCCACAAAACACAGCACAGTTAGAGGAGCATCTCCTGTTTGATTGATGAATAGCTAATTCAGCTCAGTGAAACAGTCTTGTGGCACCTTTACACAGGCAAATCATGAAGATTAGGATTTAGAGGCTGTTGCAGCTGTTATGAGATTTGACTGAATCCTACTAACGTGTTTTAATCTGTGCATTTGCGAAATGTTCACAGCAGCAAAAAAAGTGTGCTTTTGTCAGATTTAGGCATAGTTCTGTGAAGGCACTTGAACCCTTTTTATTGATTCCTCCTGTGTTAGCAGTCTTATATTACAATTCACACTATCTCTTCCCTGATACAAGTCATTATCACACACTTAATTAAAGTGAGGGAGACATGTTTCTTCAATTAAATGTCATTTAATCTCATAAAGGACACAAAACTTAACATTCAAAGAAGGGCATTAATGTAATCCATGTAGAAAATTGATGGCCTATGGACCCAAGCAAAACAGTTATAACAGTTTTGCTTAACATAAGATAACACTGGCAGACATGAAGGTTAAAAAACTTTTGACTTTAATTAAAAACAACAACAACAACAACTCTGGACGCTGTCTTTAACTTGTTATCATTTTAATAATATATAATGTTTTGGTCTTGGACCTTTCAAAGTTAAGGGTGTAGCATAAAATATAAAAAACACATCCATGAGAAGTAAAGGTTCCTACTGACTGACCTAAGTTCTCTATTTCCAGATCCGTTTTGGACTTTCTCATTAACATCCCTTATGATTATTTCAAGTTCAAACAAGTGTTTAAAAGAGTGGCTTGTTACTTTGATACTCTGCTCACAATTAGTTGAATTTACTGATAACAACAAGATTACTAGATTAATTTTAGTACTGGTTGTTCCACATGATAAAACTAAAACAAGAACACAGACTCAGTATGAATGAAAGAAAATGTAGTGAAATCTAAATTAGTTATTACAACTGTGTGTAGTTACTTTTTTGCTGTGATTGTATCCTCCTTGACTGGAAAACAAATTATTCAAACCAGATAAGTTCCTCCTTGGTTATTCAATGAACTGGTTTGAAATTATAGAACCAGATGAGCAAGAAGCTCGTGATGCCACAAAGTGCTTCACAACTCCCTCCTGTGCAGACATAGCACCGTCGTTCTGCTGCAGCTTGGCAGTAGCAATCAGATCACATCTAAGTGCTGGATTATCTGTTGAAATTTTCTCAATATTCTAGCCAGAACATAAAAGCCTAAAAAAGTGTGAGTTTTAGTGATGTTAGACTAAAGAAACTAATACACCCATCAAATAAATTACACAAACACAGACAACTGGGAAATATATTGCTCAGAAATGCATATAAATATGCACATTCAAATAGCAGAATATATAAATTATTTCTTGCTTTGCCCCGAAGCTATCCTGAGCAAAATTTTTTACTCAATACAGCCAGACACCACTGAGAAATCCCTTTTACTGTATCCAGTCCACTTATCAAGTTGAGGTTGATCAAGTTTTGGCCTCTGTTTCAAGTTCCTTTTTTCATTTCTACAGACCAAAACACTAGTTTCTAACCTAGAGAAAGAAAGTTCAAATCTGACGTTTCAGATCTTATGTCAGATCAGTGCTTTTTGTGTCTTAGAAGCTTGTCTTGATAGAACAGTGTACAAAAAAACAGGATTATATCCAATGCATCATTTGGTAAAAAGCGGACATCTCTTTGAACTATGTACACCCTTTATGTTGTCAGTTGCATAAGGCTCACTTCTAAAGATGGGGCAATGTGAGACAAAATATGTCTGCAAAAAACTAGGAAATCTTTTAGCCATCTTGTTTGTTCAGAACAAAGCTAAAAGCCAGTGGCTAAAGCCTGAGCATATGATCAACTCTTCTACAGTAGATGAAAGATATCAAACAACTTGTGCTCATTTGTATATAATTTAGTAACACTGTCTTCAAAGGTTTCCCCACACTGTATTGTTATAATTTTAAAAAAGATGTCCAACAGCTTGATCTGCAAGTCAAACAGGAACATAAATGAGATGAATTCTTCGTCAGTTTAAACTAGAATATTCCCATTTTTCTACAAACAAACAGACACTTTTGAAGATCACAGCCAATATTATAATTTGAATATATTTGCTGTAGCTCATTAGCTAAAGAAGCTGGTATACATAATCTCAGCTAGCAGACAGCATTGCTAATAAGCAGAGATAATATGGATATGTTTAGTTTTATTCAGTTATTCAATGGACTTCTTCCCAACAGATGGAGTTGCTGTTGTTTGGTTGTTCTGTACTGGAACATGCAGGAATATTGTGTTGTGTATTGAAAAGAGGAGCGTTCTTTACTCCCAACATTCCCATGAACAGTGTGTCTTACTGACATGTAGATCTAAATCCAGTATAAACTGATGTGAAGAGATTTTAAAACATTTTCATTCAATGAAGGAGTTTAGAAACTGTTGAAATGCGTTAGAGATTACCATATGATGGAAATTGTAGTTTAAATGCAGATAACATTTATAGATGATCTGACATCCACAACAAAGATAATTTTTTGCTTAACTGTGTAAAACTATAAATAGCCTGACTGCAGTGGAAGCACATCTAAGTAAACCCAGTCTCTAATTATATAATACACAGAAAATCCATTTGCTCTCTGTGGACATTTGCCCTGCAAAATTCTCTGTAAAGATTACCCTTAAAATGTCTCCTCAGGGTCTTTTGAGTGTATAAAGAGCATGAAAAATGAGAAAACTTGACCAACTTGACTGCTCTCCCTACAGAGTTTCAACTTGGATCTAAATTATGACCAAACTTTTTTGCTTTAAACTTCAAACTCTGAGTTTTTATAAAACTCTAAATTAAATACATTTTCAAAACTCTTGAAAAGGCACCGTCAAAGACTTCAGTCTTTAGATGCTTTTCAGCAGCAGCTCTGTCCTTCTGTTCACCTCAAGGACCACAGAAGAACAGAGGTGGTGGAGATAAGTAGAGGAGAGGCCAAGAGAGGAAGATAAGACAGAGTGAGAGGGGGAGAACAGTCTCCCTCAGCATCCATTACAATCTGAATAGTGACTATCCCCTTCATAATGGCCCTGGTAAGATGAAACCTGGCTAATGACTAGCTAATTAGCTTCTCCTCCGCTCTGATAAGACACTGTGTGTGTGTGTGTGTGTGTGTATGCGAGTGTGAAAAGAAACTGAGACTATGTGGGGTAGCATGATATGTCAGCTAAGAAAAGCTTTAGTGGATATAGGACAATTAAGCCAGTATATTCAGTATATTCCAATATTTTTTTAGATCTAAAAGACTATATTTGTTGCTGTACAATCAGGATAAAGCCGTAATTATGCTGATTTCTGGATCAGACGGAAATGTGACAAATATGTTCCCAACTAGCAAACTTTGAATGCATTTTATCATTGCAAACTGCTTTGTCAACAAGGGTGGATAATAGCACAAAATCTTGGATGATCACTACTGACTGTCTATGACCTGACTTTAAACTTGGAAACTGCAAGTTCTGAAATGTTTTGAGGAATTTTACAGTTTTTTTGTAGGCTAGTTTGTTGAACTGGGTGTTAGGATGTAGCCTGACTAAACTATACTTTGAGAGTCAGTACGGGGCAATTGTGGACTAATGTTGTATTATTGAGGGACAGTCAAAAGAAACAGTGTGAATGTTAAGATTAATTTATAGCCAATTTACTGATAAGAGTATCACATTGAAAGGTCCGAAACCGTTGTTCATGTTGTTGTTATTTTGTGTGTGTATACACCAGAAAGTCTGTTTTGTTGTAGGATCCTTGCTAGTATGTGTATGCACTTGTGTTGATTAATCTACTTGATTGAGATTCTCTGAAGGTAATGATACAGCTACTATGAAAAAGAAATTTGAAGAAAAATGAAGAAAGGAGTTAATTAGTACCCGGTAGCTAGCTTGCTCACACCAAACACAGGCCAACACAAAGCTGTAACCTTGGAGGCCTGCTAGCAATTGAGTCTAAGTCTAATAAGGATCAGATTTCGTACATTCTTACATTTGTAGTGGTTAAGTTATTTAATTGAGAAACAGTTCTTATGGTATTATTCACAGTTGAAATGCAACTAGCTGGAGATGCAGTCAATTGGAGGCTAAAAACACAGACAGAGCTGCATGGCTGTTGTGGAGCTGACCATTGGCTTTTGGGATGAAAAGATGGGATGTGTGCCATACTAATATGATCCATTTTTGGAGGGCATTTTTTCATTCAAAAGGCTTTAAGTGATGTGTTTCCCCTCTTGCCACTGCATGAGCTGACCAATCAGAGCAGACTGGTCCCCTCAGCAGGAGGCCTAAAAGGACTGTGGCCAAAACAAAGAAAAAAGGAAGTTTTTTCATACACATCAAAAACAACTTAAAGTTTTTCTGGTATAAAGCTTTCATAGATATATTAGATAGATAGATATATATAGATATATACAGGGGTGCACATAACTGGTACGCATCAGACAGAAATCAGGAATGAATAATGTCAGTTGTGTCACTACGCGCCTTTGCATACTTGACAGTTAGGTTGGCAACACCACACATCTTGATTTACAGACACACACTATGGAGTAACCTACTACTGTGTTATATGTCAAAGAAACAACAGACATTAAGCAGCTTCTTTGGTGTTTTGTTACCAACAAAGAAACAGCAACCCGAGCCAGGCCCAGAGCCGTAGAAGAGAGTTTTTTGTTGAAGCTAATAGTGAGCGCACTGAAATGTGGTGCAAGATTTGCCGCTCGCACCCATCACACATCACATCTAGCAGACAAAACAAGTGCGTTTTATAGAGGCTCAAAGAATTTCAATCATCCTTTACTTGACTGACACGAAACGAGCAAGGAGCACATGAATGTGGTGCAAGCTACAGCTAATAAACAAGCTAGCCGAGAAGA
>JAPZDV010000002.1:6123715-6141404 GCA_029814665.1 Acanthurus lineatus | reverse complement strand
CTGTGTGATGACAGTGAACTCACTGAAAAACCTAACCATTTTACAGTGTGATTTAACACCAAGTATGAGATCATCTCAAAATACCCTGACAACAATGCAGATATTCAAAAATCTGAAAGGATTCTCACAGCATCACAACATAATTTAAAAGAAAACTCTCTGGAGTTTTTTAGCTTCAAGCTGATGAGTCTTCTTCATTTACAAAAATCATCTGCAAAGCTGAAAGTGTTGGTAAATCCAACTCCTCCAGATTATTTTACACTGTTGTATCACCAGACTTTGACAAATAATAAATTTTAAATCTTTTATTCCTCTTTAAAAATGGCCTATTTTTGTACATTGTTTTTTCAAAGAAAACTTTAAAAACATTACACAACAGATATAAAGATATAATATAAGATATATGTCTTATATAAAGATTACTTTATCTGTATATATCATTTATTATAAGGAATAAAGTATTTTCATGAATAAATTACAAAAACATATTTCTGTATATAAATAAATTGAATCACACTGCACTTTAATGCATAATACTCTATAATATTATTATATGTAGTATTTCATGTGTACTATAATTTCATTTACATGCAATATCCATGTATATAACTCCAATTTCATCTGTGCAACTGAATACTACCACTAGATACCGTCACCCTTGTAAGTATTGTTCATTTTTTTGTTCTTATTTTGTACTTAATATTCATTGTTCTTTATTCTTATTGCTGCTGTTTTACATTATATCTTTTACTGTCCACTTGCTGCTACAACAATACAAATTTCCCCCCTTGTTGGACTAATAAAAGAATATCTTATCTTATATATACATATTTAAATATATTTATTTAGAAAGGATGTATCAAAAGCGCATAGGTTGTAATGCTACTTAGACTATGAGTAATCCTGCGTTTATTCCTCCCTGCCTGCACACTGAGGCTCTAAAAGTGATTACCTAAATAGATTCAGGACTACTGTTCAAACAGTTTCCAAAAGGCTGTTTTTGTATTTAGTTTTGATAATAAGCAAAGAAAATTTAAGATTCTGAACTGACAAAAAAGGAGCAGAAAAATTAAACCACAGATTTTTTTAAATACCGAAAACAGCCCTTGACTGTATCATTGGAAAGAAACATGCATGTAGATGATGATTCAACAAGGATCAAACAGAACAGAGATTTTAAAATCTTAATTAACGCTGACATGTAGACCAAATGAGTCATGGAAATTGTGCATATTACATCTGAAGTTGTAGCCTTTTACCACCACAACCAACACTTTACAAAGGCTCATTATTGAATAATATAACCCAGTGGAGAGCAAGGAGGGGGGCAACACAAGAGCGCCTTCATGAAGCTCATGCTGAGAAGATAATATCTGTAAGCTTCAACAGTGGGTGAGCATTTAGGCGATTCTGTTTTTGTACACTGTATGACACAAACCCATGACGGTAAGATAAAAATAAGACTCATGTGTCAGCTCAGCAGATCTTGTGTCACTTCAGAGCGCAAAATGCTGTTTTAGTGGTCACTGTTGACGCCAAGGTCTTAATTTCTAGTTTTGTGATACGACGCTTTCTAGTAGTTTCTTCAATAACTCATACAACCACACAAACTCAATGTAAAAAATGATTATCAAGGATATCAAAGTCTGAAATTCTTACTGTTGACTGCTAGAGATTCTGTTTGTCAGAACAATTTTAGCATTTAAAATCAAATGAACTGTGAGTAACAATTACCATAACCGAATGGAAAAGTCTTAAAATAGCTTTTTGAAATTGTTCAAAGCAAAGGTCAGACATGTTTGATTATGAAGCTGAACAAACTGTCAACATTTTATATTTCACAGATGAATCAAAGTGACAATGACTGCTTTTCAATCACAAAGCAGCCTGACCTGTTCTGACTATGACAGAGAGGAAATATGAGCAGAGTGAAAGAGGAGACAGGTGAGGCCGGACACAGACACAGCGGCAGAACAGGTAACGATGCTCAATGTATGACAGGGTTACTACATCACTTTTATTAGACTTTAGAATGACCAAAGGCACTACATCATGGTCACTGAGGATCCTCTATTGTTGGAGGTTAACCACAGGATTAGTCCAGTATTAAATAATACTCCAAAATCTGCTTGATTGAAATATTAATATCATTCTGCATAAACAAAAATGCTTGACTGTTGAGAGCTGGACTGAATAAAAGCCAAGAACTGGACCAGCCTGTGACAGACATACCACACCAGACCAGACCAGACATCTGACCCAGACTGCACCTGACCCCCCCCTTATCCTCACCAGGGGGCAAAACCGATCTGCTGCGCTTTCTCTCATTCTGCAAGCCAAGAGGGAAGATTATAGGAGGAACTTCACAAATAATGAAACCGCAACTGCTTACAAGAGGATTAGTCATGAAAACATGTAAAACAAGAGGGTGAATTAGACAATACCCTCTCACTGACTTTAGAAACATATCTGGAAGTCTAACAGGAAGGCTGAGTGGTTGAGCTTGGGACGTTTTGGAGACAGACAGGAAATGACTCAAAGGGATGGAAGGAAAGAAAGTGTTGAATGTGTTATCTACAACACACAAAGTAAACTCATGTGAGATACTAGAAACGTGCCCTATTGATACCTTTCCCTAAACTGTAAAAATACAACACAGGCACCCATTTGCTTGGGTTTTTATTTATTTCCTTTTTTACAGCGCTTTATCGTGCATTTTGAC
Source organism: Acanthurus lineatus (assembly GCA_029814665.1). Lineage (NCBI taxonomy): Eukaryota > Metazoa > Chordata > Actinopteri > Acanthuriformes > Acanthuridae > Acanthurus > Acanthurus lineatus. The sequence goes on along the minus strand of JAPZDV010000002.1, from coordinate 6,138,682 downwards.
ATACCGTTATTTTTAATGTTTCATTAATGTTTATACTGCCTAGTATCCTGTCAGAACAAGAATTGAATTTAATTAATTTTTGCTTTAATTTTGCTAAGCTGTGGATGCAAGTACACAAGCAACATATCCATGTTTACACCAACTTATTTTAGAGCTGCATATTGTTAAACATTTTTGGAATTTAAAAAAGACATGGCATCATTTTGGTTCAGCACCTTCAAGGATTATAAACCATTTTCTACAAAATCCTCTTTTCATTTGACAAAAGAAGCTAAAATCTACCAAAAGCTGAATGTTGCTTCCTACTAAGCAGCTCTGCGTGAATGAAGTTTACAATTGACAAAATTGATTTAAATAAGAAACAGAAATTGCACTGTAACTTCAGATCAATATGAAGCCATTATTTAGGGGTTTAAAAAATGCAGAAATAATATATATATACCATTTCTACATTTATTCAAATTCCACAAACATTTTTGGATAAAGACCATTTGAGGATGAGGATCAAATTTGTTTTCTAAAAATTGTAACTAAGATAATTTTACTGTTGAAAACAAACTAATAACCCATGAATGTATTTGTCACATGCCAATAGGCAATCTAAGCAGAGAATTCATGCCAGCTTGCAGAAATGGAAATTTTCTATTGTGCTTTCTGGAATATTTTTATACAAGTTATTGTTGTATAATTAATGTGGTAATTTTTTATTATTTATTTGACTGTATGTTTCCCACTTGTCACAGCCGTTTTCTTATAATATATCCCTGAGTGGCTACCACATTTAGGTTACTGTACTGAGGAGCCATTGAGAGGTCACGGCTGTCAGCTGGTGGACAGATTACTTGTAGTATTGTTTTTAAATCCTACACAGATTCATACGAAAAAATAATAACAGTTGGGAAAAAAAATGCCTTATGTCACTAATCCATATTTAATCCTTCATCATCGTGCTGCTGTCACTGGTCAAATTATCGAAACAATAGAAACGGGCTGGAACGAGATGAAACACTGGACCAATGCTTCAAACACACAATGGCAGCAACTACTGCACAACTGTTCACCTTTTGAGGTTTATAGACTGCAGAAGGCAGGGGGCACCTTTCCCTAAGTGTCTTGGCACACAAACATACACACAAACACACACAAGCATGCACACACACACACAAACACACACACACAGCTCCCTCAGCCTTCTCAACAACCAGAGCGTACCCCTCGCCCTTTGTAACCAAACATCCTGAGCCGCCCACCCTTACAGCAACACACACCAATGCATGTGAAAAAAATTACTGTACACTTGCAAGCACTCACTTTTGCAAAGCCATGTCCCCTAAGTTTACTGGTTATCTTTTAGCACTCTGTGCATGAAATTAAGCAAACTACAGCAGAATGAAAGGCATTATTTACGTGAAAAGAAAGAGTTATCAGTATTGTGAGGGTTGTCCAAAAGAAGAAAATACGCTGAAGTTAAATGGGATCTTTTGTGCCCTACCTCACCATTCTGGTCGAAGCCTGCCACAGCCCCTTGCTTCAGCAGCCTCAGAGCTTAGTAATCCAGCACTGGGCACTGTTACACAAGAGAGGGTGGGAGGGAGAGAGGGAGACATAGAGACGAAAGTGGGAGGGTGGGGGGGTGCTTGTAAAAGTGTTACTGGGTTAGATAGAGTGAGACGGACACAGTACGAGAAATGACAGAGAAGTGAAGGGGGGTGGAGAGAGGGAGAGAGAAAGAGAGTGCAAGCAAGAGAGGGGGGGTGGGGGCCTTTTAATCTGGGATTTGGAAGAGCGTGAGCAGGCCTGATACCAGCACCCGTCAGTGCTATCAGTCGTCCCTCCGCCTTCCCTCCTTTCCCACCTCAGACAAATGTGACAGGCTCTGGCAGACTGGTCCTACCACCCTCTGCTTTCCTCCCTCAGCCTCACCTTTTCTCCCCTTCCTACCCTGAGAGGACAGTGGCTATCTGATGGCCCCGCTCCAAAGCCTGCTCTGTGATCCAAAAGCTAACATTGCTTTCTATGGCTGAAACACAAACCTGACCAGGCAAGGCCAGGCCAGGCCGGATCAGGGTGCCAGGTCTCCGAAAGCTACTAGGTCTCTGCTATCTTGTTGAAGGCTAAATGCAACAGCTGTGTTGCCCGTGCCTGGAGATTACACCTAATCGCACATGGGGTAGTTACACCAGATCACAGTTAGCCCTCGCCAAGCTAAACCCTCAATCCAGCCAATTCAGCAGTATGCCATCAGGCTATTAATTGTGCAGGAGTGGGTTAGGCAGCTTTGAAGATGAGTTAGAAAATAAATACACAGAACAAAAGCAGGACAGTGTTAGACTGCAGTGTAACTTTTAATAACCTTACGGTGACCTTTGTACAATGACCTCACAGGGAAGACCTCATTTTCCTTCTTGTGTGCACTTGTAATGAAAGAATATGGAAATAGGTGCAACACTGTTCTCAAAGAAGAGAAACAGTTTGATTTTAGCCACTTCCCGCTCCAAGTTGATTTTAGTTTAAATTGGTCTATATTACATTTAAAGTTCTTGTTGATGATATCTTATTTATCTCACAAATACTGAATAATTGAGGTTGCTCAGGTCTTAGCAGTTTTTAGCTGCTAAGTGGTTTGTTAAAATGCAACTAAAGACTGACTAATAACAAAGCTGAAGCCAACAGTGACTCAGTGAGGCTGTGATGCTCACTGAGTATCACAGCTTCAAAAACCAAAGAGCTGAAAAGCCCCAAACCCAAAAAGTTTCAGCTGATGAAGACTTTTCCAGAAATAGGCAATCTCATGCTGCTGGGGGTATGAATGTCTGTACCAAATGGTGCCAGCCTGGTTGGTGGAAAAACCAACTGACAAACAGCCTAACACTGATGTCTTTAGGCCATACCATTAGCTTAGCTAAAAATATTTGGTAGGTGTAAAAATTAACTGCATGGTGTTGTTAAAAATAAATAAATAAATAAAAATTGCTGTACGCCTCCAAAGCAAAATGCTGCAAGACTGCAACAACGGCTCGAGCCAGAATGTTTTCACCTTACAGAACTGTGCCCGTATACAAAAGCACAAGACCAGCGTCTCATATGCATGTGGTAAATGTAAAGTCTGTTTACAATTTGCACGATAAAGGCAGCAAAGCAAATGTTCATCATGAAAGCTGCTGTAAGAGGCTTACCATTGAGCTTCAGGGACAACCAGGTAACAAAAGATGAATATTTCCACTTTCTGCCTTTTTCTTTAGAGGTAAAAAACAGGAGGCAGGCCAAATTGATGTTTTGTTGACCATGATATAAAACAGTCACCAACTTTTCTGAGTGTCTGTTTTGTAGTTGGGGTATAAAACCCAACAGAACATTATGAAATCAAGAAAAATACTTAAAGTTTACAGTTCTCCCACACAATGCTATTCAGCTTGAGCATTGTCTTGTTAAAGGATTTTCGCATGTGCAATGTCCACAAAATGACCCATTGCTAATATGTGAGGCCATACAAGTTGCATAACTGTATAACGGCTTACTGCAAGTCTGTGTCTTTTACATTTTGGTAAAACAGACCAGGCACTTTTTGTTGCAAAGTGTGACTCTGGCTCTGATTTCTAGTGCAGTCCTTTTTTTCTACAAGACCGATCAAACAAAGCATTTTATTTTTAAATTATGAAACTCATTTTCTCAAAATGTCACTTATATAATCCTGGCTGCAATGCTCTTGTTATGTTTTTAAGGAGGTGTTCCAGAGCTTTTTAGAGAAATTATTAATTTTCATCCAGCTGTCTGTGTTGTTTGAGTGCAGGACAAAATGTATTTGCCCTTTCTCTTACGGTGTGTGTTGCTCCGTTTAATGATTAACTTTTAGGCCATCACTCAACAAGAAATGCTTGTGGAAACAGAACTGGTTATTGGGAACTAGGGATATAAAGAATACTGAACTACAAATTTGCAAGCAAATGTTAAACTGCTATATAAACCAACTAAAGTAAATGCAATAGATGCTTGCAAGTTTCACACACTGCTGTTGATGCATTTTCAATTGCCCTTTTTGGACAAAATATAAAAAAGTATATTAATCTTGCACAGCAAAAAGTAAAATTAGAGTTAGTCTGTGGATTAAAAAAATATTGTAAACAGTCCTTATGTTGTTTGTTCCATTACATCCCTCATATGACATAAGGGTGCATATTAAAAATAAACATTATAGTATGCAAATAACCCTGAGGGTTGCAGACTTTCACTGGCATAGTATTAGTATTCACAGTGTTTCTTAAAATATATTGTTGCTTCAGTCAGGCAATGTTAAATATTTCAGCAGCCAAATACCTGGCAATTGCTTGTATATATAAACAGACGTGTGCAAAATAAACAAATCCCCAAATTATCAAGAAAAGAAATATTTACTTTCTTTAGCAAACAGTAAAAAAGCGAGCGTACATCAAGATGAGATTAATTGCTTTGTTAACTCATTATAAAACACACATCATGTGGAAAGTTGCCAAAGTTAAAATGTGAAATTTTCTTGTGACCATGTTTATGTGACATGCTACATGCAATGCAATCAGCATTTTATCACATTAAAGAATGCTCTATAAAACTCCAAAAAGTTGTAGGAGTTACTAGTGAGTTTCACATGAATTTCATATCTAAACCCCTGTGGCTGTTTATGTGGCTATTTCAAAATTTTCTAATTAAAAAAAAATCATCTTCAGCCAAGATCTCTGTTTCAGTGTATTATTATTTGGTTTTACATCTTTGTTGTTGTGCTAAATTTCACTAATAGTAAATATTGTGAATTTTTAACTGTCTGAAGGCCAGACAAGTCAGTTTTTTTACTGATTTTAATGCCAGTCATCCTCCAACAGAACAACAATAATGGAGATTCATAGATCAAGTCTTTGGTAATAATTAGATGATATGACCGAAACCAGCTGCTGTAGATTTAGTAGACTGCATTGTTGTACTGTAGGTCCTAGACAGTCTATGAAAGTTCGAGTCTTTAAAAAAAAAAAATCTGAACAGCATGCCTGTTCTACACAACCATGTCCACATACTCTCCCTCTTTTGCCTCCTCAGATCATGACTGTAGGAGCAGAAGTGACTCAGGGCTTTCCAAGAATAGGATCCCCTTTGACAACCACCAGGCGCCCCATTTACCTGCATCTGGCCTCGGGCAGTAAAGGCAGAGAGAAGGAGACAAGACAAAGGGAATGAGATTTCAGATAGCCTGTTTTTATCTAATGAGATGTCAACAGGGAGAAGAATAAACTAGATGTACTGTGGGAGAGACAGAGGCAGCTGAGCGCAGCAGGTTAGGCCTCAGGATGGTTGAGGGGGAAACAGGGCCCAGTGTGCATCCAGCCACTACTCTATCCTCTTACATAATGTCTCAAGTTCAATATAGCTCTGGTCAGCTATTTAAAGTGCACCCGTCTAGGCCTGCTGACAAAAAGGTGCTATACTTAGTAGCCACAGCGCAGCATGAAAGCCTCTGCTAGAGCTATTTTGGTCACAGACAAGCCCTAGGGTGTGGGTTTTGGTAATGTTGCAGTTATTTTTAGTCCAGCTGATGATCCAGGGTATTTACATGAGGTGTAAAACTTACACAGCTCCCATCGCTGGATGCTTTACCGTGAAGCACCAAGCAGTCAGCTTAGTAGAATCAGCTAAATGGCTGACTTAACCAGCCACTGTGTACATGCAGCCTGTTTGCAACACTTGCACATACTGCTTGTAACCCACCAGAAGCAGACTGATTGATTAACAACAATGGCATGACAAATGGTTGAAAGCTTTCAGGGTAGTTTAGACTGTTCTTAAGCCACGCAAAAACAGTATCCATAGTTTGTGGCTTTCTGTATTTACATGGAGTAAACAGCACTTATCAAACACAGAGTAAAAGTGGCTCTGGGCATTATTGGTTAATAAATAACTGGAGGGAGTTTTTGTGTTTTGTTTTCACAGATACATCCAACCTTTTTTTTAAAAACAGACAGCAGGAAAGCAAACTTTCTGAAAACAGAAAACTAGATAAAACACACCAGACACACAAAGGCAAAACACGGCTTAAGAGACAAACTGCAGATACAGAGCAATCACTCAAACTCTTCATCATTTTGACACAGCACATTTTCTGCACTTGTCTCAAATATTCGAAAATGCAGGTCTCTGCAATTTTGTTGGACCTCTATGCAAAATATACCACAGAGCAGAAGATTAGAATAATGGAATAATCCTTTTCAATTTGGATTAAATAATGTACTGGAAAAAATACTGAACTTTTAATCATAAACTAATGTTTTACACTCAAATTTGGATTTTTGAACAAAGCAAAATACTTTATGTTCTCTTTTCCTCTCTAAGACTTTCTCAACAGGCACCTTTAACTAAGCAGATCTGACAGATTATGTGGTTATTTTAGTTCCTATTTACCACAGGAAAATACTACTGATAACAGTATTGAAAGCAGAAACATAATTAGACTTTACTAAGATTTTCCACATCTTGTTTATCAGTGCAAAGCTAAGAGCATGCCAGAATCATCCTCCTCTTTCTATGACAAATTTACCTTTGGTATTTACATATGTGTCAATCTATTGGCAAAGAGAAGTTAAATGGTAAATATTAGTTGGTGGGCAATCATGTTGTTCCTCTTTTTCATCCTACTTTTTTTACCACACAAATATAACGAGAGAATGGTACTTCTCACTAAAGTGTGAAAAGCGTGACTTTAATATTCGAGTCCAGGAAAAAAAGAGTACATGTTTACACAGCTCAGTTTAAGGCGAGTTCAGTTCATACACATAAAACATTAAATGACAAGCACCTGGAAAAGAATGTCCTTTGTTTTTAGCATTAAAGCCCTTAAATGATTGACCAAACAAGCATTATGTTATATTCAAAGCATGCTGATCTGACTAAATGTTCTGTCTGCATTGTTTTGTGTCTGAATAAAATGCAAAGCATGTCATTGGAAAAAACTAACAGTTGGTTCAGAGCACTCTGGAAATGTTGGCAGCGCTATCTTATTCCTCCACATGGGCTGTTGTTTTCCTGTCGGCTTATTGAGAAAACTGACTCACTGTTCTCAGCTGGTCAAACGAGTTTCAGTGACAGATGAGGTCTCCTCTTTCAACAAAGGGGGGCAGAGGTGGTTTCCAATAGTGGAAAGTTTGTAATACTACACAGAATCAAAAAGCAAAACAAAAAGGAACAGAAACGAAAGGTAACTCTGCGTCATTACTGCTTTCTCTGGGCCCTTAGTGCTATACTGAACTCATTTGAATGCTTAATCATTGTAACGCTGATGGTACAATTATAATGAGGTTGAGTACAAATGGTTCCATTATGACTAAACCGTTTGAAATTCTTACTGCAAACACAGTAATAACGAAACATATGGAAACGGTAGCCCTGAAAAGTAAGTATGATGAACTAAACTCCTTCCTGAAAAAGTGTTAAATTGATTGATACCATCAGCGTGACAGAAGGTCTGTCATATCAAGATGGCACGCACTGTAGTATTGTTCCCTTGTGGTAAGTCAGCTCAGGAAGTACAAAACAAGCAACAGAGCAACAGAGCAACAGTCATGCATGTTTTGACCGACGACAAACCATGGAAACTGCCAGAGATGAAAACAACTTTTAGCTTTGTCTCAGTGTTTTTCTCTCTCTGATCTTAGCCGGCTGGTGGCTTTGGCCCTGGGGCAACTGAACACTTAGTTCTCTGTCAACTCAAAAGTGTTTATTGTACATGTCTGAAAAATCTATGAAATTGAGAAATGCCCTTGAAACAGAATTCTAGTGAAGCCAAAAATGAAAGAATCAATATTTCTAATTTTCGGTAGTTTTTCCTTTATTCCCATCATTTAAGAAAATATTCAACTCAATGTAGCTTAAATCTTTTACCTAAGGTCCAATTTAACCATGTAATCTGAACCATGTATAGTATTTAAAAGTAAAAATATAAGTAACTTTAAAACTTCAATATGCAGTAATGATCTACCGACCTCAAGTATTCTTGAAATACTTGCAAAAGCTTAACTGTACTATACCACTATAAGCAAGACGGTGTCTTATATAGCATGTCCATAAATAATCTGTATGGTCTAGAGTAAAGCAATTAATCGCTGCAGTTATTCGCAAAACTGTTGTGTATTGCTAAAAAAAAGTTGAATTTTCCTTGAACGCACCAGCCAGCCTGGAAGCTTTGCTGTTTTCAATCTCCCTTTTATGCACTGAGGTCTAAGCCAGATTCAACTATTTTCCATTGTGTAAAAACCACTATTTTGCCAAATAACATGGCCAAATTACCCTGTCTTTGTTCTGCTAGAAGAGAAAAACATGCCTCAGTGTTGAGTGAAGTTGGATTATGTTAAAATCAGTAGACTGGCCTTATTATTTCGACACTGCAACTTTACCTAACAAAGTCATTCAGGACATCACATGGCAAATACCATGTGCTGCGACACATCTGCTATCTTTTCCACCCATATAGTGGTGGACGGGTTGTATCAACTGTAAACTCATTAATTGCCAACACTGCATTTTTTTGAGTCCACAGCAACCATTTTGGTCAAGAGACAATTTAATTGTTGGAGTCAACATTTCAGAGGTCACCTTGCAGAGAAATTTGTACCAGGACAGACAGCTGTTAAATTTGTGAAGTTACAAGTTATAATTAAGGCAAAAAACAAGTGCCATCAGTTTAAATGACTGTAATTCATCATCTCACACACCACACCAAATAACCCAAACCCTGATTATTATTTTTGCTTATACATCTTGCAGGCAACATAAGCCTGACTGTTATAAAAAGTATATGGAAACGGCTGTTTAGGAAGGAAATCAGACATATATGAGCAAAAAATGCAAAATCTTACAACATATTTTGTGCGACAATGCAAATTAGGGGTGAGAATCACAGAAAAGCTCATGATACAGCATGATTACCCGCCATGACAATAACCATACACAATAAATCATGATGTTTGTGTAACTGAAAAAGAAAAAACGGAACAGGTGTCAATATGTTGCGATGTAATTTTTTTCTTTTCATTACTGATTCTGATACTTCAGTTTTGTGCATCAGCCAATATTATACCAATCTGCCAGCAATGGCAAAATGTAAATATTATTATTCATTAAATTTACTAAAAACAATGCCTAAAAAGTTATATATACTTTGACTGTAATCTAAAATTTTATATACTGTGACAGAAGAATACAAATATACCCCTACATGTATCCGTATACTGAACAGTGTTAAGCCCAGCTACCTGCAGCTCTCTGTTTCTTACATACTAACCTAGTCAATGTTTCAGAGAGATCCACAAATCATTGCTAGTCCACAGACACACATGTGGTTAATAATATGTAGTAAGTCGACAAGTTATTGGAAGAAGGAATATGGAAACTGTACACATTTATAAGTAACATAAGACTCACTAAAACTGCAAGTGGAATAGATACACTGTTTTTGTCTGAAAAAAATATACCTCCTGGCTGTATATTTTGTTACTTTTTGTGGGGAGAACAGAACTACACTCATGATATTATATTTATTTAGTAATTTTGAATCTGTGTTAAGTAGTTTAGAGTGATTTTTGGCTATTGTTTTTCGGTTTCACTTGCTAATTAGACTTGGGCTGTTTTTGTGGTTCTTCACAATACATTAGTAGAGACTTGGCACTGATATTGTAACTTTTAAGCCTATGAAAACTTGAGATTTTTTTTTTTTACTAATGTATCCTTTTAAACTTGTTATTGTAAATTTACCAGAATACTCTCTGTATAAGGCTTGTGTTCACAGGAAGCTCTAAGTCAATTTCCTGCACTGTACACAGTGAAACAAAGAGAGTGGACAGGGACAGAAAAAGCCCACAGCACTGGATTAGAGAAGTGAGGATAAAAGCTTTGTATCATGATGTATGAACGTAAGTGTATGGAGTTATGAGCATTTTAAAATTAAAGCCTTACTTAGCTATTGCTCATAAATAAATCACAACATCTATAAACACATCCACATCGCATGCAAATTAATGTAAACCATTAATACATAAAAACCTGGGGAAGATTTGAATTTCTACATGATTACACTTGGTTGAAGTTAGCGAAAAATTAGTAAAAATAATCATTAGCCTATATTTTTATCAAGGCTTTTAATGTCACCACTTTTTCAATACCGCCACAATATACACAAAATACTTCAATAACTCTCTACCAATTAATTAGCAAGCCAAACATATAATGGTGTTTTTTTTTAGGAAGAACTTTAAAATATGAGGCGTCAAGTGCCTTGGTTTCAGGGGTCTGTGGCACAAAAAGTTGAGGCGCCTCTCTTTTCTTGCTGGCAGCCTCAGCTCGGTCTCGCTCGTGCACCGTCTGACCGCTCGTGCAGTTTTTAAAAGGCTGTTCAATATAACGGCGCCGTAAATGACAGTTTATAAAACAAACTCGTCTTTACCTGCGAGATGTCATAGCAGTCTCTGAAAGCTGTCAAGTGTCCTCAAACGTTCCCCTTTCGCCTCTGCTGGGTCGCTGTGAAGATTGAGAGATCTGTTGAACCTGCGCGTTGAGCTGCACAAAACTACTGACACGACTTCCGGTAAAAGCCTTCAAAACAAAGGACGTATTTGTCGGTTGTTGTCAAAATGAAGTAAACATAAAGGTTAATTTGTATGTTTCATTTCAATAACCATCAATTTAAAACATTACGGTTTGTGATATATTTATTTTTTTCGTTATTTTGGTAACTTATTTACAGTATTCTGTCTATGTTTTTGTGTATGTAACTTCTGCACAGGAAGCTATAGCCTGTTTCCTCTGAATTAATTTATTTTAGTAAAAATAATTTTTCGAGTAAAAACCGAGGATATCTATAATAAAAAAATGGTAATTCTTCGTACAGTAATACAAATCTAGGCTTGCAAAAATGTATTAACTACATCTCGACGTTTCTGTATTAGGTGTTCTGACTATTTACCTTGCCTGCACAGTGCAAATCAAAGCCCTCAGTCTAACTTGAGCCTTTAACCACCAATTAAAATGTAAAAGAGAGCACTACTCGATGAATAGCACATATTGACCGAACCCTGGCTTGTACTGATAACCTAGTAGAACATATTGCTGTTGTAGTTATCAACACTTTTTTTAATGGCTATTTAAACTAACTTTTACATTCTTTTGTTAGATGTGACTGCTTCGTGCTCTTAACTGTTTGTTGGATTTTTTGCTCTGACTAATCTTGGCCAACTCGGTGCATTAAAATAACATGGTCTAGGTTCCTTGACATATTCATGTTATTGTCAGAGGCTTTATATTGATTTACTTTAAAAGTCACTGAAAGATATTTATAGATGATTATTCCTCACTTCTAATTGGATTTGACATATTTGAAGCTAAAAATAGGCACCCCCAAAATATATGACTGAAAAGTTAAAAAAAAAGTTAACTACTAAAGGTAAAACATATCACAATCATGTTGTGTAGCTAAAATGGCACTCTGACTAGCAGCAAACAAACAAAACAAAACAAAAACTGCTGATTCAGAGATTTACCATTTGATTAATGTGCTAACCAAGCTTATTATCAAATCAATAAATATTCCCTTTATTACTCATACATTTATCCACTTGCAGTATAGAGTAGTGGATAAATAAAGGCTGGCTCTCAAGATGAAAAGACTTTCTTTGCCCATTGATTTATTGTATTTTCACTAATGATGCTGTAGAAGCCTGATTAACTTGTGCAGTGTTTCACTTTGTTACTGTAAAGCTCTGCTGTTGTCTAGTGAGGGATAAGGCAGGTCTGTGTGCCTCCTCCTCTGCTCTACCCTCATGATGGGACAGCCTCCAGGCTCTGGAGGATGGTGTTGGTTGTGGGGGGAGATGAGTAAGAGAGGGAGAGCAGCATTGACGTCACCGGCCTGTGGTTATCAGTGGAGGTTAATCTACTGGGGGATGGATGGGCTTATGCAATTGTCTGTGAGCTCACAGGCTTCACATCTATGGATTTGCTTTTCCACTGTTTGACCCAGTGTGCTGCTGCAGCTTACAGACAAACACTGAGATGATCGAGAGGGAATTTCTTCTCTCTGTGGAACTTCTGTTGTCAAAGTGGATGTTTTTTCTCTGCCAAATGCAATGTGCTTCAGGCTGGATGGATGGATGGATTTGAACACAGGGTTTATTGTTTGGGTCTGGCGAGCAGTTAAAATGATCCTCATACAATGGGAGGACATACCGTCTGATCGATTAATAGTGGGAATTGATGAAGAGGGCTAGAGGTAGAGGGATATTAGAATAACATAGAGTGCACATTTAGTGTTTAATAATAAGATTGATACAAGACTGGAGGCCTTAAAAACACAGTTATTAACATTTATTGGGTGGTTTAGATGCCCTTTGCATGTCTTGTGTGGGTTTTGAGGATAATTTAAAATTATTTTTGCTCTACACCCACAGGGATACATATTTTAGGAGAAAACCTGGTGAAACATCTGAGAAAAAAGTCAGTCAAGCTCTGTTTTACTGTCTGTGTTTGTCTTTGTGTTGAAGGTGGGATTACACATAGATCCCGACCTCAAACATTGTGAGGGGCATTACAAATGGTCCCTTTCATTGTGGTGTTAATAAAGTCACTAGAAGCTGGTGCTTTATGGTGAAGTTCTGAAGTTGACTTTGGCTCTAAAAGATTGTTCAAAAGCAGATGATTGACAACAATGATTTAAAAAAAAGAAGCAAAGTGAAACAATAAGTAGTAGTATGCCTTAAAAGGCCTTGCCAATGTGTTTTGCAAATGCTGGTTCATTAACTGAACTGGATCATTTATAATGTGTTTTAATGTCAAATGCAGCATGCATGTAAAATATACTTAGGTTTTAGATTTATTTCCCAAGCTGTTCAAGGCAGCCACATTCATACACCATAAAAATCGGTTATTTAGTAATTCTTGTTGTGTGGTGATGTATGAGTACATATTAATCTAAAAAAAAGGCCACATTGCATGACTGTAATTAAATTCTCACAAAAACAACTGTGCATTAAATGTGTACACTTTACAGAAATTAATTGGGAAACATGCATGCCTATAAGAGTAGAAAAACGCATTCATATATCTCAAACAGAAAAGTGGAGTTTGCTAAATGATCTACTATGCTGTAAAGAATAAATGGTTAGTAAAAATAAAGCAGAGGTGAAGTTGGGAACTGGAAAGGCATGACGAAGTTCCTGGACTGAAACATTCTCATTTTATCACCATGCAGACTCATGTCCTGTTGAGTCTAGGGGAGAGACAAAAAGACTCAACAGCACAAAGCCTTGTTTCCCACCCAGAGCATTGGAAACCAGGATGTCCCATCCACCCTGAGGTGGCTGCTTCTATAGGCTTGTGGCCTTTGACCCTTTTGCCTTGAGACTTGCAAATCTGCCTGCTCAAAGCCTGAAAAAAATCTGGAAAGGGAAACAAAGAGGACTTTACTGAGAGTGATGCAGCTGGACAGCTGGAGTCGTGTCAGAGAGAAAGAACTTTTATTACCATGTGGACATAAAAAGCCGTGAGAGAGGAACTTTATTTCACAAAATGGGGTGAAATGTAGCTTTTTATTTCAGGAATGTAACTGTCCAACCTCTTTGGAAAACATTCTTAGAAAGTCATTCAGTGATTTTCTAAGAATATTTCTTTCACCACAGATGATGCCATAGACCCTTTTGGACTCGAAGGCCTGTATTTAGCCCAGGTTTGAAGATCTGATAACATTTCATCAGAAGAAAGCCTGAATTTGTTGCATAATTTATAGATCTACTTTGACCTTTGAGCAAACAGCATTCATCAACGTGCTGGGAAAAAACCCCACATCTTAAAATGTTCTGGCTGCCTCTGAGCTCTTGCTTCTGAAGCTCCAATCAAAGCCAGTCAGTTGCTTAACACATGAATCAAAATTAGCTTTCTGTGTCTTTAATTCTTAGAATTCTGTATTCCTCTGAAATACATATTTCACCCAGAACTGACTCAACTCTTTGACCCCTCTGTGCGTCACCAAAACAGTGATCCTCTACCTCATTATTTGGTTCTATGTCAGGATGTGGTATTTTGTTTTCAATTTAATTCCTGGAAAACCCTTTAATCAAACTACTTACACTTATTAACTTGAAAACGATCTTTCCCCAGAAGGAGCCGGCACTGCGTGAAACTATTTCATCTACTCCATTTCATAGTTTTAATTAACACAACACAAGATGCAGTGTCCTTCTCTGTCATTAGCAAGGAATAAATTCAACTCATTAAAATCTTAGACTTAATGAAAACGCTCAAGACAGATTTAGGATGTACTGAAAGATGTATGAAGCAGTGCAGCAGTTGCTGTTTTCTCTTTAATTGCAGACTTTCAATTAGCAGAAGGGCACCAGAGATTGCTGTAGGTGATTTGAATTATAAGAAGTAAATATCACTGTAGTGGGAAAGGCTGTTTATTGATGTGTGTATGAGCCCCGCTGACTTAAATTGCTTTTGATTTGGAAAAAACACTGTTTTTCTTGGACGTTTCAATCAAGATATGAGCAGAAACCTCTCATTTAGAGAGACGGCAGATTGACGTCGGAACTTGTGATTGCTTCAATATATGCAGGTGCCTGGAAACTAATGAATTGAGGACTAACACTGTGAATTCATAAGATGCTTCAGCTTCTCTACCAATTTTTAGATTGCATTTCCAACTGATCTAAAACTGAAAATAAATGGAAAATACCCCTTGGCGAGCTCTCTTGCCTTCCATTAGCTCTTTCATTACCTACAAAAGTAATACAGGAGGTTATGGAACAAATGTCTTGTTACTTTTTAGATTAGAACTAAAAGACAATTATGTTTCAAATACTGGTCTGTAATTTAACTTAAAACAACAGATCCACATAGCTTTTTTGTAGATTTTTAACACATCCAAAAATCTTTATGAGCAGATAGATATTTTACAAGTTGTAAATA
>JAPZDV010000002.1:6089085-6120279 GCA_029814665.1 Acanthurus lineatus | reverse complement strand
TTCTATTTTTCGCAACTTTGTCCGCTTTTTTAAAAATATTTTGGGCTGGAGCAAAAAAGTAAAAATAATGTGTGTTCTGTGAACGGTGGTGCAGGTTTAAAAAAAAAAAAAAAAGGACAAAATATATAAAACAAAAATTAAAACGACATATTAATTTTCTTTCCATATAAAAAGCGATGAAAAGTATACAAAAATAGAAAATAATTACAGCAGGAGACATGGGCGCTATGGAGGGAATGGGTGGGAGGGTTTCTTTTTTTTCTCCATTTTTCTCATTATTTTGTCTCTGCCGAGTTATTTGGCGGCGGAACAGTGTAATATTTTGGGGCTGTTTAAGGCGTCCTCCACCAGGTGGAGCTCCACGCCGTCCACCACCACGTCCTTGATGCAGCCAACGAAGCCGGTGCTGTAGGCTTTGGGCAACCGACGGGCAACTGCCAGCTCCTCCAGACCACCTGAGGGGAGACGGAGACAAAGGTAGAGACAATGATGAATCAGCAACTGTACGGAAACACTCATACTCATCCTGTGACGCCTATATCACTCCAAATTGAGGCGGGGCTACTCAGTTTACTTCAATGTAGATCAAAGAAACAAAACCTAAGCTCCAACATCTCCCTTTATGAAGCCAAAGAACTGTTACATTATTTTTCCCTTTAACATATCTTATAAATAAATCCACATGTCCAGCTCACTAACGCAGACTCTCTGATACAAATTTTATGTTTCTCAGCCAGGAGTAAAAATACTCTATGATGACATTATCTGAAGTTATTTACTCAGCTCCTGCGGAGCTTCAGAAGACATTACACAACTGTTTTCACAGGCCCATCAGCACTCCCCATGACTAGTAAGCTGACCTTCATGTTTAAAATGCGTGCAGTGCCCCTTTAAAGATCAAACAGCAGGATAAAGGTTTGGATTTCATAACAAATGAAACCTTGCAAAAGCCATCAAAAGGCTGTACCGGAAATATTTTGGTCAAGAAATATATTTCTGGCTCTAAAGTTACTTGTCTTTGTCAAGCGTTGTCTTTGATTTTTAGTGTGATGACACCCGCCAATGAACATGACAGGTTGACACTTTATTTGTTAAGCCACCATGATCAAAGGGAGAAAGGCAGAAAGTCTGCATGGCAGCCAGACAAAGTTAAGATAGACGAGAGAGAAGCTTCTTTCAGTTTGACATGGTGCATAAAGTGCTCCAGAATATGCTACAAATGAAAGGTGGTGACAGGGTGTAAAATCATGAATACATAATATCCTCATTAATTTTAGCACTAAGCGCTCACTGCTGCGCTCTCAACTCCTCAGATATCACCTGTCCATCAGAAAGTGTATTCCCAACTGTGGCAGCATTTTCTTCAAATTTTGAGCTTTGAGCTGCACTTTTCTGTTCCTCCATGTTAGAAACCACTGCTAACTACCCACTTTTTTAGGCCTGACTGCAAAAGAAATAACTCTAACAAATGTTTAAGAGCTGGTTCATCCAGCTTAAAACCACTTTCTATCAAAAAAATTGTACCCCAAAAAAACCCTGATAGCATGTTTTTGGGACACTTTTTGTGGGAAAAGATTTTGCCTGACAGCTTTTTAAAATCAACTGATGAGAGCAGCACAAACCAAACAGTAATATTACTTCATCTGTGGAAGAGTGAACACGCTTGGCTAGAAAGCACAATATTTAAAGAAGAATTTCACGGATGGAAAGATGTTCTGTACATAAAACTGGGATTCTGATGAAAGTACATGCAAATACTGTATTTTTAAACGGCTACATGATCAAAGAGAATAAAGAAAAAGGGGCTGGGACACCTTGTGTTACAGTTTGATCTGAGTTCAGCGGGCCACCTCTCCACTGATCTGACCTCTGCTCTTGAGACCCTTTTACATGGCCTGTTGCTGGCATGAATACTGTGTTGTTAGAGCACCTGACTGTTCTGTATAAAAGTTATGAAAATGGTAAAAGGTGTGGGCATTGTTGCCTCCTCTCATCTGGTAAAGAATGTATATAAGCTCCAAATTAATGTCTGTGTTATCAACCACACCAACTCCACTTGACAAGAATGTATAGTTACTATGACAAACTAAATGTGACTAACACTAGGGGGAGAGTTAGCTAAAAACAGCAAGCAGCAGTTATCAGGTAACTCAAAGTAGGAGAATACTGAAAATGTCTGCAACTTGGGAAGACAATGAAGTCTGTGAATAGAGGGTGGGATTAACTGCCACAGGTGGTGGTGGTAAATGCTTGTTACTGCCAGGTTATGCAGTGTTATTGTTTGCAAAGCAGTGCCTGACGCTTGTGTTATATGTTACAGTAAAAACTGATTAGTCATTAGTCATAAGTCAAGTATTACACGTCACACCTGTCATGCCTCTCTATGGTCCAAAGGATATAGAAAATTGGACATAAGTGTGGCTGTGTGTATGTGAGGGGTGATTACAAAATGCAAAAACAACATCTAAATTTTGATCCTTTAGGACAGCGAAGTCACTCATTACGGGGGAGCTCTTGTTCAGGCAACATGCAGTTACCATCCTTCATTTGCACATTCTATGAACAATGTAATGATAGAAATCTCTTAAAAAATTGAGAGAGTTTCTCTTTCTGCAAAAAAACTTTTTGCATTTCTGAAAATGACCCTTTAAAGCACTTGTGAACTTGATGGAAATTGCCCACTAAAGTGTTTTATCTTTCAATCACAGGAAGTTTAAAAATAGACATTTTTAATATCATGGATTTGTACTTCAAAGCAAATGTTTCAGCCCTTGTACTTTCCAATTCTCTTTAACTTTACTGCACTTTTCCCTCTATTTCAAATCATCCAACTTCCCTTTTTTTAAACTAAGTCTCATAACGTCCTTTTTGAGGAGACATGATGACCTAATTGCCAAGTGTGTGGCTCGCTCCTTCTTCCTTTTGATGGTGTTTTCAGCTACTCTTTTGAGCCAGCACACCCAAAGTAGTCATTAGTGTCTTTCTCAATAAATCAGCGTGAAACGTCTTTATTCAGAATTTCATGAGATTTGTCCTTACTAGGAGAGAGGCTGACCCTGTATTTTGATGTTTTACCTGGCTGCCATCCCTGCTCTCTCTCTCTCTCTCTCTCTCTCTCCCTCTCCCTCTCCCTCTCTGTTATCTACACTGTCACAATCCTCCTGCATCCTCTGTCTTGCTTTGCTTCTTGTTAATCCAATGCGTTTCCCCCCCTACTGTCCCCATCTCTCCTTCTCTTCCCTGGTTGCTCTTTTTTAATCTGTCGGGCTGAGAGTTCATATCCCCGTCGAGCTCTTTACATCCCCTGTCCCTGCCCCCTTTAATCGGATTGCGTTTCTCCGAATCGGGGATCGACAGGGCTAATTTCATGCAAGTTACAGATGAATTAATGATGAACAGTGAAAGGGGGATTTAAAAAGGAGAAGGGCTCTCGATGGGAGGGCTGTGTGAGGATTATGTATTCTTGCTGCAGGGCTCGCTCAGCACCTGTTCCAGAGCGCTGCCTCCCTGTGTGTACGTGTGTGTGTGTGTGTGTGTGTGTGTGTTTGTATATGTGTACTGGAGTAGCCGAGCACACCTCTACATGCAGCGTGTCTCTAAAATGTCACTCATGCTGCCTCTCCTCTCAAACCTGCCTCTTTGTCCGCTCTGCCTTGTGCATTCTAAAGAGCAGTCTGACTTCATTTCGGCACCCGTCTTCAATGTTATTTCCTCAGAATGTTCAATCCCGCCATGCCATGTGTGTTCTTTCAAAAGCGGCTTCTCTGAGCCAAGTTCAGACCAAATTGAACTCCAGGTAGATAACGGGCCCGACTTTGGTCATTTTCAATTCAGGAGAGCAGACAACTTTTGAATTTGTCAGATAGCCTTTCATCCCTCAATACCTGAATAGGTTTGAACATATTTTTTTCTTTTTTTTTTTGCCCAAACTATAATCTTTTTTCCTTGCCAGAGACTTTGCTTATTCTTTGCAATGCCAATGAGTTCATTGCTCATTTTTGGCAGCCCTCTACCAGTGGCAAGGATGAAAAAGTACCATGGAATTACAAGTATTCCTCTGACTTGATGCATGGCATTTGCAGACACATTTTCAAGTCTGAAAGATTTTTTTTTTTTTTAACATGTGTGGGCACCTACCCAGCCAGAGTGCTCCGTCTGTGTCCAGCTGTGTTGCTGCCAAAGGCGATGACCCTGTTACCGCCGCCTCATTGCCAACCTGTAGAGAGCCGTCTCTAAGTGCTCTGAGGGGGTGAAAGAAAAAGAGAGAGATGCAGTTGTGAGTCGGTCTGGTGCATGCATCATACTGAATAGCTGTAAATAGCAGTTCAATTTAATCTGAAGAATCAAGACTCCATTGCTCCACTGCCAGCACACTAAGCGCTCACATAACTGCCTTTGCCAAGCAGCGTACTAAATGTGCCTGTCTACCAGCTAACAGATACCGTTAGTGCACCATCCATTATAGGTGGCTCCGCGCTACGCATTAGCACACACTTAAGAATTGTGACAACGGGGCTAATTTGAACCCACTGTAGTGAGTTTCCAACTGAGAGAGTGTCATTAAAGGCAAGCCGCGAACACAGATAGCTTTGTAACTATGTGAGCGTTATGCCTCATGCTGCGATTTACACCATCATCAACATCCAAATTATGTCATCTTCCCGAAACTCCCTGTAAGCCCAGGATGAGATTTGGCCAAATCCCTGTTTGAAACAGATGCAGCGGCTTTTCGAGGATCGATTATACTTGCCCTACATGATGAAACCAATCTAATTATCCTCCGTACTTCCATTCACAGCCGTGTTGAAAGCAAATGTTCAGCAGCGATAAAGCACAGATCACGTGGAAGCTGTTAAGTGGGTCTTTTCAAAAGTTCAGGCCATTAATTTGTTTCTAAGGAAGAAATCCATTAATGTGACATCACTCTGTGGCACAGTGTTTTTCTCAACATCTGAAATGCTAATCCATCTACTAAAGCAAAACCTGTGCTACTGTGTCTAATTTATAGGATTTTTTTATGTATATACTGTAGATACATGCTGTATGCGTGCAAGTATGTACAAAATGTCAACAAGACTAAATATGCAGTTGGGAAAATATGAAAAGTGTGGCAGTCAATAAAGCTATTAAAGCTGCAAGTGTTTCATCTATTTAAATTCTGATTCAGGTTTTACTCTCCTTAAGTGTGGAGTCATTTTGCATTTTACGAACATGAGCACTTATGTTAAATGAAGGGACCTTGTGCTGGAATATTGTTTTTAAGACTTTCATTATTTCAGCTGATTCTGTGTTCATTCCATATTCCTAAATTAAATTATACTTAATGAAGTTATGATACAACAAACCTGAGGGGAGCCGACAAGAAATGCACTATAACTGAATTTCTGGTCTATTTAATTTGGCTTTTTTGATTTTATTTTCATTGTGATACATTTATTCATGCCCTATCGTACACCCGGCGCAAACGTGGTGCGCCAGTGGCGCAGATGTCATTGCTATCGTACACCCGGCACAAGTGTCATTTTTGCCACAAGAGACCCCAAGGTCCCCTAGCGGGTTTATGTGTGCTTAAATGACATGAAGTCTTTAATGAGGTGCATGCACATGAATGCAGTTTTTATACTGTATGCTTACAGTGTGATAACATATGATCTGTTATTAGCTTTTTTTATATGTTTTGTGGAAAAATTTCCTGTAAGGTGCCAAAATATGTCGGGATGTCGCTGCTTGTTCTACCTTTTTAAATATTTATTAATGTGTCTAAGTAATTCGAGGCGCAATGCTTCATCCTCATGCGTGACCAGGCATGAAAGTTACCTTAATCTGAAACTAATCAGTCATCTCAGTGCAAGGGATCGCCGTGTAGCAGAAAATTCATGCAAGAGATCACAGAGTTTGCAGCAAAATAAATACAATATGGATTAAGTTTAATCCTAATCCACCTGTAAAAACATTTATACCTAAGCCCCAACTAGCTGCCATTTTCCATCTTACCTGCTGGCCTTGATGCGTATCCAGCGGTTGGTGTCGACACGCACGGTGGAGCGCAGCACCACAGGCTTGGAGCCCAAGTCATATGTCATCTGAATGCGTCCGTCCACGATAGCCAGGGCAATGTAGTCAGAGCGCTCCACGCCCTTCCCACTCCACAGCACCAGGCCCTGGGTGGCCTCCGTCCGGATGCTCAGCTCAAATTTATTCACCAACAGAGCCTTTTCACTAGGAGAACAGAAAACACATATATTAGCTTTTGGTCTTATTCATTACAATTAGTTCTACATTTTGGCGCAGCTGATGCAGCTGGGATCTCTACTGTTATCCTGAAGACCCATAATTTAAACCATCGTTTTGGTTCTGTGTGCTAACATAAATAACTAGAAAGCTTTGCAACTCCTGCTTTTATTATCATGCCAACAGAGTTGCAGTGATCTTTAAGGATGCAGACTCAGTTTAGAAGTAGCAGGAGGCTGTTTTGCTATTAGCTTCCTACTTCCTACTGAGTCTGATCTGTATTGCTACTCTGTGCTTCCCGTGTTACTTTGTGTGTGAGTTTGTGTGCGCCAATGTGTGTGTTTTTTAGGCAGCTGTTTGATCTTAAGGCTTGACTGCTACAGCTGCAGGGGTGATTTGGATGCAGAGACTAGACGACTTTCAGCTATCCTTAAGAGTCACTGTACGTCACTGCCAGCAGTGTGTGAGACAAATACACACTGCGATGTGACTCTACTGTATATGTGTGCACAGACACCATCATGCATTCATTCCTCCATACAAACACCCTTACAAAGTCCCACTGTTCTTCGTGAGTCCAGCAGAGATGCAAAGAACCGTACCTTTAATTTATGTTTTGCATGTCTGTGTGTGCACATCATCTATCAGCATCTGTGCATAATGTCTGCACATCTGTCAAACGGATCTACTTCCATCTCTTCAAAGGGTATCTCAACACAAAGACAAAGACAAGGTGAGGACACGTACGACAAAGAACCAATGACACGTGGATGAAAAAAACAACAGCAGCACAAAGCTGGAGACAAAGATTAGACAAGACAGACAACAAGACAAAGGAGTCGGCATAGCAAGCAGAGAGGCTCATGGGAGTACAGACAGGACAGGATATGGGAGGAGATTAAAAGAGAAACTGAGAGTCTAGCAACTTCTCACATGTTCCACTGTAAGAAGTATTTTCTCATTTTCTGACTATTTTTCTCTTTGTTAATGAGCAGGAGGAAGACATAGGTCAGCAGCAATGGGATGAGAGGAAACTTTTGAGTTACTGACAGCAAGTTTAATGAAAGGCAGCTTCAGCAGCCGAGACCAAAGAATGCAGGTTCACTTGACCAGATGTGGAGAAAGAACACAGCATCAAATGTTTTTTTCTCTTTCAAAAACATGTTTAGGTTGTAAACTCTAACCATCCTGACTAACTTAATGAGGTAAACATGATCGAAAAAGAATGATTTGAGAGCATCATTTCTTTTTTTTTTTCTTCACAGAGAAAAAAAACACACTAAATACAGCTCAGTGAACCTTCTCCCGGCCAACCCTCAAAGAGCTCACAGGGCCCAATAAATCTCCATCGAAGCGGGTTGTCAGTGATAAGGTCAAAGTTATTAAAAGTGCTGAATATATCATGAATAAAACAACACCGGCGCACAGCGTTCTAAATCTCATACACACCACTGACTTCATAGATTTCTGGAGTGTTGCTGTTTCTTTTTGTAAATGGAGGGATTTTATCTACTCCTTATATGTATTCAAATTCTCAGAGGGCTTCTCAGAGTGCTGTTCTCCATTTAAACTCTAGGTGGCAGTAGTGGTTAGCATATTAAAAAGCCATGAGGGACGACAGCCACTGCAAAGAAGCTGCAGCTCTGCCTGGTTTTGTGCCGTTATCAGAGCTCTGAACTTCACAATTAACTGAGGCATCAGTTTGGCTCTTTGTGACTCATATTGATAACTTTCTCAATAATGGAAACAATGCTGACATTGCGGAGGAGAGTTCAGCCCTGTGAGAGGTCAGAGAGGCATTGTCAGGGAGAGAAGGAGAGGATGAGGAAGCGTGGAGTGAGTGGACAGCATCAAAATCTAAAAGCTTTTGAGGGACTCACCTCTGGTCAGAAGGATTCTCCAGAGACTCGGGACTTAAGGGAGCAGGGGGAGAAAGTCAACGGCATGCAGTGTAAGCGCAAGAGGCCAGAAGGAAAGAAAGAAGGAGGGAAGGAAGGATGTTGTGAGCCCACTGGGCTATCACAGAGGTCTGGTTTAGACCTGGAGCTGCAAGAAGCATAACTTATCTGCTCTACTACAATATCGACCATGTCAACAGTCGATAACAACAGTTGTGTGATCATAGGAAGTGTGTAGCTTAGCCCTGATAACACCACAACCATAAAAAGAGGTTCTCTAGAGAGCTATTTGGCTCGAGATGGATGACTAATATACCAAAATGCCCTGGGATGAAGCATTTTTTAAACACAAGCATTACTATTAAGTACATTCACAGTCAGTGTCCACACCAGCACAAAGGCTACTTTAAGTCATATTATTGAACAACTCCTTCATATTTATGGCGCTGAGCACCACAGTGCAGCTGCAATCATCTTCTGTCTAGAGATGGAACCGGTGAATGAGAAAAATTGGGCAATTGTCAAAAAATGGGGTCAAGCGCCTGGAATCAGCTGAGAGTCATGACCAGATATGATTTGTCACTGAAATAATGGGGTTTGAGCAAAATCGACCTGAGCTTTCAGATACGCGTGGTGAGGTGAAAGAGGAGCGATCAGAGGGTGCTGTAAATAGCAACGGATACATTAACCCAAGGTGAGCGTTTGACACTTTGGCCTCAGCCAGATTTTAATGGCCTCTCGAGATATGTATTCATTTCTTCTTACAAAATCAAATCATGCCGCATTGATCGGCATGCCTTCAGAGTGCTGCACCAGGGCTCTGGTTTGCTTAGCTTCATGCTCATTGTGGCTCTTAGTAAATGTGACATCCATTAAACTTTTGACAGTCTGGCTCCAAGGACCACTGTCCTCTCCTGCTAAGTGAGATTGATGCCCATGGCTACACACTGCGGAGAGATCTCAATTGGAGGTCTGATCTACAAAGGGAGACAAATCTGTGATTAACATGTCACTGCCTCTCTTTACGGCCGACTCCATAATTATTCACAATTACAGTTAGAGATCTGGCAAAACTGAAATGACAGAAGCCCTGGCATGGATTGGAACTCTGGGCTGAATCCAGTCGGCTTAATTTGAGCTGAATTCTGCCGCGCCGCTTTGTGGGATTTTTAAAAAGAGGTTACTTACCGAGCTAATGAGCAGGAAGAAAAAACCCTTAATAACTAAGTCATCACCAAGGGTTTTCCCAGGCAGAAACTCTACAGGCACCAGAAACTAGGTTAAGGGGTATTTAGTATATCCTCTTCTTGCAGTTTTTTTTTGTGGGGTCTCATTCATTTCCCATGGAACAGATAACGCCATTCAGTGTAAAGTGCATGGCAATTCATTTTGTTTACAAACGAGTTACAACCATGCATAAAATATTCCACATTCTTAGAACAGCAATTCATTTTCTCTGGGGGTTGGACACAATGCTTATCATGCACACAGTCATGCCTCCCTCTGGAGTGAGGAAAAAAAAAAACATCTAATGACATTGCAAAATAATGAAATCTGTCAAATTAAATCACTGAAATGGAGCTTGAATGTAAAATCTGACTTTAAAGGTAAAATGATTTATGTGTGATAATTATGGCAGGAAACTGAATGCGCTTTAATCTCTTCAGTTGGGTTAACTATCAAAAAAATGGCTTTTTCCTTGCTGTTAGTTGGGGCTTGATTTGAACCCGGGCAAACACCCGGTCGTAAAATCTACTTACTCTGGGATCTCATTGGTCAGTTGGCTTGAGTAAAAAGGAAAGACAGTGAAGGACATTCATATGAGACAAGACGTGTGGACAAAGACAAGGGTGGTCAGACTGGAGGACGGGACAACACAGTCACGCAACTTGAACGCCCATAAACAGCAATGATACACATAAGGACACACTCACACTCACTCACTCACAAACACACACACACGCACACAGACAAACACACACTTCTGACAGAGTTCTCGGGCCAGTTGTTTCTGAGTAAGTGTGTGAGTTGTGTGTCTCCATGGGAGTGTGATGATCTGCAGACTGTGGCCCGGTTTTCACACCTCTGAGTGTTTGTGTGAAGAGCTGTGAGACGACGATATAGAGCCGTATGCTTGATGTCTTTTCAGGTCCATCACATAAACATTTTTGTTTGTGCCAACCTGGAGGCGCACTCTTGCCAACCTTGTAGATGAATGCAAGAGTAAAAATGTCTCATCATCTGCCTAAAGGGACAGGATCTCTCTGTCTCTCTTCTTTTTTTTTTAACACCTGCTTCTGAATCCATTTTACACTTGCGTCATCAGCTTTTTCCCTTAACAGGGTGCATAAAACTGCGGATGACTTGTCTTTGGATGCCAGTTTTATGGGAAACAGTCATACACACTTTCAAGAAAGGATATAAGTATAATGGTGCATGTGTGCTTATTGTCCAGTGTGTGAGAAGCAGTAGACCACAGAGCGA
The DNA here is from genome assembly GCA_029814665.1 of Acanthurus lineatus. NCBI lineage: Eukaryota > Metazoa > Chordata > Actinopteri > Acanthuriformes > Acanthuridae > Acanthurus > Acanthurus lineatus. The sequence continues at coordinate 6,109,666 of JAPZDV010000002.1, read as the reverse complement.
AACTGAGCGTGCTCTGGGCAACAATGTGATTGTTAACCGTCTTGCTAATTAGTAAAATCCTGTCAAGAGTTGAGTGGGACTGCCATGAAGGAGGGGGGATGGGCTATTAGCCAGGCGCCCAGTTCACCCTGAAGCCCTAGCACTTATGATATCATCAACAATGTCATTGCTGCTTTACCAAGGGAGGCGATAGATAGACAGAGGGGTTATTTGGCTAATAGCTGTTACAGTGGAGATGCTGGGTGAAGCTGAGTGGATGAGGTTGTTCCCCTTGTCCTCTTCCTTACCTCTTTGTAACAGCGTTGTGGTACTCGATGAACGTCCGCCCGTCAAAGGCGATGGCCTCGGTCTCTCCAGCAGACTTCTCGTAGATGGCTGTGACGGAGGGAGGAGGGGAGAGAGGATGAGATCACACCAATCAATAAGACAGAGGGTTCAGTTATCAGAGCTGAAGGCGATGGAGTGTGAGCAAATGGGACAGGAGGGGTGGGGTGGGACAGGACATTTGTAGTTTTAATTAACGTAAAAGGGACAGCCGGCCATACACACAAGGTTAATGGCTAAGGCAGTGAGTATGTAAGACAGATAGAGCCAGAGTGAGTATATGTCTGGCAGGGTGACAGGGGGAGATGATGAAAGGGATGTGCAACTCTTGAGAAGAGCATTTCATGAATATTCAGTTGACACGTTTAATCATTCTCATAACTGCCACTTTAGTTTGAAATTATTACAGGGTAACCCTACATAAAGAAACACTGCATGCCTAATATTCACATTGTTTCCTTGCCTACACAGAACAGGATTGAAACAAAGGTCTCACATGCAGAAAAAAAAACAGGAGACAAGCAGTTCATTGACGCAAGCCAAGAACAAGCTGTGTTACATTAAGTATTGCTGATTTCAGTCCCACTCATACTACGCTTCGAAAACAGCCAAAACGCTGCCACGTATCTTTTAAAAGTAAACCCAGAAAATGTTGGATGAGGAAACAGAACAATTTGTACAGTGACAATGACTCACTGCAATCTTATGCTGCCTTGATTAGGTGATCTCAAGCCAGGAAGTATTGCTACCCACTGGCTTCCTCAAAGACCAATCAGGCCGATGGTTTGAAATATATTTAGGAAAACAAAAGTGTTGAAGATGGTCTGCGACTCTCTGACTTGAAGCAGGACCATGGCAGATGTAATATGGCTGTGAGGATGGATATCGATGACGATGATACTCACTGTTCTGACAGTGTCCTCCTGAGAAACCGCTGAGGCAAACGCACTCGTAGGAGTCCAGCTGGGGGTTACAACGGCCGCCGTTATGGCAGGGCTCCTGGGAACAGGGGTGGCCTTGGAACATGGCTATGTTGCTGGAGCGCAAGGCATTCTCCTCTCTGAGGATGGGGGTACCCATGAGAATGATCTAAGAGCAGGAAAGAGAATGAAAGGGACAAAGAAATGATTTTCTTTTTTACATATTAAGCATCAGTTTAACAGTCCTACTTAATACAACTCAAAAAAACAGTTGTTTAATGTCTTCTGTGTCTCTGGAAAGTTTTTAAATAACTTAAAAAAAGACCCTGATGATGGGAGACTACACTTTCACATAACAGAGGGCCTGCACTTCACGGTTTCAAAAATGTGGGCAGTGAGGGTCTGTTTAAAATTTGATTGGTTGCATGGGAAATCTGGCATCCGAGCTTTCTGACCTATAAAAGGGCACAACGATCAGAATATTAAGCATCTTTGAATTTGCCCCTCTTGTCTGCATTCATCTCTTGGGATCCAGTTTGATGGCAGCATATGTACTAAACCCCACAAGTGTGGTTTGGTATACATACTATCAAAAGCCAGAAAAAATGTCTTTTTTAAGATCAAAAGCTCATTAAATAAGCAATGATTGAAGTTACATGTAAAAGAAAATCCATAAGTTCTAATTAAGACTCAGGCTGATCTGCCTCATCAGGATCGCACGGCGAGATGCCGCGCAACTTAAGAAAAACAAGCCCACAGCTGTCATCACATTTTCATGCAAACTCTGACTGGGGCACACACATATATGATATCACTTATTTTAAAGTACTTCACATTAATACAGGGAGGAATAGGGAGGATATGGAGGAAAGGACTGACAACAGAAATACAGAAATGTTAAATAGTCAAATATGTCCCATCTTTAGCAGAAAGTGTCATCTTAGTGTCAACGGCTTCTCTACTAGTTTATTCACAGTAAGAATCTAACTTAAAGAATTTTTTTAAGGTCCTTTTATGCATTGCCAACTGTAAATGTAATATATAGAAAACATACACTACATCATCAAGTGAGGGTAAAAATATATCAAATTTTCAGACGTGATGATGTCCCCAGACACTTCATCAGAAAACCTTGTATAAAAATCCAGGCCAAATTTTCCTGCACCTACATTTTGGACCAATCTTTCATAGTTTGCATTTTAGTTGATTCATTTCCTCTTTTGTTTTGTAAGCTCTCTTCACATGCATTATGGCTTGAGTTACTTCCGGTCTTTGTTTTCCTTCCTGTCTTTTTTTGTTCTTGGTTATTGAGTTTCTCGTGTCCCCTATTAGCCTTCTCTTTCTCATGTATTCATAGGTTTGTTTTTCTGTCTCTTTTTTATCAGTTTGTCTGCTTCTGCCCCTGCCTGTTTTTCTTATACCATCCTTGTTCGCTGATCAGTTCTGTTCTGTATTTTGCTTTTGTTCAGGATTTGCCTCAGGTTTTGTTACTTTATTATCAGCTTTGCATTATTAAAGCTTGGTTTTCATTTCTTGAACCTGCATGCTTTGGTGTTTTTGGTGTTTTGGCCCTTTGTTGAACTCCTGAAACCTGACACAACCTTGCTGCAAGCTTGAGTCTGATCTCAAATCACTTCTTTAAACCTATTTTTACAGCCTCGTGTTTATGTAATGCTTTAATTGTTTGTGACCTTCTTTGGAGAGTTGTCTTTATGATTCTTATCTTGCTTTTAAATCTCTTACCTCTGTTTCGCTGCTTTTGTTGTCACATTTATCTGATTTAATTTTTCTCTTCTTGGCAAAGACACTTGAAGATAATCCTTTGTTACCATTCTTGGTTGTTGTCCAAAGGAAAACACAGAGTTACGGTGCTTTGTGTTTCCTGCCGAATGATCATTAAACTCATTTATCACAACACTTTCTAATAGCAAACAACTGCGAACAATGATGCTGTGAATTCCTTTTAACATGTTTTTCTTCTAGACATGAATTCTGCTCGGTTTCCACACAGGAAAATGTCTCATAAATTAGATGTTGATACAACACACATGTTAAACGAGGACATCAAACTGAGAGTACATCCCATCTTCCTCATAATTAACTATTCCCTAAAGGCCAAGTGAGACAAGTGTCACATTTAGCTTTTGATTTGCTCGAAAACTGTCAAGGGAAAGTTTGCAGAAGAGTGCTAATGACAAGTTTGCACAAACAGTTACATCCTGCCTTTGTTCTTCTGGGTTATTTTGGGCACTCAGAGATGAGCTTTTTGCTGGAAAGTGGGGAAGAAAAACTGGAAGGCTGTCAGGGAAAGATCTGAGAGCAGCGAAAGGGAGGACTTTAAAATGTGCATTCTAATATTAGTACATGCTAATCCAAATGAGCAGAGTCACTGCCCGTCACAGTGTGAGCTTATAATGGAAAATTACTACTATAGAGGCCTGTAGTATGACAGCCGGACAGCTAATATCATAGGGTTTGAATTTGTTACTGTATATTTGAGGATGCAAAGGCCTAAGTTCATTTAAATAACATCTATACATTAGTGGACTCCAAAAGCAGGCCTGATGACACCACTCGCAGAAACAGAGACATCTAAACATTTACCTTTTGGATTGTTCCTCTGAAGCCCTCAGTAAGTGCAGCCACTCTTGCTAGTCGGCTGTAATCCGGAGCTCCACCCACAAAGAGAGACTCTTTCAGGTTAAGATCTACGTGCATGTTCTGATGAGGAAGGACAGAGAGAGGCATCAAGCGATGAGCTAGAGCTGTTCAATAAAAAAAAAAAAAGCTCCACTCATATTGTAAAAAAAACTTTTTTATCTTTTCTGTACCCCATCTGCAATTTTTTTACAGGGGTTTTCTGTTCAGGATGTTATGGTTTATGGTTTTACTTCAGTGAGTTGTGTGTTCGTGTCCAGGGAGCATGAAATAAGTTGTATCCTTTTAGACAAGATATAAAGAGTGAGATTAATAAACCATATTTGCAGACATGTCACATTCATATAGATCGTCCCATAAAAAAAAAAAAAAAAGATTTATCCATACTTTGGCTGGCAGACGATTTAACAGCACTTCCTTGCCTTCGTTCCACGTCAATACACTTGATACATTACAACATAATTGATTTCTATGTCTCTGAGAGAGAGTGGTCAATTATCCTCTATCTGGGAGACATAAAAAGAGAATACAAAGGGAAATCAGGAGCAGGCTGGACTTCAGATATGGACAATTCTTTACGGATGTCTCTAATGAATGGCTGATCATAAACGCCGACCTTTCAAACAGTTCAGTGTGGAGACACATTAATTGCAATTCATTTGCGTGGCAGACGGCTATGAAATTCGATTCTTTCCACCAAACCTGTGGGACAATCGCTTTGCATTAGCAAGGTGCCGCTTCCTTCTTATGCGTGGAAGAGCCGGCCCACTTCAGAAGGAAGGAATTAATGATCTTTATTTTATGTAGAGCAGTAATTGCCAGAGGGGTAAAGTGGAGTTAATTGCTGGAAAAATGATGGAAGGGGCCAAATAAACAGGCTTTGTGCAGGCAAGCTGGCACCGACTAAGCTTTTCTTTAGGATGGGATTTGGAGTGCAGGAGGCAGCGGTGCTTGGCTGCAGCCCGGGGCTGTGTCACTGCACCCTGAGTCACTTCCAACAGCGACAGGGCGAGGATCTTGGCCAACGCTGCTGGACCCAGCTGTGGCCTGAGCCTCCAGGCTCCAACTAAAGTTGTCACCAAATGCAGGGCAGAGTTGGCCACCTCGGGCTCTTTATGTGGACCATAAAACTCTGCAACTCTTACTTACCCTGCAGGTGAAGCTACAGGTTTGCATTGAACCCATTTCCCTGGACTTGTGGTTTCTGATCTTGTCTGAGATCTTGTTTATGAAGCGCAGTTTGACAGTTTTTGCAGACACTACCTGTGTAAGATTACTTTTCTATGACTCTAAAGTGGGATTGCATGCAATGAAAGGGTGCATCATGTTCCGTTCCATTTTAACCAGGTAATAGTCTGCCCCTGTGGAGAGAGGACAGCTGGTTCTATGGAGTGAGTCTTGCTCGGTGATGTTCGGTGGGTGCTGTTAGGGGCGAGTGAGTGGGTGAAAGAGTGAGCAAATTTGTGATATTATGGTGGATTGTTCCCTTCCGAAAGAAGTGAGAGCAGATGACAAAAGAACAGCCCGGCTTGGCTTGGCACCTCACCATCTCCTGTGGTATATTTCCTCCCCTTCGCTCGCCTCTCCTGTCTTCACTCGCACTTTTTCGACAGCCACGCGGCACTGGCGTGATATCCCCGCCTACGTCAGACTAATGAAGACGTTTCTTTGTTGCTAAAAACAATGGACGTCAGTAAGATGACTGTCTCCTTTCCTTCTACCCACCCACCTTCCCGCCCTCTTCCACCCCCGCAGCAGATGGACTGAGGTGAAAGCCAAACCGCATTCTTTAAGAGCATCTCCACTTCAGAGCCGTCTGTGTGCGTGCATGGGCTTATGAAATGACAAAGTTTTTTTTCTGCAGAACCGGCACCTTTAAAGCTGCCCACAGCCTACAGAAGTACCCTTTTTTTCTGTACTGTTGTCGCATGGAGAGATGGGGGTGAGAGGACACAGTGAACGACTCAAATGAAATATGGGCTAAGGTGTGACTGGGACTTGTCTCATTACCTTGCGTGATTTCTTATTTCCAGACAGCACATCACGGAGAAGAAAAGAAAATAGGGAGGAAAAGAGTTATTAAGGGAAAGACTAGTAAGTGTCTGTGCACAGAGAGGCATGCAGAGCCAGGCAAGTGCAAAAGCCCCGGGAAACACACAAACACACACTCATACACACTCACACTTACAAGAACACAGTGGGCACATCTGTAAGAACATTGAACATAGCTGCAGTGTGGCATATACAAGTGAGATAAGCACATTAAATTTGAATCTGAGAAATGTGGAAAAAAAAGCCTGCTCTTTTTTTAACACACACACACACACCTTTGCATTACACACCAAACATATTCATTCCAACATAAAGCTGTGCAAGTGTGTGTTTACTCTAAAAGAGTGAATGCAAATGACACAGCAAGTCTAAGAAGAGCATGCATGAAGCAGCTGGTGCCACTAAGAAAAGATGAAAAGGAAAAAAAAAAACTTTGTGGATGGGAGACGGTGAATAGGGCCACTTAACCCAACCTCCCTCACAGTCTGCAGCCATTCAGTGAGTGCTGAAGTACATTTTTATTTCTCCTGTCTGTACCTATGTTCCTTTGAAAGTATGTACTTTATCATGCTGGCAGCCTGAACCGTCTTTGATATGATGAACACTCCCAGCATGCAGTGTGTGCCTATGCATGGGCCTGTGTGTGTCCACCTTTGATACGATATGGGCCTCTCTGAGCAGAGCCTATAACCAGCCCCTCCCTCCTCCCCCTCTCCTTGATTCTAAAAGCAGGAGTGGGAGAGAATTAGCTGAGAGTCATACTGGACGGACTCTGTGCATTGAGCTCCATAACTAGTCTCAGCTCATCCCTTGCAGCCCCCCCCCACCCCCCATCCCCAACCCACCCCTCTTCGCTTTTCCCTTGCTCTCCTCTTTTAATAAGATTTTCTGCCTCTCTAGCTGGAGTAAAACACAATTACCATACGGACGACGGGAGGCAGTGGGGGAGGACAGAGCAGCGAGAGGAGGAAAACAGGGAGAGCGTTGCATCTTAGAGGAAGATGATGGAGTTGACAGAGTGCATGTTCATAATCACAAATTACACTGTTTAATATAATTGGATAACTTACAGGCTTATCAGACTATTAGATCACCTTCATTTGGAAACATGTACCTGCTTTATTGGTCTAGACGTAAGGCTGAGGAGTTTCATTACACCTTTCTCGCTGCTGCTGCTATCTTCTTTATCTGCCTCCACCTCCCCAGACACCACCTCAAAGACTGAATTTATAAAATTGACTGTATACCAGCAGTTAAAGCTGCTTTTGCTTTCTGTATGCAGCACCAAGTTTTATCTCCAATATGTCAGCAAGTTGAAAGGAGGAGTTTTTAAAAACAGTGGAATTACAAGGCTTCCAAAATTAAGACAGCTTGTTCAGCGGGGTCTCTGTCGAGCTCTTCCTCTTACCTTGACGGATGTCGGGAGATAGCGGCATATTTTTCGACAAATCAAGTCAGAACAGCCGCATGGTGTAAAACAGTGAGGAAAAACCTCAGCAAAGAGGGGAAAGTTTACTGATTCAACTGTGACTTCAAGCAGCAAGTTGAACCATGTTTACATTTACGAGGGCAGGAAGGAGCCCGAGGTGGTGGCGATGATGTGATAAGGGCACACAGATGATCAAACAAATGCAGCAAATGTAGCACAAGCAAGGCTAAGCTTAGAACAGGCCCGTCAGCCCCGCATGCTAAAAGCAAGATAACCATTAGCAGCGGCTTGTTAGCTTGCTTTTTCTTACCGGGGCCTCCCCTTTGACAGGGTCCTTCTTGTTCACCATGATCTCTCCTTTACGGTTAGAGCGCTCCAGGTTGATGGTGTTCCACACGTTCAGCTGGATTGGTTCCTTACTCCTGCATGACAGACACTCAGATGAGTCAGATACTAGGAATTACAGGCTTATTTAAAGCACATCGCTGTGTTCAGTTGCAGCATTTCCAAAGTTTCTTTTCTGAGATTACAGCGCCCCAATTTATTTTGTTCTCATCTTGTCTGGTTGTGTAAGCATGAAACCTCTCAGATTCTTAAGATAATGACACTGACCTGATGGTAGCAGGTCCTTTTCCCAGGTCATAGCGGAACTCCAGGATCCCGTCATTGAGGGACAGAGAGATAAAGTCTCCTTTTCCGTCTGATTTTTGGCCATTGTAGAAGATCAAACCGTTGGAGTCGTTGGCCATGAGAATCACTGTCATGCTGAGCTTTTGACTGCAGATAAAACACAAGCAAAGCCATTAAAAACACACAGATACAGTTACATATGTGCCCAAGATGGAATAAGAAACAAACATTTTTCCTTTTTTTTTGCTGGATGCTTCTCTGTCTAAATGGAAATCAGGTAGAGATACTGTGTATTCTACATGCTTAAGCCTTGTGTAACACTCGCTTTACTTCAGTTCAGGCTTAAAGAAGGCAGCTCTGCCTTAGGCACAGAACAAGCTTAGCCTACCAAGAGTACATGATATCCCATGTTAGGGAACACACACAAGTCTTAACTGTGTCGGTTTTTTATGTGCAGGCATGGGACTTACCGCAGGTCGTGCCCGTAGAGATGGAGCCCCTTCAGCTCCAAGTAAGAGTCTCCGTTGAATTGTGGCATGTAAGCCCCTCTCCTCTCAGTCACTGGAAAAACAAAGAGACTATATTCATCCTCAGGTCCCGTTTTTGTAGCTGACAGAATTGAAATTCAGGGATAGTCAGTATATCTTTGAGGGACCTGTCAGCATTATGGAAAGAGATGGATTTGTGTTTTCATAGCCTTTGGGATTAAGACTTTTCTCTCGACAGAAATTCAAACAAAAAAAATCAAAAAACCCTTATGTCAGACTGATTACACAGCCCGCCACAGTATTACAAAGAACCTTTGGAGACATGTAGAGTTTAACACCACAGCCGGGACACATGAAATAATACAGCCATTGTATTTTGGCAGGGCTTTTTATAAATTCATGTCTTTGCGATGGGTCTACGTCTGACTGTCCCGTTTCTGGCTGTCTGGAGTGATTAGGACAGGCACCGTGCCATCCTTCCAACAAGTGGCTTGACATTTAAAATCATTCAAGTGTCACCCGGGGGTACATGTTTACGGTGTTGTTTGCAAAACTACCATCATTCACAGGGATAAGCAATACTATACGCTCACACACTCAAATACACACATAAACTAACACACATACCTACGTAACAAGAAGGCTTTTATTTGTAATTGGATGGGATTAGCTGAGTCGAGTCGGGATGGGGAAGGCAGACGGAGATGAGAAAGCTAATTAGCTATTGTGCAGAAGACTGCTAATGATGATGGCGCGCACCATGAAGGAGAGAGGGGAAAAAAACAGTCTTGTACACACAGCAAGGATTCATGCACTAAACTGAACCCTATTTGAGCAACAGAGCTGCTCAAAATGTAGTTTCTTTGGAAGGAGCGTGGAAAGCTTTTTCTCTTTTTCAGTCTGTGTCAAAATGAAAGCACTGTGATCAATAAGTCACCAGAGGTCCAGGCATTGGAAAGAGACGGGTGACCGGCAGCACCCACGTGACGAGCCGTGCTTGTTGACAGAGAAAGAGTTTGGTAAAGTTCAGCTTTTCACAATCATCCTGTGGTAGAAAAACACCTTCAAAATAAAGGCCTCAGAAGCAATACTTGGGGAGCTTTTACATGGAGTGCTGAGGTAAGCTCTGAGGTGATTTTGTTTATTTGAGTAATACTACCCAATTAGTACCTGCAATAAAACCCATCAAAACAATATAAAATTAGGAAAGGCAATAACAAACAGCTAAAAAAAACCCCAAAACAAACTCTCTCCCTCTCTCTCTCTCTCTCTCTCTCTCACACACACACACACAAACACTCTAACAGGTCCCTGGCCTAATGTAGGTAAGGTGATGAATGCAAAACGTTAAAATTGAAACTCCCCCCTGCAGTTCGTTTTTCAAGGACCAGCTGAGTTGATCCCTCTTTCATTGCTAAATTGTAATGATTTACATGATCACAGGGTAAAAGCACATGGAGCAGTGGGCCGATCGATACTATTGGAACACCCTTGAGAAAAGCCCTTGATGGTGAATACAACCGCAGTGAGCTGCTATGAGGGACCCGGCAGAATTGAAATGGAAACCATAGCTCAACTGAACGTGTACGCACAGTAGGTTACACACACTTTGTGCTATGACTAATTCACCTTCAGTTTTTCTGATGAGTAGGCTCTGAGCGACCTGTCTTTTTAACCGTTCTCAGTGCAGCCATGAGAGGCTACGTCGGCCTGACTGCCGCCTTATCTGTGAGCTTCTGTCTGGGCCTGACACTCTGGCTGACTGACGCTCCCATAAATCACCACGGGCAGGGAGGACTGATGCGATTAGTCATCTCATTGATTCCTGTGAAAAAAATAGCCTTTTGGAATGGGAGACGCTCTCGCTCACACAGCATTGATTTTGGTTCACCTCAATTTATTTTAATCACCTGCTAACTGGGACTCTGGGCTTGAAAGGAGGCTACCCCATCTGGTTTCTCCAAAGTCCCCGGGTTACAAGGGTGCATGTTTCTCTTCTGTTGGAATTATACATGATACTGTGTCCTCTTACATTAACAGCCACAGAAGTCGACTTCATGGCTGCAAAAATTCACAACAACATCTACAAAGCTCAGGAGGAGAAAACAACAGAAAGGATCCGACACCGCCAAAAGTGCTAATGATGAACTTTAAAAGCAGCTGAGTTGTGCTCTGGTCTTTTCCCCAGCCGAGGCCCGGTTCTGCCGTGTGGAGCAAAGTAGCAACAACAAAGCCTGATACACAACACCTGTGGGCGGACGAGCAGGAAGAGGGGGAGTGGAGGTAGAACGCTGCTTCGCTGCTGGTTACCTGCTAACAAGCGCAGCCAAGTCGATGTGGTGAACGGCCCGACGGGGCCAATCATCCACCTCAGCGCTACAACCCGCCTACCCTCCCACCCTGAAGGCTCACCCCCCCCTTTTCTCTTTTCATTCTACGTTTGATCTCCCTTTTCGATTCAGGATGGATGGAAATGTCACAGAGCGGAAAGAAAAAACACATGAAAAGAGGCAGACAAGACCAAAACTCCTCTGCTCCTTGATAAGCACTACAGAAAACAACTGAGCCATGAAGCCATGTAGCAGGATACACAGTTAATCGGTCAGATTACCTTTCTCGCAGTGCCTCCCTTCGCGTCCCATGGGACACTCGCACTTGTAGCCTCCCTCTGGCAGCGCCTGGCATTGGGACAATGCATGGCACATGTTGGGCTCGCATGGATTGTGGACGTCGGCACAAGTGGGACCTAGACACACACAAACAAACCCACAGTGAGGAAACCACCAATGTTTTCAATTCCATTTGACAGGAGGGGGGAGACAAAAAAAAGAGGGGGAGGGGAGTGGGCTATGAGGATTTCCTCTGTAATAGAGGTCATTTTCTAATAGGATTTGGAAATATTACACATCCAGATTAAACAGTGGAGAGCCTCCCCGCCATGCGGCCATGTTTCTGGGCCAACGCTGACTGCGGGAAAGGCTCGGGAGCGTCTGGTGGATGATGGTTTTGCCCTCTGCCACAGCCCATCTGAATTCACCCGTCATTACTTCAGCAGTCAGGGCCTGTGGTGAGGAGAGCGCTTTAATGAACCCCATCCCCGCTGAGCTCACAGGGCTCCCACTTTCTTCCTCACTCATGCTTTTGGAAGCTGGCTTTTATCCCCCGTTCTCACTTCTTCCCCACCACAGCTCTGTTTTCATAGCTCCTGGTTCTCTCACTTCTTTTTAACTCTCTCACACCCCTTGTTCATCAGGCTGTCCTGACGTGTCCTCTCTTCCAAAAATACAACTCCCTCTCCACCCACTCATTCTCTGCTTTCTCGCTTTCTGCGATCGGTCCCTCCCTTCGAGATCGGCAATCTTAGCCACTTTCTAAATTGACACGATGACAAAATTAACTTGAATGTGAGTCTGCAGGCGACGGTCCAATTCTCATTATCACCATTCACTTTACACCATGTTGCCAACACAACTCTGATCACAGCAATGCCTCTTCAGAGTGAAGGGTTATCTTTGCTTCTTCTAAAGCTTCTCAATAACAACAAAACATAAAAACAGCTCCTATATGAAAGGCAATAATAATGCTATGTGAGACTTTATTGATCCACATTTTAAATTCAAGAAAAAATGGCTCTTAAAACTTGTCTGAGCGGTGGTTTTACTAAACACTGAGCTGCCCTCATGTGAGTGTAAAACCCTTTAACTATTCAGGCATAAAAGTTAAGTTGACAATTAATTTGGTTCGGGTCTGAAACTTTGTGCAGCAGGCTGCGGCACAACCAGCAAGGGGCACGCTTGGCTGGGCCCTTATGGTGTCTTCTCTCGGAGTTGCTTGTTAGTTGGCATCTGCTGGAGGGAAAGAAAAGAGGAGGAACGGATGTGGAAGATGGGAAAGGCGAGAAAGACATTTGCTGAGCATTTGGTGGAAGTTTTCATGTTTTACTGTGCCGTGTCAACATTTAATCTCTCATTTCTGTGTCGGACACACAGATTTGATGGTGTTGGTGTTTACAAAATGACTTCCAGCGCTCCAGCTAGGGGCCTGAGTTACGCTGTCAAATTAGGCTGTCAAGCTTACTTAGGATTTGTGAAAAAGTCCTGACCAGTGTGGATCCCTGAAGAGAAGGCACAGGAGAGATATGAGCATAATTTGCACAAGGTGTTAGAGAAGTCTGAAATTTTACATACGATTTGACATATTTTCTACTTTTTCCTCTGTGCTTATTGTAGAATGAAACTCTCAAAAAAGTCCATGACTGTCCGGAAAAGCCAGTATGACCATTAGGAACCCTGCTAAACTGAAACGCAGTGTTATTGACTCCTTTTGTTGGCATCTTACCCCAGAATCCTTTGCTGCACTTGCAGTGGAACATCTCTGCCTCTTTGACCTGGCATGTGGCTCCATTCTTGCAGGGATTTGGCTGACATGGATTGTTGCCACATTCACCCACGCCGCTGCCATGCAGACTGTCTCCACCGCTCTCTTGCAGGTTGAGCACACGGTTGTTGACATCCAGCAGGCGGATGCAGCCATTCAGACCTGTGGCCACTGTTGTCCTTTCCCTCACACTGAGGAACAAAAGGGAAAAAATGGGATGTTTTTTAATGTCTTTAGTCAGCACAAAGTTTGACAGAGTCTGCAGTTACAATTCTTTCACTACTGACCCCCATTTTACAACGCTGGGCTTTGAATAAAAACGATGCTCTGCACTGAAAACCATATTATGGATATAATAGTATTACATTTTAATGGCACAATGTTCCCAAGAAAGAGTTTGAAAAATATTTTTAATTTTATTGGGTTTCTTTTCAGTTCTTGATTGACTTCAAATCCCTGCTGTTTTCTAAGATTGTTTATTTCCTGTAATTTCCCATCAAAATCCTTAAAATTGCTTAATTACAGAGTTAACTCCGCTTTACTTGCAGTAAACTGGCGCTATACTGCAGTACAGTCTCACATCATGAGATCAATGGATGTTTTGATTCAATCTAAGAGCATATTTTTTTCCAACCATCTCTTATTTTAACCATGAAATGCTCAAACAATTGCTAAAAAATCCAAGTCTCCTGAATACTAAAAATGTAACTGTTAGAGTTTGATGTGTTAAAAAAATGCTTTGTTAGCAAAATCATTCAGACAACTGAGATTAGAGGTCCACCTCAAGCAGGGCACCATTATAAACTATGCAGCTCAGGTCATCAGGCTCCATATTTACTGGTTCAGTTGATTTGTGGTAATTTGATTTCCTGCAGATTTGTTTGTGATCATCTTTGAAGCACAATATTAACTGAAATGATGAGGTGCTTATATTGGTTTTTGCTCTGGTCCAGATTTACACAGCACACATTTCTAGATATGCTCGTATTAGCCAAATTATCATAAAAAGGGCCACAGCAAATCATGTTTTTCAAGGCCCCTTTATAGAGTTAATTTAGCCATGGAGCTACAGAGACAGACTGTGGATAAAAATGGCAGAATCAGTTGGTAAAATGGACAAAATTGGAGACTGAATTCAAGTGCTAAACTCAAAATAAAAAGCTGTAGACTAAAAGCTTTCCTGTCCTGACTGCTACCATCATATTGTGTAACTACAGAAAAAAGGTCTTACTCCGTCTTCATGTCTTCAAGCACTCCTCCAATGTACAGGGGGGTGTCAAGGTTGAGGCCATCTGTGCCGCGCGGACTCTCGCCCTCGATGTGTGGCTCGTTGTCCACGCTCAGCATGGCGTTGCGTCGGTTGCGGGTCACCACCAGTTGGTGCCAGCGGCCCTGGGTGATTTGTACTTTGCTGACCAAGGTGCCTGTCCCTGAACCTGTGTTGAACCTGAGAGGAGAAAAAACACAGAGCACGTTTTCATTCCACTCCATCCAACAGTAACTTTCTGCCTTTTTAACACTCCATAGTTTACAGCACTTGAGGCAGTTATTTTCCACTCTTTTTTTTTTGTGTTGTTTTTCGAGAAGTGGCTAATGACTGGAAGAAACATGCTCAGTAGGAAGACAGAAAAGAAGAGTTCCCACTTGGGATTCCAAACTATGTGACGGAAATGAGGCAGTTACCCACTTGAAATGTGTCTTTCACACCCCTTTTTTTTTTTTAATTAAACATTTTATCTAATGAGGTTTTGTTGAGAAATGGCTATATCATCATAGAAAAGAGCTGTGGTGTACGTGCACCCACACATATGGTAGTATTAGCACAACCTGAGAGCAATTATCTGCCACAAATAATTAGTTCTTCTCCCCACGTCTTGGATTTGCAGAGCTGTGGGTGGTAATCTCACTGCTGTATTTCTGGAATTGAGGCAGAGCTCTATTTGAAAGCACAAGTGACTAATGATCTCCTTCAGTTTGCTATTGATTTCGCTGTGAATAGAGCAATCTAACCTGGCCAGGTTGGGCAGAACTAAAAAGGCTTCTAGGGGTCAGGGAAAAAAAAAAGATAAAGAAAGTGGACTGTGTTTGAAATAAGAGGTCTAAAAAAGACGCAGTGCAGAATCTCTAATTAGTCCGTTCACGTTTCTTCTCAAGACGGTGCCTTACCCCGAGTGATTTTTTTTTTCATGAATACAATTCCACTGGGGAAAAAAAATGAATGCTTAGTGTTTCTGTGAGTTTCTGGCAAGAAGAAAAGGTCCAATTTAAACAGGTTGGATGAAGCTTTTGGTTACTGTCAGCAATCCAAATCCAAAAGTGACACTTGCCTTAAACAAACAAATTGTTCAAATCCTGATTTAAGTGGATCCTAAAGGGGCGCTACACCATTTCTACTCGTCTTAAGGAATGATAATAAAATTGGATTTGAGCTACATTAGAAAGTGAGGACATGGAAATGGAATGATGTGGGTGTTTTTAACAGGCAGGAAGGGTCTGAAAAAAAAAACACTATAAAAGGTGCATTATGGGAGGAATTGGATTCAGTGTTTCTTAGGTTGGATCTATATTACAGACGGACATAGTCCATAATATAGGATATCTCTGTCTATGCTGCATTGATTTTTCCCATTCCGTTTTAAAAAATGCATCTCTTGTGAGCATCCCAAACTAATGGAATTTTATGTTATGGCTACTCAAAAAACAAACACATTACACACACTGGACACATTAGATACAAAAACAATCAAATAAACAGTAAAATCTTATATTAAAGCACATGTATTTTGATATTACATTCCTATGAATATGGTAATGGTGGTGTATGTGGTGCTCGGCTGGTAGCTGCTTCAAACTTCCATTTTTCATCTCATAATATCTCACTTTTTATCAGTCTGTTGTTTTTTTGGCTTTATTGCAGATACATGTGTTACCTGTGATAGATGTTCGATCATTAGCAGTAGTAAAAGGATGTGCAGGATTTGAATTAAGAATTTCTGAGACAAACATCGCCGAAGGCACATCTTGAGCCAGACGAGATGGACCGACCCAGGAGGAGAAGGAAGAGAGCTGGGATGGGAGTCATTACTTCAGCTTGGACTTAAGACTGCTGCTGGCTAACATCTGGCTGCAGGAAAATGAAATGGATGAAATGGGACTTTTTCTGGCCAAGCAGCGGAAAATCAGAGACTGTTGTGTCCAAATCTTTGCAGGGACCTGTCTCCACCACAACATCCTGCATTAAGTTGTTGCACTCCATGGGCGGACTATTTTCCGGGCCGGCAGAGCGCAGGACTCCAGCAGGAGAACGAGGAGACGGACTCTGTGTTTTACATCAGTGCTGCTTGGTGCTCAAACACGGTCATAGTTGATGGACAGAAAAAATTCCAACTCACTGATTTATGACATTTTAAGTCAACAGCTTACTGCAACTAAAGATGTTGCACTTTTAGAGTATATACTGAAAATAAACTAAAAATGGAAAAAAATACTGTGTTACTCTGTATAAATGGTAAAATCTCAGATGGTTAATGAAATTATTTTGGTCTCAGAGGATTTATTGTCATGTCACCCATCCATAACATGGACCACCATATTTAGATTGAAATCTGAGTACATTATACAAAAAAAATAATCCTTATCAGTCCAGACTCACAGTGTTAATCCATACATACTGTATTTTACAGTCTATGCTACATGATCAGTTCGCTGCATCTGTGAGCATTTCTGGATGCAAGTCTATGTGTCTTTCCATCCATTTGGAAATAAAAGCATCATTATTTGTACATTAATGTTAATTGTGTATACATGTTACAAAAAAATGACACATGAAATGCTAAATTTGGTCCTCCTGCACACATTTCTGTCCATATGTTACCACCATCTGCAAACATGATCATGTGAACAGCTTATTTGCAAGTTTGAACACATTTTTGAAAGCATGGCTTCTTAGCCGTAACCTGAAAATCTGTCGAGAAGCTTCTGGGTCTTTATTTATTTTCTGGCCGTGTTGGTTGCAACATGTTTACTTGCTGCAATTATTTTTCCTCATTATCTGCAGCGCTCTCCATTTATGTTAGTCTTATCTCCATCCTCTCTCAGCCACTGTTGCGGTGACCCTGTTTTCCCCTCAGGGATCATTTAAGTTTCATCATATGTCATCCGACAAAAGCAGCAGAAGCAACAGCTCGGTGATGCTGATGCCACTTTTAACTCTCACCTGAGCTCCACCCTGCCGTTGACCAGAGCCAGAGAGATGAAGTCCTTCTTTCCTTCCTGGCCGTTGTAGAGCAGGAGTCCTGTCATCTCGGACGCTCTGAACTCCATGGCGATGCGGACCGTGTGATAGGCGCTCATGGTTTGGAAAGCCAAGTACGACTGACCTCCAAATGACGGGATGAAGTACTTGATCACTGTGGAGAAAACAAAGACAACAAGCCACTTCTGTCATTACTACATGACTGGCTTTATCCTGGCGTAACAGGCGTTTAATGTGCATAATTAAAAGTGAGCGGTGAGGAGGAGGTTTGTCATCGGCTCTTGACGACAGAGAAATGAGCCTTTCTGTCAGTTTATTTTAGGAACCATGTTTTTCTAAGTTTATCAAAAGGAGAAGGTCGAGAAAGAGGAGGAGCGGAGCTTTTCACCCATCCTCAAGTCAAAGACGTGCACACGCTCGTGCGCTTTACACACACACGCACAAGCATCGGAAACCTTTGTTTTTCCACCACTCAACAATTATGATTATTATCATCCATTTTCTCCCCCAGGCTCCTTTTCTCTCCATCCATCTGTCTTTCTGTCCGTCTCCCTGAGGAAAATGGCAGCTGATGAGCTGCCTCTTTTCTAATGACTTGATTGATCTGGGGGAGGCGGGCGTGCAGTTTGAGTGTTTGTGTGTGCGTGCGTGCGTGTGTGATTTCATTTAGCCACTCTAACTTAAAGACACACACTGATTCTAACCAGCTAATCCTCATCAAAGCAATTAGTGTCATTTATCTCAAGATGCAGCTGTGTGAGGTTGCTCCTCATCCCCCAAAAATCCCAAAGTAGGGTGAGAGGGAGGAAACAAAAGAGATGTGCTCCTCAAGAAGTTCCCCTTGATTTCTGATTTTTCTCCGCGGTGCTGATTGGATTCTGTGAGGCTGTTTGTGAACGACTCAGCAGTCGCTCAATTCTGAGGTGCTGAACCCGTCTGAATCACTCGAGATTAGTCTGCAACGCAGTCGCAGATGAGAGATATTTGCATCTGACTCAATCACTGTTCAGTGTCTCAAGTTTTTTAAAAAATCTAGTAAACGAACAAATGCTTTGTTCTGAGCTTTGATTTCTGTTGTTTTGTTGAGCTTTTAATGACACAATAAATCCACATCTATGACCACATAACATTACATTTTACATATTCCAACACTCACACTGCTACTCAGGGTGCCACTTCATAGCTACTTTGTAAAGCTACAGTTAGACTAAACATAAAAAAACGCTTCATAGGAGAATATATATATTTCTTTTCTCCTTCAAAAAAAGTTTCATTAAATAAAACAATTCTTTAAAATTTGATATTTTTTTATGGTGTTTTTAATGGCGCCTCTGTTACTTTATCAATATATTAAAGCACTTGAGGTTGTGGTGATTATAGAACAGCTAAAAGGCAGGTTGGAACAGTGGAAAGTGGATTGTCGTGGATTGTCTGAAACCCTCTCAGCTGCTGCACAGTCGCTGTAAACGTCAGCCGTGGGAGGTTTCTTTGAAATTGCTAATTGCAGTAGCACCAAATTATATAGAAAGTCGGTTTCAGCTCAGTTTCTTAGATGAGCTTTGAAATAATAGCCCTTTGTGAAATTTTCAATTTAAGAGTGATAACAAATATGGAAGAATAAAGTGTTCCAAATGTATGAAGATAGAAGAAAAAAAAAAGCACCCACCTTTCTCACATACGGCGCCTCCTCGCCCAGCGGGGCACTTGCAGCTGAAGTCATTGCCCTCGTCCTCGCAGGTGCCCCCGTGCAGGCAGGGGTGGGAGCTGCAGGGCTTGTGGTTCCTTTGGAGGATCCTGCCCCTGACATGGCCGATGGTGGTGGCTGGAGGCAGTGCGCTCACGGTGGCGGCTGCCGTGGTGGTGGCGGGCAGAGGCGTGGTGACCGGTGCTGAGGTTGTTGTGGTACGTCTGCCGCTGTAAGGCCTGCGGGTGGTGCCTGGCGGGCGACGGGTGACGTAGGGAGTTGGCGGGGCCCTGGTGGTTGTGGTGGTGGTGGGAGCAGCGGTGGTGACTGATGCCGTGGTGGTGGTTGTGGTGGTGAAGAAGGGGATGGAGGAGAGGCCTATTAACAGAGTCAAGAAGAACAATAGAAAACAGACAAAGAAAAGAGACACGTTGAAGCATGTTGAGCTTGCGGCCCTGAGATTGTCTTTTCAGGACTTGTTAAACCTTTGATAAATCACCTCATGAATAACTTAAAACCCTTTTTCATTTTATTAATCCCTGCATACTCCTGTTAAGTCCGCAATGTATTACCGTAATTGGTGAAGCGAATATTCTCATCCTCGGGCTTCTTCACGGCGATGCTGGTGTCTGTAGAAGCCTTCAGCTGTTTCAGCAGGGATTCTTCGATGTCCTCCACCGAGTATCTCGTATCTACAACAAACAAGAGGTACAACCACTCAGGGCAGGACCTCCAAGGAGCCTCCAATGCTAATACAGCACTCAGACTTTCTCTAGTGGTACAAAGGGTAGTTTAGCAGAAAGCCCTGTGTATGACAGGTGGAGGGTCTCCAGAGACTACTTGTCCTCCACCCACTGCAAGTTCGGCTTCTTTCCAGATGAATCGCTCTCATAACCTCAGCTGCAGATGTTTGGTTTACTAGCCATGGAGGGGCCCCCTAACAGCGCCGATTGCCTGGCATAAGCGATATGAAGGACGCTAAATGCTGCTCATAAAAAGAGAAAGAAGCACTGTGTGTGTGTCTGTGTGTCTGTATGGTGTGTGTAAGTGTGGGTGAATATGTTATGGTACAACAGGAGATAAAAGGTGTTGTAGTGCTGAACATACATATTTTAGCTCACATTTACATAAATGACTGTCTTTGTTATTGCAAAACATTGCTTCGTTTTAAATTTGTGATAACCGAAAGTACAAAACTGTGATGTAAAAATAAAACTTTAAAACAACAGGGAAACATTAAATATTCACATTTGATTGTTGTTTTTACTGTATTCAGACACCTGTCAATCAACTTGAGAGTAACAGCAGGTTGCATCTGCACCTTTTTTAAAACTGTACTTTAAACTGTAAAGGAGAAGCTAAAATGCTCACAGCGGAGAACAGACTCATCATTTAGGGAACATTTTCTGGTTCTGATGAATAACAAATACCAAGCTGAACATTCAAGCAGAGCTAAAAACCTTCATACGATGTTGTGGTTTTAACACACTGAGGCAAACTGCTGCATGCCAGAGATTAAGTTGGCATTGAGAAAAAAATAAATAAAAAGATACAAATGCAGAAAAACATTTATTGCCTCAAAATAATACGAGCTAAATAAAAAATATGTAAAAAGTACTCAAACAGCACAGACCTCTGCCAAGGATGCACAATCCTCTAAATTAAGCTCAAGTAAAAGTGTCGGGGTAGCAAAAAAAAAAAAAAAAAAAAAAAGGGGAAAAAATAAAGGAATGAGGAATAAAGTATAGAGCAAATTTTTTATAT